>OX393581.1:2214374-2814374 GCA_947652605.1 Elmis aenea | reverse complement strand
TACTTATCTATCAGTTTTGTAAATTTTCTTTATTTTCATATTAATAAATATATCAAATTATGTTTATTTTAGAAGTTATTCATTTACTGAGAAAAATTGCTTACACTTTTGGCCGAATTGCTTGCTTTTCCAATTTTGATTTTTTGTATTGCGTCTTCGACTTCTTTTATTTCTTGTTGGCGGTCCGTTTTTTAAGTAATTTAAAAATATTTAAATAATGCATTTAATTGCAAGTAAAATATGCTTTAAAATGCGTTTCTTTAATCCATAACAAATTATTAAAGGATACAAATCGGGAACAGCAATAAAATTACAGTCGGAATGTCAAGTGTACCTCGCCTAAAGGTCCACCACTTAAAATTTAGAAAGGTTTCGGTTTTGGCCGAGTTGAAACGCATCATTTACGTATCAAAAAAGGTTAATTTTGTGCCCTATTTGTTGTTTCAAATAAGCGTGATGTGTAACGCACCATACTACATTGATTGAACGTATCCAGAGATGTGTAAATGTCAAGGTTTTTTATTAAAAAAATTGCAACAACAATTATTTAAGGTACTCATTAAATTTAGGTTAATATGTCTTAAGAACATTAGGTTGAAGGTAATAGTTATCGTTAATTCACAATTGTAAATAAACACTCTGCGTAGAATTTTTTGCTTTGCTTCTGTACGGATTTAATTCTACGCCAAGAAAGGTTTAAATTAAATTTTTATATCAAAGCAAAGCAAAGAGAAGTCTTGCACCTTTAAAATAATTGATTTTTCTCTTCTCAAGTGTCGAGTTTTTAATGTTTTATTCAAATATATTCTTGCACCACAGATCCCCCTGTGGACTACTTACATCATTAATGTATTCAAACTTTCAGTTGTTTAAGTATAATTTTTTTTAGCATAATAAGAGGTATGCAGATCTGTTTTATTTGCATAATAATCATCTTTATATAGAACACCGTAACACTTCCGTGTGAACTTTTTACCGGTTTGAGGACACCTCGAAAATTAACACTATTCGTGTGAATCCCGGTGATGTAAATTGTTTAATTATGTGGGTAATTAATTATGTAACTAATTGTTTGAATATTTTGCAAGTTTTAATTATGTTAAGTATGCGATGTTATCTAATTGTAACATCGGTGTGCATTCCTTGGAGCCAGACATAAAGAATTCTGTTGGATTAGCATCCATAAACAAAAACAATAACAAAAACATTGCTGCGCAGTAAAAAAAAATTATTAACACTCTCTTACCAATAACCACTGCAATAACAAGGTACATCAGCGATGTTCCTTAGGGTTTTGTTCTGGAATCTGGATGATCTGAATATGACTCTGTTTAACACCTCCATGTCCAGATAGGCTTTAAAATATGCTTGTAAAGCAAAATTTTATTATGTAGGGACGGAGAGGAATTCCTCCCGATTAGCCAGTACATTTTTTGTATTTTTGATACCTATTTCTTCCCTTTTTTTTCTTGACATGAGCCTCCAGCGTAGCTTAGCGTCCAATGTAATACCTAAGTATTTTTCTGTGTTGGAGTATGAAATTTGTTTATTATTTATGTTGATTGGTACATGTTCAATTCTCTTGTTGATAAAATTGACATGTACTGACTTAGTTACGTTTTACATTATACGCCATGTTTATGTCCAGTTGTTGATCTGATTGGCAGCTGCTTGTAATTTCTCGGATGAGTCTATATTGTTTCTTCCTACTGCTAAAATAGCCGTGCCGTCGGCAAAGGTCGCTTCAGTATTGTTTTCCAACTTTGGAATATCACAAGTATACAATAGGTATAGGGCCGGACCTAGTACGCTTCCTTGTGGAACTCCTGCTTTAATTTCTTTAAGTTCCGAATACGATTCTTCTTCGGAAATCGAAAACAGAATCTTGCGGGCAAAAAATTCACCGCCGATAATGAGCTAAAGATAGAATGCATTGCGGAGCTTTCGGAAAAAAAAACTAGAAGGAATACTGTAACTCGGGAAGCACTGGATTAAGTGTATAATTGTTGAAGGAAGTTATGTAGTAAAATAATTTTTTGGTTTCCTTTGTGTGTATTTAACAATCACTAAGTCCTTTTTACGATTTATTGTAAAAATGCTACAACGGTTTCAGAACTATCATCTCTCTGTTAATAGTAATCTTAGAGAGTTTTGAACTGGTCTAGCATTACGACAAAAAAACTGTTTCAAGAAAAGATGCTTTTTAATATATGCATCTTAACGTATAACGTAGCCTGTACTTTTCTGTTTACCTGAAGACTCGGCCTTTAATTGTTTCCCGGTTATAACGAACATAATTTGCTACTTGAATTCCGGCAGAGTAATGACCTGAAATCACATATTTACACATTACATATTTAGATGTAAGCTGTGCTCTCCATTTTCTATGTTTACATTATGTAGTTCTGTCCAATTAACTGAAGTGGATCCACTACCCCACGAACGCTATACAATTCAAGATAACAAGTTTAATCTCTTTATTAAATCATATAAGCCTGTCTGTTCGTTTAAATTTGCAATTTATTTATAAGCAACGACTTACAATTAGATGGACCAGGAAACTGAACTGACAAGTACAATCATTACAAATACGTTCAAATTCAAAGATGTGCATGTTAGAAATAATTAAAACAAGCTTAAGTAAAAATAACCTATTCTTTATTGAAAGGAACTTTTGTCAAAATGCTAGATCAGTGTCAAGTTTCAATAATAAGATTGTTACTGATGAGTAGAAACATTTTGAAACTGGTCTTGCAGTTCGACAATAGATCCTTGAAAAAAAGGAGAAGTGATTTGTAAATATTTCAATTTACAGTAAAGTATTTAAAAACTACAATTCATAAAGGACATAGGGATTGCTGCATGTAATAAAGAATGGGTTACTGTTTTTAATTATCTTGAAAACCAAGTTTGTGTTAAATGTTCTTAATTCGCAGTTTTTAGCAATAAATTCTTAAAACTTTATTAAGTAAATATTCTTTCAAGAAAGTAACACCAAAAGAAAGCTCTTATTTACAAATTTGATGCCAATTGGGTTAGATTTTAATAGTTTAACTCTGCATAACACGAATATCCTTAATGTATAACGAACATGGACTCCGACCAGACCAGACATTAAACATTCATAAGTTGCCCGGATCAACATTAGCTTGATTAGCAACAGATGGTCAACATCTTCTCTTTACTTAGTTATTACATCCCCACCGGACTTAATCTTAGTCCTATTAACTGGCTGTGATGTTGATATAACGTAGCGATGATCTGATATTAGATGATACCTTCTACGTTATGGATCTAGCACGAGTATCCTTGCAGGGAAACGTTGAAACAAAACGTATTTAATGCAGCCTTACACCAAAGGTATTGCTTACACAAACTTGGTTTGCAAACACTAGAATTAGTGGTATTAGTAATCTGTGCATACACACACGTGTGGTAAAATTTATAGAATCGCTTATCATTGATAAACCAGATATATTACCAACAAAAATCGTAATTACTCTTTTCATATTACATATTTGTTATTTATTATATAATAGGAGTACTTTTTAAGTTATAATAAAGTTCAATTAAAAAAAAACATTGTTTTTGAACTTATAGGCATTTATTCTTGATTGTTTTAAAAATATAAATTACAGGATATGAAAAACAAATATGAATAGATTATACCCAGAACAATTATTTTTGTTGGTCCACTTTAAACAAAATCAAAAATTCTTTCGATACAATTTTTTTGAATTGCTTTTGCATAAGGAAAAAAGTTTCTTGCATTATTTTTCGACAATAATTCACAACTTTATATTTTCTAAGGAATTTAAAAACGTCCTTAGACGATTTTTACAGCTTTTTAACACTTTGGAATAATTCTAAGTGTAACAACTGCATTTTTAAGGCAAAATTGTTGTAATGGTTTTTATATTTCCTAAAATAATTGGTAAAGAGAATCTGATTAATGCATTTTCACGTTGAGTTTATTCAAAAACGGTCTTACACAATTTTTAACCAGTCTTTAAAATTCAAATTTCCAAGCGTGTTTGGGAAACATTCGAAAGTTTTGCAATTGGCTTTTTATTTTTGTAAATTGTTAAGGGCACCCCATGTTTATCTTTAGTTAATTCTAAACGTCCTAGAACAAATTTCTAAAATCACTCTTCTACTATTTATTGTAGATTGCCATGCACATTAAAAAATTACAAATAACTCCTGAATAAAGAACCGAGAATAAACATTCAAGATTATTTTGGTAAACATTAGAATATATTACCATATAAGTGACTTTCAAAGTTGTTACATAAAGTTTAGCAAACTTTTGTTTCTAGAATTCCAGTTTATCTTATATTGTTAAGATATTATCTGCAGCTGTTTTCGATTTAAGAAACTCCAAACATTTCAATAATATCCTGTTGTTTTCGAAAACAAAGATTCGACATCCGTTCCTTTAATGCGTCACAAAAAGTAGCTTACAGGAGCTTTTTTGACAAACAGTAAACAAAAGTCCCGCAGGATGTAAACCTATAGCTTACAGCTTACTGTTAACAACTGTTAAATACGTTTGACGTAAGTCAATATTTACTAAACTAATGCGTTTACATGTTCTATATTTGTAAGCAACGCAATCAGCTAAAGTCCGTGTATGGAGTAAAGAAACATTTTCAATAGCACACTGTCTTGTACTAAAAACAGTTGGAACACGATATATTTAATAAAAATTATGAATTTGGGGTTTTCTCCACTTAGCTGCAGTTATTACCGGGTACACTCTACGCTCTACAGGATGGACCAAATTCGAATGTTTCACGGGGTATCTCGGTTCATATACTTGTTAGCGAAAATATAGTACAGGTCTTTTGAGTTGTTTTTTGAGGTTAACACTCGTGTATTATCAGGTTTTATATATCACTTTCCATTTTGGTACTGGAGACGAATAACGAAATGTTAACCTTCTTGAAGATAGATACATTATAACTAGTGCCAAAAAGTAAAGTTTTTTTTTAACACCTTCTGGTGTAGATTACAACTAATCTAGTATAAGATTAACGAGCAATTCTTTCCTAATAGTATCTTAAGCTAAAGTGTTTACAGAGTTTACCCATTGGTCTTCTCAGGTTGTTCTGGTTGGGTACACACACCCAAAAGGCACTATGCTCTGCTATGGGTCCACTAAACTAATTTCACTAAACTCTTTCTAAAGGTTTGGTCCTTTTGATTTTTGTGTGATTGACAATATTAACTAATTACTGCTGCATTCTAATTTATTCTTTACTTTTTGAATGCAGCTTATTTCTTGCATCTTTTTGTACTGCTACATTTCAAAAGTTTTGTGGTAACCTATTGTCCTTTTTTAGTTCCCGTCTCACAGCTTTATAATAATAAAGACGAAATAAAACACTAATACTTAAGGGTAATTCATTCTATAACTAGAACTAAAGGCTAATGCGTTTTAAAAATTAATTAGCGTAATTCAATTTCTTAATTATTTTTTAATTACAGGCCTTTTGATCATACCTAAGTACAGCTAGTACTAATTCGTTTATTACAAAAAGTAATTGCTAAATTTTTTCTACCATCCTCCATGCTTATAAAACATCTTCTTGAACGTCGCGTGCCGTTAATCTGCCGTTTAATAATCTGACATTAACTGAACTTGTTATTACCGTATGGTCTTGAACGAATGCGAGCGGAAATTTACATTTACGGTTCTATTTATAACCTGTAATATTTGTTAAAACAGTTTGAGCCTCGCTACTCACACGGTTAATAAATCTCCTTTTGTCATTTGCACACCATAAATATTCATTGAAGTATTTATTCAGTATGTAAAACAAAATGTGTAGCATAATCAGGACTTGAATTGAAGATGATGAATGTGTTTGCGGGAGACATAAATTCAAGTGTGTTTCTACCTCATAAAGTCAGCGCGTGGTTGGTGATTTTTTGTGTGCAGTGCGCTAATCAATGCGAAATGGAAATTATTGTTCATTATCATACATAGAGGCGGCTTCTACAACTTTTAAATATTAGGGAATTAAATACAACAACATGTGTACAGGAGATATATATTTTTCTGTTGTTATTTCCGTTTACTCATTGAATTGGAGAGAGAAAAAACAGTAAAACAAATGATTAGTGAGAGATAATTGACAGTTAGGGTACAGAGGGATTAGTTGGTCAAATAAGATTTTAAAAAAAATCGTAGCAACGTATCTCAAAGATACATTGTTTACTAAAGGTTTTTTCGAAAATACTGATGGGGCAGGTTTTATAATAAATGGCAATGAGTTTAACTATGCAAGAAAATATTTAGAATGTTTGCAAAAACTATGTTAAAAATTTAACGCCCTTGATCCTGCATATTCCTGAAAATTAAAAAAATTATGTATTTAAAAATTAAAACTGATACCTACTATAATCAGTTTTGTAAAGTGCAGCCCATGTTTAAATATTACAGATTTGCACACTGTGCAAATCATTTCAAAACAAGATTGCTAGTTAGGGATGTTGTGAACCTCTGCTGTGAAGAAAATTAATTCTAGTAAAAGTTAATTAAACTGTAAAAGACTATGTAACTTCGTACTACATCAAGTTTTTCAGCTAACTAGATTTCATTTTCAACGTAGGATGTAAAATGTAATGTGGTACTAAGTTTGTTTTAATCAAGATTATTATTGTTTCTTTTTGAGTTAAAAAAAAAGGCAAATTCATTTCTGTTTCGCTAAAATTGCAACGTTTAAAACGTCTCGCATTTCTTGCAAACACATAAATTTTTAATCAGGGGATGAAAACTAATTGGAAGCGACGTCGTAAGATCAAAAATATTGTTGCTTTGTTTTATATTTCTCAACATTTTGTGTGTCAAATGTCAGATCCACGAATATTTCGTTATAAAATTTATTCATTTATAAATTCAAAACGACAGTCAAAATGCTGTTTATTATTGTAGAAAGAGATCAAGTAGAAATCTAGATAAGCTAACTTTTAATCTAATAAACAGTACTAAAACGCATTTCAGATGTCTGCTTCCGATTCATAAAAACTAAAAATGCTGAAAAACAAGAATTTTGCATGTTTTAAATGTTTTAAACAATTCTTTGTAGCAATTTAGCATTTTGTATTGATTTTTTTGCAAAGAGTTCGGTTTTGTTTCATCGACTTTACAATTTAAATTCCATTGGGTATGTTAAGCTAACATAGTCGAAGCCGTTTTTGCCAATTTTAGCAAAAGACGCCCACGCGTCGGTACCTCTTTTGCAATATATGTCGCATATAAGGATAATAACATTAATACCGTAAGACAATACCCTGTATAAGATACAATAACTAGAAAATTATTTAAGTCAAGGTTCTAAAATTACCTGGGCATGTTTAGCTAACATAGTCGGAGCCGTTTTTGTCAATTTTAGCAGAAGACGCCCAAGCGTCGGTACCTCTCTTGCGATATATACCGCATAATAGGTATGATAACATTGATAACAGTAATACCGTTAGACAATGCCCCGTATAAGACCCAATAACTAGAAAATTATGAAAGTCATTATTCTAAAATTACCTGGGTATGTTAAGCTAACATAGTAGAAGCCGTTTTTGTCGATTTTAGCAAAAGACGCCCAAGCGTCGGTACCTCTTTTGCAATATATGTCGCATATAAGGATAATAACATTAATACCGTAAGACAATACCCTGTATAAGATACAATAACTAGAAAATTATTTAAGTCAAGGTTCTAAAATTACCTGTGCATGTTTAGCTAACATAGTCGAAGCCGTTTTTGCTAATTTTAGCAAAAGACGCCCAAGCGTCGGTACTTTTTTTGCAATATATGTCGCATATAAGGATAATAACATTAATACCGTAAGACAATACCCCGTATAAGATACAATAACTAGAAAATTATTTGATTCAAGGTTCTAAAATTACCTGGGCATGTTTAGCTAACATAGTCGGAGCCGTTTTTGTCAATTTTAGCAGAAGACGCCCAAGCGTCGGTACCTCTCTTGCGATATATACCGCATAATAGGTATGATAACATTAATACCGTAAGACAGGTGTTCTATACCAGGGGAACGTGAACCCCCAATGTGTACGTGGAAGCTTCTATAGGGGGCATGTGTCAAATACGATGCCCAATGTTGGTGGAAAGCAACAATCAACAATTTTCGCACAATATTTCTTATACTGTATGTTCTATGCATGAAAAGTTCTTTTGAAATGGACTAATTTACAAGAGTATTGCTAAGTTCTAAATGAGTCGTCAATCCTTAACTAAAATATTGTAATCTATAATTTTTTAATAGACTCATTACATTTATATTTTTGTTGCATTTTTTAACACAGAGGAAGTCTTCATTATACAATTCTATTAAATTTATAATAATTCATAATGCAACTGCGGTATTATTACAGATAAATTGGTAGAAGAAGTGCGTTGGAAAACATCAATTGAATTAAAAGTGTCTCCTTACACTCGAATGATTTTCTTTTATTTATCGCTCACTAAAGCGTACCAACATAAAGCTACGCTGTAAAGAATCTAACTAAACTAGGTGTCGGACTCATTTTAATAAAGTTTAAATTGCGCTGGTTTCTTTTTAAATTATATTTTTAATGTTACCTACTCGTTACTTTGAAGCGTTAGCATTTCATTCTTTATCGCAAGCTTAGAGCAAATTGCTGACGCCTTGTAGCATGAAACATTTATATTATTTGTGTTTTTTGAATCTCCCTATGATTTAGAGGATTTAATTACAGCCGTAACGTGCGAGCGAAGTAGAATAATGTAATTTGGCTTGACATTTGCAGAGCGACGGTCGTCGAAGCGTTCGGTCACAACTGAAACGTTGATGTCACCCGGAGTTTTCCGCAACTCTACAGCTCTCCACTTCCATTAGATACAAGGAGCCCGACGGTGTCAAATATTAAACATTTCCATTGTTTCTGTGCTCTCGTCTTTCCAAAGAGCGACCGCTACATCAAAAACAATTGTTATGCGCAAGAGTCGTGATGTGTATGCCATTACCGGAGATTAATATCTGGGTTGACGGTTTGTGCTCGTTGGTAAATGCAAACATCGACGTGCGAACGGCTTCGCATAATGAACGTGGCCATGGATTTAAAAAAATAATACTCTTCGATTGGGTCACAGTATAAATAAAAGCGTCTCTGTTAAGACATGAGCATTACCCAAGCATATTTGTGTAACGCGTTCATGGAACGGTTAATTGACATCCTTTTTTTAATTTACATTGTGTTTCGACATTTAATAACATAATCTGCAGACAAAAACACGTTTCAAAATGTATGTGTTGTTTTAAGAGGATTGTTCCAAGATACGCACATAAGCAATGCTTTTTAATGAAATTATATACCTGTGTATGTATTTTCCCAAACAAGAGATTGAACTCTTAAATTGATTTTGAAAAATTTCAAAAATTTCGAGAGAGAATTTCCCTTTAATTTAAATTTTCGAAATAATGTTTTAGCATTAACTAGTTACAAGTCAAAGATATAGAATGTATTAGCAGCATACTTTAATTTTAAGCATTAATAACTCTTCGCACAACCAAAACCAACATAATAAAAGTTTATGTACGCTTAAACTTAATATATTTTTCGCAATAATTTATTGACCTTATGCTCGAACACATGCGCCTTAAAGTAAAATATCGGTTCTTGGTATTTTACCGTTTCGGTTCTAATATATCTAGCCCAACTGACAAGAACCAAAATTCTAATATTTCAAAGGAAAGCTTGTTCACTCGCCCAGGGATCTTAAAAATTGTCCCACGATATATCACGCGTTTTGAGGAAAACCAAATATGACAATTTATTACCTAAAATGTGCTGAAAGTGAGTTAGATGAATGTGTTTCATTTCGGCCGACGGTGCCGGGAAAAACTTGCAAAATACGCGCGTGTCACTAAATGAAATGGAAAGGCATATTTGGACGAAAATAATTGTCACATGAATCAAAAACAAACACAGGAAAAGAACTACGCTGTGGTTTGGTGACAGCAAAATTTACGTCGCCTCTCAGATATTTTCTCAGCTAATATGTGAAATAGCTATAGCTATACAGGGTGAGTCGTTAGTGCGGGATCGGTCGATTGTGGCTAAACGGTTTGAGACAGAAAGTTGATTCAAACGGTATTTCATACAGTTTTTTCTTCCGAACACGATAAAAATATTTTCAAATATCCAGGGTGGGTCACCTATCTGCAACCAATAGCAACTTTTATATTTGAAAAACAACACCCCATTTTTTATTTAATATTTATGACCATCTTTATTTTAGCTTTACATCTATATAAAATACTACAGGTTTTTATGCGGCCTTTTCACTAAAAAAATGATTTTTAAACTTTTCAAGGTTTTAAGTCTTTATTGAAAAAATTCTCCTGAAGTCATTTTTTGAAGCACAGAGTTATAATTTGGTAAGGACATGCAGAAAACATTGCTCTATTAGCTCGATAAGAAAAAGTTTGAATCACGCATACAGGGTGTTCATAAATAGGTGGCAACTTTCATGATTTTCAAAAGCTCGTAACTCAATTTTGTCAAATGCAAACCCCTGTATTTTCTTACGTCATCGAATTCGTCTTTAAGAGAGCTTCATTTTTAATTAAGTGTGGCCTATACCCAAAACTCATACTTTTCGAGATATTCGACATTTTTCTTCTAATCGTTATTGAAGCAAATAGAGTGCCGTGGAAATCGAAAAAACTGACTGTTCACTTCACTAACGACAAAAATTTGTCATTTATATCTTAAATTATTGCTTTTCCACGGTGAACACCCTGTATGTGTGATTCAAACTTTTTCGTATCGAGCTAACAGAGCAATGTTTTCTGCATGTCCTTACCAAATTACAACTCTGTGCTTCGAAAAATGACTTCAGGAAATTTTTTTAAATTAAGACTTAAAACCTTGAAAAATTTTGAAAATTATTATTTTTTTAGTGGCAAGACCGCATTAAACCTGTATCTAGTATTTTATATCGATGTAAAGCTAAAATGAGAGCGGTCAAGAATATTAAATAAAAAATGGGGTGTAGTATTTGAAATATAAAAGTTGCTATATTGGTTCCAGAGACGTGATTCACCCTGTATATTTGGCAATATTTTATCGTGTTCGGAAGAAAAAACTGTATGAAATACCGTTTGAATCAGCTTTCTATCTTAAACCGTTTAGCCACAGTCGACCGATCCCCCACTAATGACACCCTGTATAATACATATATATGTTACTCTATTATTTACGTGTATATTGAAGTTTCCAGTACAATTACATTTGTTTTATTTACCTATAATACAGCACAACCTTATTGTGGTTACCATTTGAATTTGTTAACCCTGTTGAAGGTAAAAAGCATTATTTTTTTAAAGAAGCGAAACCCAGAATAAGCAAAGTTTATATAAAAAAAATTGTTTTCATCATACGTATTATTAAAAATTTCGAAATAATAGTTATCGATTGTTGATGAAATACAAGAATCGTTATTAGTTGGATCCTGTTGCAAATTAACATACAACATCGAAATGTTACTGCCGAATTGTGAACACACAATCCTTATTAATATTTACAAAAAGTTATATCACGATTACGTGTGTATTGTAAGCACGAAAAACATTTTTTTTTAAATAACCCACAGTGATAATAATATATTGTATAAAACAGGTAAAGGTTAATCGTTAATGCATCACGAACATAACACCCTAAAGACAAATAATAGCGATTTGAAAATAATTTAAGGTGTCCTCCAATACAATAACAGTTAAATTAAACTTTCTCTGTGCAGTGCGGCATGACGGCACAACAAAATATTCCTTCAATCAAGGTCGTTCGCGTAACATTTTCACTTCCGTTATGTTGAATGACAAAATATTATGTAATTAAAAGATCGGCTAGGGTGATCCGCAAGGTGAAGGAGTCACGTTTTGGCAATTTTATGGACGTTTCGGCACAAAAAAACACGCGCTCAGATAATATCTGCGATTGAGGCGTGGAAAATAACAAAAGTTTCTGTTAAAACAATGAAGCAATCATTAAATAACATCGAAATGTGAGATTTCCGGCAAATAAATGTCAGTGAAAAAAAAGCAGTTTACTAATTGCGGTGGGTTTAAATTCTTTAGAAACCAAACGTACTTGAAGTTCATGTTTTATTGTAATAAGCAATCATTACAAGCATTTTTTAAACTATTAAGAAGGCAATGGTGGCTTTAGTAACAGAGAAAAATCGAAAACCGCTTATATACACATGTATTATACATTTTGTTCCAAGCACATATATTCAATACATTTTTGGACATTTAAAAAGGGTTTGGTTTAGCATTTATTTCTTTAACAATTAGAACAAGTTTTATTGAACTTTAATTTAAGACAAACCTTCTGTAACAAAACGTCCCATCTGCCAAAATATTTCAAGAACTGATTTTGACAAGGAACATTCAAGTTAACTAACGATAATGTGTAAAAATATTCATTGGTCTTTTGAAGCTACAATTAATTAACTTGGATTCCAAACATTCTTCTGCTGACCTGACCTGTCATGATTTAACCCAACCACCAGAAATTATTGAACAATCTATAATGCAATATAGACATGTGATATAGAGTACAAAGAATTTTTTTCCTAGCAAGACATAATCTGTTCATTGTTTTTGGTTACAAAAATAAGACAAAGAAGTTATCTCAAAATTTGTATCATGGACAATGGCCGCGAAAGCCTAAGGAATAAAATAGATTATGCCACCGTTTCCAAACTATATTTATATCTACTTTAAAATTGAATATATTGTTTCTCCGCGATCAACTAAATTAGTGCGAAATTGGTTCCAAGATCAAAAATTGTCGATTATAGAATGGCCACAGCAGTTACCAGACCTGAACCCTATTAAGACTCTTTGGGGAGATGTAAATAGAGAATTAGATAAACTTTTTAAGCCTAAAAGCAAACAGGAACACTCTGGGAAAATATAAGAAAAGTATAGTCGACAGTACCTGTCGAATAACGCCAGAAATAATTGAATTGTTTTCTTCATGGGGTTAGAATCTAATAAACAATAAAGGATTTCAAACAAGACTCTTTCTTAATGTTTCTTTTATTTTACAAGGCTTCGTTTTTTAACACTGTTTGTCTAAAATTATTCATCAAAACTAAGATATGATGTAAATTTAGCAAAATTAAATACAAAAAAAAGTTGTTTCCCTATTAAAACTAACGGGACAATACCTATCAGTGGCGTAGCGAGGGTAAATGGCTCCCGGGGCTTAGCTTTTTTTCGCCCCACCCCTCGTCCGTTTTTTTATTGTAGTTTTAAGTAAAATATTGTTGTATTATTTACTCATATTTAAATACACTGTAATGATAATGAGAACAACTTTTAATAGTATAATGGGATTTTAGTTTTCTGGCTTTAAATAAACGCTAAAATATTTTTCTTCGCGGCGCCCCCTCAAGCCTGGCATCGATAACGCCCCCCGACGCTTCGCCACTGATATCTACATATATCCCCACCAGTTTATATGAATGCTGCTGTGGTATTTACCCCTAATATGGCTGTAATTTAAACATGTTAGTTTTCAGTGCGTAGAAATAATATACGTTATAATATTCGTGCACAATACACTTATAATAACAAATACATTATGAAAATTACCAAATTTAACATTTCTTTTGAATAGCTAGATGTAACTCAGTGATTCTGTTACAAACCAATTTATCTACACTGCCTAATGAAATTGTATCACACAATTATTTCAAAAAACTGCAATAGTGTTAATCTTCACATTTCCTGCTCATATATGTTTCGTTTAAATGCAAGCAAAAAATAGCGCAAAAGTAATTTACATAGTTGAACGGAAACCAACGAGCCGAGTGCAGATAATTAAAAATTTTAGTTCTATTGCTTTTATCTTTTTATCTGAACGAGGCCAAGCTTGAAATTGGCAAATTCTCCGACCCAATGGGTTTGCATTGAAAATATGTAAATTAGCTTTATTTTCCTTTAAAAAAATTTAATTCGCACTCCCACGAGAACAAGTGTCGTCAGATGTACTCACATTATTGAGTTACAACGAGTGGGACGGAATTTAATTGAATATAATCCGATCACGAGCAGACACTGTTAAAAGCAAGTAAAATTGTTGTCACGAAATTTGCTAAATTATTAAACCAAGCTCTACATAATACAAAATTGCTCGGTTGGTTTTTGGTTAAACTAAAGAAATTGCAGAATTGCCTCCGTTTTGTGTTTATAGTTTGCTGCTCAAGAAAATAGAATCCGCAGATATTATTGAGTTAAAAACATTTATAAAATATTTATAGCATGCAAGTATTAAATTAAAATGAAATGAACAGCAATTTTTTCATCGTTTATAAAGTTGTGCAACAATACTTAAATTATTATAATAATAACCAAAAAGTTTCTTAACGCGTCCTTCCTATAAAAAGCTATAGTTCAGCCAGTGAATCTTCCTAAATACATATGATTACAATATCGTGCGAATTCAATACATTATCCTAGTATATAATGATGATATAATTTAATGTAGCAGCAATTATTTTTTACAGACAAATTTAAAACCAATCAGAAGATTCTTTCATTGAATGTGCGTGTGAATGTGTAATTATTATATTATTAACAATTCAAACTGCGTTCTTTTATACTTACTTTATATTCATGAGCACGCAAAGCTAAAGATCGGAATTCAAAAAAGGCAACAAAAAATTACTTTGAACTCGAGAAAAGATCCTTCGAAAATAAGATAAGTGATTTTTAATTAGCCTTATTTATGTAGGTAAATTAGGCACAGGCCAGAAAAGTGTGAATAAAAGTCAGCACAACTTAACAGTCCTACACCAGTAAAGATACCTACTTGGAAGTAAAATAAAATGAACAAATTTAAGATTTTAACCTAAAAATTTAAATAATAACTGCAAGTATCTAAAGTAATATAAGCCACCTTTATTTATTATACTTTTATGTATATATCTAATAGGTTTTTTTTGTACAGGGTGGACCAAATTTGAATATTTTACGGAGATCTCTGTACAATATTTCCATCTCTAGCAGTTTCTTAAAAAATTCTAAATATGTTTCACAAATTTTCGTCCTTTCATGTTTTTTTATGTGATATTTTGATTTCTTTATTTTTTTTTATATAACAAAGTTTTTCGCTGAAGAATATTAGTTTTTGTTATGAAAATTTAAGAACTTTCAAGTGATTTATAAGAATATAGATGTAGATTTTCATTTCAATGCAAAAATAAACCAAAAATCCATATTTTAAAATTAAGTACCTATCTTTAGAACAATAAAGCCTTTCTTAAGTCAAAGGACTAATTAACAAATATTGAGTTATAAACACTGACCCTCTCTTAATAAAGGTCTGGGGACTTCAAAATAAAACAACTTAAAAACAAAATTTTGAAATCAAATGTTTTAAAGACCATTGAGGGAAGTATAATTAAATTTTAAAAGCAGTTGCAACCCTTTAAATGTTTTGTGATATGCAGCAACGTTCTTTGGTTAAAATTAAGAAGTTAAAGGGTTGTGGATTTCTTGCGGGAACATCCTGTATTTAAATCTGAATCGTTTTCTAAATGCATATTAATGCGCAATAAAGGTGAGTTATGCATAGCCCCGGATAAAAAACTGCAATTTAAAAGTATTAAATATTCAATGATGAGAATTTGAATCCATTTACAGACGGCGCCGAGGGAGGGTCAGATACCCCAGTAAGAAGGTTAAAGCTTTCAAACTTGATGATGGGGTTCTGATTCGGATTAGTAAATCACATTATCGTGGAACTGGATGCTCCGGTGTTCATCTCGGACTGAATATAATCACATCAGTAAGCAGTGCAGTCGCTCGGAAAGAAGCAAATTACATTTAACAACGCCGTAGTCTCGAAAATGTCACCAGCATAAGTGATTCCGGCATACATCGTTCATGATGCAAACGCTCTGATTGTTTTATGTGATCTGCATGGAAATGCGTCGCTCGCGTCAACAACAGGCGTAGCTGAAGAGCGTGACTTTGCAAAAACAAATTTAAACCTATTACGTAATAAAGAAACGTTTTAGTACTCATTTTCCCTTGCCAAATGCTTCCTGTTAAAACATTTCAAAGGAAAATATATTTCAAGGCTAATAAGTAAGCACTTCACTTTTATCTTTTTAGTCTTTCTGCAAATTTGTCTTGTAAACTAAGTTGAAAAGTTTGCTGTGTGTTCTGGGACCAAGGCGAAAACAGACATTTGAAATAAACGCAATTTAATTATTAAGCTAAGTATATACAGGACGAGTCGTATTCGAGTGCGTCATTTGAGATCTTACTAATACTCATCGACTAAAAACGAAAAATACTTTGTTTCTGATCGGTACGAAAACAAAAGACTTCGTTTTTGTTTTCAACCCAAAATATTATTAGTGCATCCTAATGTATATGTTTGATTAAAAGTCACGTTCTTTTCTGTAATGAATTTGTAAAAATATTGGATCAACTGGAGAGTCATGAGACTGCTCTAGGATTTCTACAAGAGATTTATAAGTGATTTTTGTTTATACCTATTTATATTAGTATACAAATTACTCTAACAATTTAAGCATTCATTAGAAGTAACATCCTTCTAATGGCACTGCCAATTTAACATATAAAAATTACGACTAACAATACACAAAGGATTGATTGCCAGTCATTCACCGTGAAATGGTGGTCAAAAAACTCTTACTTTTATATACTAAAACCGATAGTTATTGATAAACCGTCCGTTGAAGTATTACTTTGATTTATTCCACGTTCTCACAGTTAGATTAATCCATGATGTATGTGTGTACTATCGCAGTAAATTATAAATCGCGTTAATACTATATACAAATATACATAATAGCGACACAGAACAATCTGCACAAATTATAATACATGCATATCTCTGTGTAGTGTTAATGAACTCGAAGCTCATACAACAATATGTAATTTGGGTTCCATTTAACCCTTAATTACTCGCGCTGGTGTATTTTGTACACCAGCGCCAAATTTCTTGCCTCCATCAAACGTACGATTTTTTTGGTGGCACCAGACCCCCACCTAACCTATGTCTAACATATCCGGAATGTAATGGATCAGTCATACGCCAAAACGCCCGACTGACCTTTGCGTTTTTACATAAATTTTAATTTGTTGTCACGTTGGTGCCTAGAATACACCGCGCGGGTAATTTTGTAAATTATGTAAATATTCAATCTTTTATACAAAATCGTTTGTTTTATTGTGTGATGGTGCTATGTATGGGTATTTTTGCCATCCGCAAGTGTGTTCTCGCTTCTAGTTACGCTAAATATATTTTTTTTATTTGTTTATTTTTATTTTTTTATTTTTATGATTTTACGTCTTATATTCCCATAAAAATCTCCAATGCCTAACGGAGGAGGAAATGAGGGCCTTCTTGGAGGCTGGAAGTTCAGATGAGGAAATTCTAGGCGACAAGGAAGATGACCTTGAAAAGCGTGTAATTACTCAAAGTGACCATGACAGTACGTCAGAACTGGAAGGCAGTGACCGTGAAAATGAGATTTCTAGTGAGAGTGATGGGGATGATAGTGCTGATGTAGAGTTTTTCTTTGGAAAAAATAGAGCCATCAAATTAGAAGAAGATTAGAGGGCTTTT
The DNA here is from genome assembly GCA_947652605.1 of Elmis aenea. NCBI lineage: Eukaryota > Metazoa > Arthropoda > Insecta > Coleoptera > Elmidae > Elmis > Elmis aenea. The sequence goes on along the minus strand of OX393581.1, from coordinate 2,796,707 downwards.
AAAATTATTTTGTTTTTCGTTAACTGTTTTTTTTTGTTCGTTGATATTATGTTCCTATATATTTTTAAAATGTTTAACTTATTCGTAAAAACTATACTTATTTTTAATGTTTGACGTAAATTACCGTCAGCAAAAAAAAATAGCGTTTTTGTTTAAAAACAAGCTAAATTTAGGGTGGTGTACAAAGTACACCGCGCGGGAAAAAGTTCGAATAATTTGGCGCGAGTAACTAAGGGTTAATACTGATTCTGTTTTTTTTTTTTGCAGGAATTCGTGAAGCAGTGGCCAGACACTCCTGCAGCACAGTTGAGGCTACAAAACAAGGTAATTAAACTAGCTAATAGTACGTCAATTTAATGTTATATGAAAATGTGGTAATGCTGGTAATGCTAAGCACGAAGTGACGGGGTTAATTAGACTAATGATAACAAATACACAAATGCAAAAACATATTTGACATTTGTATGGAGGAATATTTAACTGAGACTATGTTTTACGAGACAATATAACGGATGTTGGATTAAAAAGAGTTAATGTGTTCGTATTACTTTCTGTTATATTTACATGGTGAGGTAGAAAGTTAGTGTTAATAACTGTTCCAATTTTGTTCTGAAATGAATAACATGTAAATGTTATTTTGTCGTTGTTTTGTAGAAGCTGTTGGAGGATTTATTTGTTCACTTTAATTCGGCCTATATTTTATTAAAGCAACAACTAGCAAATTGGTTTAAATAAAAAGTATATTATGGAAACAGGAATTTTTACGTTTAGAGTAAACTTTTTAAATAAAATGTTTTGTACATTTTTGCAGGTTTATAAAAATGTAAAGGTCTTATTATGCCAAAAAAAAGTTTGCTAGAGTTTTTTTAAACACTTGACACTTAAAAATATATACGATTATAAAAAGCAGAATTTCATTGCCTTTTTGTTGCTATGGTTAATAGATATAGGTATAAGAACTACTTTTCTGATTATACTTTTAAAACGATGAAATAAAACTATTATAGCTATCAGAAATTAGTTCATTTTTTTATTGAGTCTGCCATGAATAACTCATTAACTAAAAAATAAGAAAATGCCTTTAAAATGCTAATTGTAAAGAAAACAGGAATAATTATTAACCAAATGTCAAATATACTTAATTATACCCAGATGCTTAAATAAGTAGCTATTATACATTTCTTAGAAAGTATTCTTCATTACTAATTCACATAATGAAAAAAATTATATTTATTTCGTATTTATCTAACTAGAGTGACAAATAAATGTATTTAGGTTAAATTAAAATATGCTTTTTTTTGGAAGGATCTGTAGTCGAATTGCAATATCAGTTTCAAGATCTTTATTTCTTCATTAGTTTTAATCTTATTTATTAACCTAATTCCACTTTATAGAATTTTTTTTTTAATTGGTAGTTATTCACACATTTATACTCATCAGCTTCAAAACCATCCTTTTTACCATCAAAAGAGATTTGGTAGGCCGTAGATGCCTGTACCAAGCAAAAATATTCATTACAAAATCGGCAAGAATATGATATCTGTATAGCTGTATATTTTTATTCATAGCTTTAACAGTCCAAACTATTCTAACAAGTCATTTACTGAGAGGGATTAGCTGGACGCTTAAGTGTTGATACAAATTGGCTAATGAGAAGCCTAAAAAATGCAGTAACAGTAACATTTTGCCTGACGAAGGGTTAAGCTTATTTTTTACATACAAAGTAATTTTTTGTTTTCAATTAGCCAACTAAAAAGTTCACTAACTAAGAAAATTTGCTGGTCTAATAAGCGTAGTCTCTTGGGTTCCTTTTCTTCATGTTTTGGGCATATCTCCCTCCAATTTATTTTCCTGCCAAGCTATTACTTCCGGAAGTTTTCAAGAATTATGTAAACCTTTCAGCTACTATGAGATAAGTAAATCGATTTCCAGATGATGTTCTGATGCGGCATCGCCACCGCAAACGATTATACACGGTATGATTTGATAACTAACAAATGTTGCCCTGTTTAAACTTCCAAGTATGTGTTCTGCGGTATCGAATTGCCAGAGCAACGATTGAACGTACTGCAAATGGCATTCATCCACAGGGAAACTTCCAGAACTTGGAGACTGGTAATTGCCTCAAAGATGTTGCTGTCGATCTGATAGGGAACACAAATAGTTGTGGCAGCCCTGATATAAACACCCTCAACTCTTCAAGTACTATCTGATCATAAGTTCACGTTTACACAGGGTTACAAGTTTAACGAATGCTCAAGTTTTGATAAGATGATATCGTGCGCTATTTTAGGGAACTTGCATTATTAATCCAACAACTTTTGGGAAGTTTATAAAGAGTGACGAACGCAAAAAGAAGTGGTTCAGGGTCTCTAGATTTTAATGGTTCCATTTTAAGTCATAACAGTTTCACCATTTGTGAGACAGTACCCACCGCCTCTTAATTAAGTAAATATTATTTAATCATGCGTCTGTAAGCAGTGTTTTTAATACAGCTCCGTCAATTGCATATAATTCGTATTTGTAAAGGTTAAATAAATATTTGTTTTCAACTTAAATCGCAGTGAGAGCATTGGTTATTTTAATAATAAAGTTCACAATAATGCAAGTGTTCAAACACTTCTTGTTAAATGTATTAGCGCCATATATTTTATTATTCTAATGTATCAGTTATATTTAAAATATTTAGAAGTTTTACCTGGACAATAGCGTTAAAACCTGATCGCTGGTGTAGGACAGGGGTGGCGAACCTATGGCACACGTGCCACAGCTGGCCGTAGAAATACTTGCTTTTCTAAAATTTTTGGAAAATTAATAGATACTTCTTTTTTAATAATTAATTATCAACACCAAATTATATTTATTTAAATAAAATAATTTATTTTGTTTCGAAACTATGCGAATTTCAAACAAAATTACAAGTATTTAAACGAGATAATGCCTCTCATGCCTTCAAATATTTTCCAAATTTATTTTTGTTGTAGAAAATTCGACACGTCAAATTGAAATAAATCAAATTCAATTGGCTGAAGATTTAGCCACAGCTGTGGAATCAATAATAAATAAATTTTCTTCGCGATTTTTTCAATTTAAAAATTTCTAAGAAATTTCAAAATTCATAATTTACCCAGACATAATTAAAGTTGATGAACTTGATTTGCAAATATATGAATGGTTAAAATTAGAAAATTTTGAAATGCAATTACATAATTGATTTTCAATCAATCGCAATTTGGAGGCAAAATATTATTGACAAGGGAAAATTTAGAGATTATTGAAAGGGAACGTTTGGAGGAAAAAATAAATAATAATGCTGACAGCAAAATTATTAAAGCCTGGCAAACGATTCCAGAGGAGTTCAAATGTTTAAAGAAATTAGCGTCGGCTATTTTAATTATATTTTCTTCCCCATATGCATTTGAGCCAGTTTTTACAAATGAATTTGATAAAAAATAAATTCAGACATACATTAACGGATGAGTCTAGTTCAGCAAGGTTTTTATCAAAAGTAAGGAAATACCAACCTGATATAAAAAACTTAACAAAAAGCATTCAACAACAAAAATCGCATTAAAAATTCATATTTTAATTCTATCTACTTAATTAATGTTGTTTCAAAATTAAACACATTTAATGTGCAATTTTTATTTTTGTCTAATTATCTTTCTATTGGTAAAATATTTAATATTTCCTTTAAAATTTGGTTATGTATCTAGTGTTGTTTAATTACAAATTTGTGTTAGTAGTCAATAAAAAATATTCATTTAATATATTGTAATATTTACTCTTCATCTCCTCACAATCAGTAATGCTTTTTTTTTCTTCATCCATTGCAAAAGTTACTTGGCACGCCAGCATTTCAAAATGTGAACATTTTAAAAAATTGGACGCGAACATAATAAGGTTTGCCACCCCTGGTGCAGGATAACTATAATAATTTCTGTAATATATCGTGGATTGAAAATGAAAATAATTATTTTATGCAAGTTTAAAAATTGCAACGCTACAACTACATTTTTTTAATCTCTGTTTTTGCCTCCGGTAATATTAGGTATACACTCGCCACAAATGCAAATCGTTCTAGTTTAAACAATTATTTACTAAACGTTTAAATTTTATTTACAGAATCGCAAAATTACTAACAAACTTTGTGATAAATATCTAAATTGAATATTCAGCATTTGGTAGTATCCAAATATCCAAATGTATGCCTCTAGGACTTAAGTTAATTAATTTCTGAATGCTAGGTTCAATTCCTATTATATCTTGTTTTCTCTTAAACGTAATTAAACTATGGATTTGCTAGCATACAAAAACAATTGGGAGCAGTTATGTACGGAGACATTGGGGTTAGTTGATTTGCCAATTGCGAATACGCTAAAACAACCCCTTGGGATAACGATAGGGGTATTTAGCGAAAATAAATCGCAAAAAAAAAGATCAACTATGTTCAATAAATATATTTAGAACAAATTCTACTTATTGAGCATAATTTATTAGTTTAAAATTACCGAATATAAAACGTTTGCTTTTATTTACAATTTTGTTACAAAAATTTAATGATAAAGTATATATTTTAAGCGCTTTTTGGACTTTTCACCTTAGATAATACAGTGTCTTGGTAAAATTAAACTGTTCACCTAGTGTATTATAATATTTTAATTATCTATTTTAATAAATTGTTTAAGAATACTTGGTTTCAAAGTAAAAATGCTACCAACAAGAGAACGTAGTTGATTTTAGGCCTTATCTCCCCCAAAAACTGTAATATTAATATTAATTTCTTGGCACCACCCCGCCCTTTATTTCGGATTCAATCAGTTCGCCTGCCGCGTTCATAATTGTATTTCTTTGTTATTTAATTGGATCTATTCTACGTTATCAATATATCATCGGGCCTCCATTATTCGCGGAATCGCATAAATTCGTTTTTAAAATATGCACGCGCGCAAATGGATTTAATCAGTTTCGAAGACAATCGCATTTCGGGGACATAATAACGTTCTGAGTGAGGCATTTATCGAGTTAACAGTAACCCGAGGTATAATTATCTAGTACTACCCTTTATAAGTGGTTGTTGCTTTTAGAGAGAGTGCTGTGGTCAAAGGAATACTTGAATTGACGCGTATGGTTGGGGAAAATCTAGAGAATATAAAACATGATTTAATGTAATTCTTTTGTCGTAACATCGCTGGATATATTGTAGACTTAACGTCAATTAATATGTATGTATACAAAAGACACAATAACACAATGTGAATTTTTCATGCTGCACACTACCTTAGGATCTTCTACTTCACCCAGTATACAATTTGAAAATTGCTCCATTTGATTTGTTTGGGCCCCTAAAAAAATTTTTAGGAAGTAAAAGTTGCAGCCAAAAGGCTTTTTTTAACGGGAGTCAAAAAAAATCCTGGTCGACGATGCAATTATATTCAGATGCAGGGGGGGCTATATTGAAAAATAATTTAATTTTTATTCGTTCAGCGGTGTATTTTCTTATAACAAAATTCCTTTTAACCTATTTTGGGTGTATAGCATTCGACCAAAGTTGTATTCCTGTTAGACCTTCAACCTTTTTGAATTTGCGTCTACTTATTGATTTTCAAAAATTGCAGTTGAACCCAAAATGAGTTTTAGCTAAGCATAAACGATTTTGCAATGAAGAATTTAAATGAATAGTCGTTCCATCAGATCTGTAGTTCCAACAATTCAAGTACACAGTGTGTAATATTGTCCTTCGCGATTTCACAATGCAACGGCGCACAATAAATTACAAATTTGGTTAACAATATTGTAAAATAGAGTTACACAGATAATATCGTTATACGTTTGTCTCTAATTATAGCTCACATCTTCCGGGACCATTAGGTTATGCTGGGCATTCGGGACTGCAAAGTAAGGGTTAATTTGTATCCGGCTCTACGATAATTTCACCTCAAAGAACTGTTTTATCGAATTCGAAGCTCTTAGGAATTAAATGCACTCTGTATTGATAAATCCATTAAAGCGAGCGGGTGGATTTATATCTGTGCCTTTTATAATAACATGTTAAAGTTTTCAGCAGCGGTTGAAATATACTGCCTCGTAATAATTGTCTCCTAATTATTGACTTAAATGAACTACTGTTGAGTTTTACGGACTGGTTAAAAAAATTGATCAAATTAAACATCAACTTATAATTGGGAGTAAATTCAGTTCATTGTAACACAACCGTAAAGCAACTTTCTTTAACTCACAGTGTTTTAGGTTAAGTTGGTTCCTGAATATTTTTATGCTGCATTTCTTTTTGGTATCAAAATTTATGAATCAAGTTATATTTTGACAGTTTCGATGAGCTATTAAAAAAACGCAGTTATGATATGAATATCCTAGACTCAAAATAAAGCTCCCATTTACAACTAAGCTCCAAATTAAATCGTGTGTAACAACTACTGCCACATATTTTTTTTTCTAAGTTTTCTTGCGATAAAGATTATCAACCGTACACTCAAATAATTGTGGTATATGAGAATGAAGGACATGTCACAAATAATATGACGTAGAAATGTAACGCAAGCGGTTTAACGGACATGTTATGTTGAATCTCCTAGCGAAAAGTGATGTATATGATCCAACTGGACATGAAAACACAACTTAATATATCATACTTAGCCGAAATGTGTCCTTTAATAAGACTGCTCTACTAAATACGTTAGTTTTTCTGGCGAGAATTGTTACTGGGCACGTAGAATTAATTTACAAGTGTAAACTGTAGTTTTTTTACTTTATCTAGTTGACAGCCAGTTAATAAACTTGAAGATGATAATTTAATAAACCTAATTCAACCGTAAGGTTAATCTTGACTACCCAAAAAGTAAAATTTGCGCTTATTTTCACCAACAAGCCACATCGCCGTCGGCAATTGTCGTACTAAACTCAATCACGTTTGTAAGGATTCACGACAAAGGTTTTTTTTGTCCCCAGTAGTTTATTCCTCGGTAGATTACAACGTAACAATACAACTACTGATGGTAGTTCTTTTACGAATGTAGTTTTTAACATAGTCAATATTTTTTAAGCGCCATCAGATCAAATTTCTTTGGTCTCGTGGAAGATTGATGACATTGTAGTTTGCTTGCCTGTATGCATTTTGGCTGAAAATGATGGACCCAGGTTTTATCCTCTGTAACTGTTGTGCGTTAAAGCGATTTATTTTCGTTCGATATTGATTTATCATCGAATTGAATATAATTTAGTAGCAGCATTGTTTAAAATTAGGGACTTAAAATATTTACACAATTTTCATTGCGTCCAATTGATGTGTTTGTATAAATCCGGCTTTCTTAAAGGGCAAATCAGTCATTTTTTCGCCTGAATGTTTCTAGTCAATGTGAAATTATTATTTAATGCTCTCAAATCTGCTTGCAAGGAACAGCTTTTACAATAGGTTTGTTTTACTAGACAATTGTACCAACAATACAGTACCTAATTCAAAGCCAAGTTATTTAATTTTATGTTTTATTTTTACTTCATGCTCTGCGGAATCCACTTTTAAAAGGATTTTAAAAAGGACATTCACTGCAAATATTTTAGATGCCTTAAAACATATTTTTTATATTGTGTATTGTTAATAAAATGAAAATTGGAAAAGCAGCAGGTCATGATGGTATTTTGCCTGAACTGATTAAGTACGTGGGGGAGTAAATGGAAAGAAAGTGTTGCTAAGAATAGTAAATAAAGCATGGTAGGAAAAAGATATTCCAAAGAACTGGGAGGCATCTGTTATATAACCGATATTCAAGACTGGCGATAGTAAAAAACGCGAAAACTATAGAGGCATATCTCTACTTAGTGTAGTAGAAAAATTATATGAAAGAATTTTAGAGGAGAGATTAAGGAAACATTTCAAAAGAAATTTGGAAAAGGCGGCAATGTGGCTTTAGACCGGGTCAAAACACGCAGGATGTAATTTTTACGTTGACAGTTAAGTGAAAAAACAATGGAACATTCAAAATTGCTGTACTTGGGCTTTATCGATCTGTCTAAAGTCTAAAGCCTTCGATTGAGTGCCAAGGGAAAAGTTCTGGAAGGAATTGAAACAAAGTAGGGCAGGAGAAGGATTATTAAACGCCATCAAGAGTTTATATAAGAGCAGTAGAAATTATGTGCGAACCCATAACAGCAGTTTCCAAGAATTTATAACAACAGTGGGAGAAAGACAAGGAGGCACCTTTAAGTCCACTGCTCTTTATATTCTTCTGGATAAAATAATTAAAGAATGTAAGCAAAACACAAAGAAAGCCTACTGGGGTTGGAATAAACTGAAACCAATATCCTTAACAGAATTAGCCTTTGCAGATGTTGTGGTGTTATTAGCTAAAAGCGAAAAAGACTTGCAATTCAATCTAGACGTATGGGTAGATACATTAAGTAGATATAATATGAATATTAATATAACAAAGGTTATGGTTATAGCGAAAAATCATGAACCAGTTACAATTATGCTAGACCAAAAAAAGATAGAGCATAAAAGTTAGTCGCCTCTTTAGAGCCTTCTGGAAGTAACCGTTTCTATTTTATCAATTGCAAATTCACCTTAATTTGATCTAATGTTGAATCCAATTAAAGATTATCACAACAGCGAAACAATAAATTATAATTGCTAGCTTCTGTGTAAGGTATTTGTAGTGTGTTTGAGCACTAATGAAATGAGAATTGGTAGACCACGTCCTTTACGTAACGACACCCCAGAGATTTGGTGTCAATATATAGGAGGCGCAGGTGTAAAACAAACATTTACTTCCAGGCCGTACACGCGACTCCATATGACACGGTTTATTCCAATTACAATCCACTTGAAACGCATGTTGGTAACCCAGTTCATTATAAAAACAGTGCTCTGTTTAAAATGTGATTTTGGTATTGTCGAATGGTGGCATTGCTGTTAAAAATCTGCTGCAATTTTTATTATAAAATATCCGAAGGGCTTTTGCAGGACTCTTAAGTCATCCTTTAGTTTAAATATGCTAAATACTTTGTAGTAATTTTAATGGTATTTGTATATTTCAGTAAAACCAATACATTTTAATCAAATATACTCATATGAAGGCATCAAATTTCTTTCTTCTTCTAGATGTACATATCGCTGGCTTAAAATTATAAGGATGTATGTTACACAGAGGTTCTTTTGAGATAAACCACTTTCAAATTTGGACCCCTGGTAAAAAGGTTCTTCTTAGAGTAAATTTGGCTGCTGATATTGTCAAAACCATGGTACACAATGGGGATCATATAGACTTAAAAAAAATTCAAAAATTCAGTAATTGGGTCCAACAACAAAATTTTAAAAAAAAACATACAACTTTTTTTTACCAATTTAGCTTTATTCTGAACTTAGCATAGAACCTTAAACAAAATAAACTATAATAATTTAGCAAAATAATCAATAATTCCATTTAAAAAAAATTGTTTTATTTAATTACGTATTTTTGGCGCAAATTTTACATTTTTCCAGGCACTCTAACTTTTCGTTTATTTTGTTCCGTTTCTTTTATCGTCTCTCGCCGTCCTTTTGGTTTCTTCCCTATTATTCCTTTTTCCTTAATTGTAATCATACATGGAATGACAGCTTTGAAATAGTCCTGATCTGCTTTAGGCATGTATGGCAACATACTTTTTATGGCATTACTCTTAGCCAAAGGAAATTCATCTTTTCTTGTTGAGATTTTTGGAGTAGGAAAAAATAAAAAGCTTGTTTCCGTGGAAGTTCTTGTTGTGGGTTTTATATTCACTACTCTGAAATCTTCATCCTCATCGTGAGTTAATTTGTAGGAAATTTGATAGCGTCCTTTTTCAATTTGTAAAACGGCTATCTTTGTGTAAGGCACTTCATTGTAATTATAACACGTTGCTAGAGATTGGTAATCTAAAAAGTCCGCACTTTTCATCTGAAGTACTGTATAAGGTTTTTTACTGTTAACTTTGAGTAACACTCGCAGAAGAGACACAGGTGAATAGTATTCGACTTTGGAAAGTACACGTTCAATGACACTATGGACTGAGTCAATCTCCTGGACACATGAATGGCCAGGGGTCGAATATTTCACCGTTACAGTATTTAGTTGACTAGGATTGTTTATCAGGAAATGAGCAAGTGCATACGAAATGACCGAATTTCGGTTTTGAGGGACGCAGCTATCACTCCATAATGTCAACGCAGTAATATTAGGATTTGTTGAAACTACATCTTTAAGAATCTTGACAAGCGCACTGGCAATGTCATTGCCTTTCCGGCCCATTAATACTTCTGGCCAAATTGCACAGTAAACTTGTCCAGTTGGCGCCAGATGTGCCGTTAGATTATATACAGACATTTTAGATTTGTAATAAAAAGATGAAACCTCAGCCTTGGGGCATGTCAAAACATTTTGCATGTCGAAACTCAGTACCGTTTTTCTACTTTCTCTGTCACAGTTTCTATCTTTTCTAGCCCCCTCTTTTTCTTGAATGTGCTTCAAGTACTCTTCTTCTCTGTTTCTTTCATGTTCTTTATCAGATGTTTGAAGCCTGTTAAGCTCACAAACATTGCAACGATCTTTTTTGGGTTTGTGAAAAAATATATTGAAGTAGTTGGAAAAAATAAATCGATATTGCGAGAGCTTTACGGTTGGCAGCTCTCTTTCGATCATTTGTTGAACATATAGATCATACATTTTTTTTACAGACAAAATACCTTCTAGGTACTGTCTATTAGTATCGGCCCGACAGTAGTGGGAATCGACACGAGGAAAAGAGTTGATATGGATTTTAACGTTTTCTGTTTCTTGTTCCGAAATTTTCTTTTTTGTGTGCTTTCCTTGTTCCGATCTTTGTGGAGTATTTGTGTCGGTATTTCTCTTCTTCAAAGAGTTATAAACAGTTTTTTGACTGACATCAAGGGTTGAAAGGAAATACTGCTTGCAAACTTGTACTTTCCTTTCTTTTACTTTAAAGAAATATAAAAACGTCTGCTTTTTTTTAGAATTTACATTGTTTTTGCCTTTTCTTCTTCGTTCAGGGACACATACATCGCAGTTGGCCGCAATAAACATGCTTTTGGCCGCTCGGTCCAAAGAATAGAAATCCCGAAAAAGCTGCTGTTGTTCTTCATTACTTATAATGGAAGTGCACTTATGAGTGCAGTTGTTGCAATTTTTTGCTTTGACAGATTTCGCTGGAATAATGCGTTTTTTTGCGGTGACGTATTCTAGTCCTCTAGCTCGTTTTTCCTTCCGCATATTTGACGCCCAGTTCTCTGGGCATCTCTTCCGTTTTCTTGTAAAATTCTCTTGCAATGACAAAGAAATTGGTGGCAAATCATCACCTTTACAAAAAATTAAATTATGTAGCATACTTGACTGAAATGAATTAACACAAAAATAATCACCTTCGGAATTATTCGAGGCTCTCTCTTGCCGCTCTTCCTCATTATCACTGTCACTGCAGGAAGTACTGCTAAAGAATGTAAAAAGTTAAATAACACAACTTAACCTAACTATTTACATACCTATTTTCAATTCTTCTATTCGGTTCCCATTCCCGATCTTTATCAGAATCATACCCTCCTTCGTAAAACTCGCCTTCCTGCTCACTTTCACTCATTTTTTATACAAAAAACACTGGTATAAACATAAATATACTCATAACACTTACACTTACAATAACAACAATAAAGTCCTAAGAGTGTCTTTAAATTAAATACATCAGTATATCTTAACGATAAGTTCTATGTATAACATAGAACTGTGTCACTCCCAGCAAAAATTTTTACGACATAAAACTTTAAATTTGTGCACATAAAACCATAACCTGACGTACACAAAATCTGGTTCTAAACGTTCTATGTGTAACATAGAACATTATAGTATTGATAACTCATATAGTGCCAAAATTGTTACATACACCCTTATAATTCTAACCCAGCGATATGTAGATGTTGTATTGCTTTTCATTGGAGTAAATTTAAATGTATTTGAATTACTATGCATCGCCCAGGCTACTTTTCTCAATCTTTTATTATTCTTTTTCAAAACGTACACTTTTAGTATTTAGAATTATAAATTAAACTGATTTAAAATCCGTTAGTTACCCCCACAAAAAACCTTTCAAGGAGTTTGTCCCTTTCTCCAAACGGAAAATACAAATTTGATCACTACAGCTTTGCTTCTAACACGACGTCTCGCCTGTAATAGGATTTTCAGAAAGTGTTTTTGTATTATTCGATTTTTAAAAATCCATTACGTACGTGATCTCTAAAGAGAGGATTCGTGTAAATTCAAGATAGATAAGTAATTCAATTTTAAGTTGCATTTTTTACTCTCTTATTTTTCTAGCAGATAACTTTATATAAATTCTAAGTTTTAATGAAGTTTTTTTAGTTTTTATATTCATGTTGCAAGCGCTAGTTTTTCTTTGTGAGTTGTTCAATCTCCTTGCACATTCGCAATATTTAAATTAAAAACCGCTACTTTGTATGCTCAGCGTTGTGTGTTTATGATATTTTTATTTTCTTCTACTTTACCTGTCTAATTATATTTTATTAATATGCTGACAGAGGAGTCCTGAAGACTGACTATATTTTTTAGTTTTAAGTTTTGCTGTGTTATTTACGACCAAGCTTTTACTAAAAGTATAATTTACAATGAAGAATTGGGTAAGCCTGTAAAAATAAAAATAAAAAGAATTGTTTAGCAAATTTCTCTATCTTAGTAAGTATGTGAACTGTAAAATTTAAATTCTGCTGAAGTCCTGATATTCAAAAGAGTTGTCTGACAAAAATCAGATAATTTCTTTTATTTGCAACCTACTTTACATCAGAAAAAAAAATGCAAATTTGTTATTCATTCATTCAACAAAGCCCTCGACTAGGTGATCTTAAAATTTGCCCGGTCTTTATTATGTTTCAAATACCATCAATTTTTTTTTAATTTCCAGTAGGCGCTGTTTTATATTATGGTTGGCAAAGTTTGTGACAAATGGAATGACTACCACCATATTATTAAAAAAAAAAATTGGATAATTCATCCTGATATATTTTAAAATAATTTTTTTATTCATATTTCAGTTAGTTATGGTAAATGGATGCTGTATCCTAATTTTTTAGCTTCTAAAATGTGTGTCTTTTAAGGAATATTCTATTAAATATGCCTGCATATAGCCATATCGAAAATATTGCATGAATATACTGTTTATATTCAATAAAAATGCTAATGGTTTTCATAAATAATGCGTAAGTTTTACTAATGCATTGCATAACTTTTGACCTTTTTAAAATTAAAATATGGACAGGAAAGTGTTAACGCCAAATTAATTTCAAATAAATTTATATTACCAGTTTTTTGTCGTAAAGTAATATAATCATGCGTTCAAACGCATTTTAATGTGATTAGTAGTTAAATTTAGTTATTATCGTGACGATTTTCGTGGAAATTTAAAGTTTTGGCTATATACTTGCTTGCACTCTTATCAAAACTGAAAAGAATGTTTACTTACTATTCAGTATTATACAAAATTAAAAAAAAAATACTTTAATTGTGTTGTGCATTATCGTTGAGTGCATCTGATTAAGTAGTCTCCTTTTTTTTTTAAGAGTTTGTAAAAGTTATGAAAACTGATCTATTATTTATAATTTTTTTAATAACTATAAAATTATAAGGCAGACAATAATTTAACCAAGGACTATTAACAATTTTGTTGTTGTTGTTTGTATCTATAAACATAAAAATATAATTTTGTCATTTATTTAGATTTGCATACCAAACCCGGAAACTATAAAAAACAATTAACACTGTTCGTGTTTTTAATTAAGTTTTAAAAAATTGTGAGGAATTGATTAATGACCAAAATCAATTAAAATGTGTAAGTTATTGTAATTTAACCTTAAGTTATATCCTTTTAATTATTTTTTTAACTGAAAAACCAAACTCATAGGCGTTTGACGCATAAAATTTTTGGTGGAGGTGCCGGATTACTTCTTAATAAATATTCTGTTCTCTGTTTTCAAAAGCCCGCTATGCTTTCAATTTGTAGGTTAAACGATGTATTATTATTTCCGCAGAGGTGGCTCCCTTTTGGGTTCCTGTACTGCGACCTATTGGTCTAATGTACCCTCTGGTGAAAACCCCTTAAAGAAGTCCTGTGTTTTTGAAAAACGTCAGGATTTTCTGTCCTGTGGCTGCACTGATGTGTCCTGCAAGTTTTTTCCTATGGGCAATATGCCCATGTATTAAAATGTCATTAATACACCACTTGGCTGTTTCATAGGATGTACCAAGTGCGGGTTCTGGTCCGAAGAAAGACGTCTCGCTACCAATTTTGGTTAGGCGATCTGCCCTCTCGTTCTCTGGTATATTAGTGCGCCCTGGGCACCATACCAGTTTAACATTATTCCTGCTTCCTAGCACGTTAAGTGCCCAGATGCAGTTCAGAACAAGTCCTGAGTTTATTTCCGACGAGCCAAGAGCTTTTAAGGCTGCTTGGCTGTTGAACACTATTCTTTTATTGTTAAAATATCTTTCTAATAGTTTCTGCACATAAGTGAATAGCATACACCTTGGCTTGAAATATGGTTGCACACTGTTTATGTCCTACAGATGTACGTTGTCCAAGTGGTGGTGCCATTTTGCATTTTTGACCCATTCGTATACAAGACCAGGCCATTTAGCTCTATTTCTTGTCGCTTCCATTGGTCACGTGTTGGATTATGTTTCCAAAGGTTTTCTCAATGGCTAGCGTCCTGTTTATTCTCTCCGAGATCATACTTGGTGTCGGATGCGTCTCGATCTCTTACTTATTTGTTTTGTTAAATAGGTTTTGATTGGATAAATATAAATGTATTTTTACGAACTCTAATCTTCAAAGGGCTATGTGCATTCCAATTAGGACATTACACTGTAAATTGGAGACGCAAATGAAATGAATTCAAACTAAAAAATTCTGCAAAAAGTATATATACATCTATCAGTTCGCTCCGGTGTCATTAGCAAAATTGCTCATTGCTTACGCGATAATGGTAATTAATTTAAATCCGTTCAATGGATTTCATGTTATTAACAGTAGTTCAAGTGGAAGTCGCGGAAACTTCAGAGCACTAAATCTAGTGCAGAAACTGTACACAGCACCGAATGAACACAAAACAACTTTTTTATTAGCGCCTTTATTTTCGCTGTGTTACAAATCCGTGTTAATTGGATTCTGAAATAAGCTATTATTTTCAATTATAAAAGAAATTTTATTGTCAAATCTACTTCATTAGCCTTTTAATTACATTAGCATTTTCCTCTGTAAGTCTAAACCGATTCATCAAGAGGGCCTTGTAAGCGAATATGAATTTTAGCGTCCCCCTCGCTTTTAATCTTTTATATTCAGATCTATTCAAAATTTGAGCTCCGAAGTACGCAGTAAACTAAAGTTAATGCGATAGATCTTATCTTGAAACCCGCGGCTATTGGTACGTATTGGAATTGGAATTACGTTTAGAAATGTATTCGGAACTTAGTTACAGTAAGTTGCAAGGCATAATAGCTTCTGATTTCACCTAATGTGCAATAAATGTAAGACTGGGGAATAAAAAATGAAAAGAAATCGAATATTATACGATTGGATTGGAAAGTCAATGGATTTTGTCAGAATAGATTGGATATTGCGATAAGTTGAAAGTGTCTAAAAACATGACTTTTTTTATGAAACGTGAGACGCCAGCTGTTGTATAATACTGGTAGCCTTCTTACCAAAACTAATGCAAACTTTTCCTCAATAATTGTACTCTTAAATCACAAGTTTAATAAAAAAACATTGTAGGGAATGCAAATAACTTTAATTAAAAATTACATATATTTTTTCGAAGGCTCTGCTGTCAAAATCGTACACCAGTTTCAAAACTGCTTCAACGTTTCTACAAGCCTAAAATTGACTTACAAGTCCTGTAAAAATAGTTCCATGAAATATAAATAATTTCATTGATCTATTACTTATTATATTTTTTCAAAAAGAGTCTTTGACGAAAGTTATTTATTAGGGTAGTCTACATAAAACATATTTCCACCGAAAACCTTTGCTGATTTTCAATTTAAACCCTACTGTGGGCACTCAAAGTTGTTCAAAAAGACAATTTTGAGTGCCTTACAGTTTGGCTTATTCAATTACTTGTCGTTTTTTTTTTTTTTAATTTATTGTATGTACCTTAAAACTCTTTTATTTTGCTTTAGTTATATATAATGAGACCACAAATGAAAACAAAATTACTAAATTGTTTTTATTTTTTGGAAACCATTTGTTTTTACTCACTGCCCAAAAAATAGGTAGTGATTTTTACAAGGAAGTTTATAATAATTTATATTTGACTGCATACAACTGTAGCAAAACATGAAAAAAGAATTTTCAACGACTCTTTTTGTACAATAAAAATTCAAATATTTTACGCAAACGTATGTAGTATCAGCATTAATTTGCAAATGGAAAAGATTTACATCCATCGACTAGCCTCTTTCGATTTATTTATTTTTCTACTGAATCAATTCAATAAGCTAAGTAATATGCAACAAACTACAAAGAGTTGGAATATTTTAAAATATTGAATAATCAGTCGTATAGAAGCATAAGTAAAGGGTCTTTCAACAGGGACGCTCGAAATTTGTCAGGTTATAGCAGCCATGTTTTTAAAGTGACATCTGTCAAATTTGTTGTCAATTGTTTAGTAGTGTATGGCAAATTACTATGGAAGGTTATAGCGTTAAACAACGTCTGCAAATCATCAAATTTTATTATCAAAGTTACTGCTCCGTTCGAGAAACGTTCCGCGCAATACGTGATTTTTATCCTCGCCACAACCGTCCTGCCGAGTCGACTATTTGATATGTGAACAAGCAAAATTGTCGGATTTGGGGCGATACCAATTCATACCAGATACACCAGCACCAAATGCATCCCGAGAAAGTCACTGTTTGGTGCGGATTTTGGTCTGGCGGAATCATGGGTCCGTACTTCTTCCAAAACGAAACTGGCATTGCCATAACCGTCAACGGCGAGCGCTACAAATCGATGATAAGCAACTTCTTGTGGCCTAAACTGGATGATATGAATACTGATAACATGTGGTTCCAACAGGACGGCGCTACGTGCCACACAGCACATGCCACGAGGCACATTCTGAACGAGCGATTTAAGGGCATGGTTATCTCGCGCGGCGGTGACGTGAATTGGCCACCGAGATCGTGCGGTTTAACGCCTTTAGACTTCTTCTTTTGGGGCTATCTTAAGTCGTTGCGAATAAACCGCAAACAATAGACGCCCTCAAAGTGAATATAACAAACGCCATCCAGCAAATTAAGCCAGATTTATGCGACCAAGTCAATGAAAATTGGACCTCCCGAATACGTGCCACCAAGCAAAGCCGCGGTGGACATTTGAACGACGTTATATTCCACACTCATTGCCATAAAATATACTTTCAAATAAAAAAAAAATTGAGTGGAAATCTCACACACAACTTGATTTATTTACATTTTAAAATCGAGCGTCCTTATTGAAAGACCCTTTATATAAAAAAAATCAGAAATGAAACATAAGAAACAATCAAAGATAAAATCAGTCGAAACAAAAATACGAGAAAGGTTGGTTCACATTTATAGAATCAAAAAAGAAAGGTTAACCAGAAAAGCTTATGAAGCAAGATCACAGGAAAAATAAAAGCGGTTGATCGAGAAAAATCTGGCAAGACGAAGTAAAAAAAAGCAGCAACAGATAGAAACATCAAATGAAAAGAAAAAAGTCAGAACAACATAACTCAACAGTCCTACACTAACAGTAGAAGCACCTATGACTAAATAAAAATTTAAAAAAATCTTCAAGTTGATACTCTTAATTTTGTTTTAAAAAAATGTAAAAGGTTTGCTATGGATTTTATATTTCCTAAAAATGTCAGAGACATCCTTTGGTTTTTTAAGGCATTTTATAATTTTTTTTTTAAGACGATTATATTTCTATGCGCCATTATTTTCTATTCCGTCCGCAAGATGCATGCGACAGCTTTTATCGCATTTTTTGAACCCTCAGCGTGCAATAAAAAAACAAAAAGCGAAAACCGCTATTGACTTCTTAGATCCTGCAACAGATGCGTTCACTTCAGATCACACGGTGCCAGAATTTATATTAAAATTTATTGGAATTTTATACCTCAAAGGTGTATCTCTGTTGATTGCAGTTCCCCTTTTTCTGTAAGCCAAACAACAAAATCCCCAATAACTATGTCGCAGTATTAGGTATCAGGAAACAAACTCGAAAATTGATTGAAAGTTTAGATCATTTATGCACGCATTTAATTTTGATTGCTTCGCTACGCTCATCATGATACTAATTGTTTATTAACAACGTATCAACACGATTGGATTATGCAGAAATATTCACAATGAGGATTAATGATAGCGAGTTTTGCTATTCGTAGTCTGGCGCTTTATTTCATTTGGTAGGCAGAGAACCACAAGCCATGATATAACGTAATTAAATTCTGGTGCAGCGTTATTGCAATATGTTTATATATGCTAACTTTAATATATTTGCCGAGATAGCTTATTACAGTATATGGGCCCGTAGCGATGAACTTAAACAAGAAGTTATTGATGTTGAGATTAACATTTGCTGCAGCGGTAGGTGAGAGTTTGTGCAACTTTGATTTGCTGAGTAACTTAATATGTTGCCGATACACTAACAGCAGGGTCTGAAAATTTATAAGTAACAAGATGGTTTACCCGGCGTTGCACGGGCGATTACAATTTAATTACTGTTTTAACTTGAATAAGCCCAATAATTCCAAATCATACACAAATGACATACTCTGATCAATCATCTTTTCATTTTCTTATAATTCCTTAAAAAATAACTATTTATTGCTTAAAAATTGAATAATAACTCAAATTTATTTTCTTTCGTCTTGTTTCAATTAAAAATGTACTAATAAAAATAATACTTCATGTACATTTATTACTAATTGTATACAAAACAATCTTTACTTGTGAAATACACCGCGCCGTATCGTGCTATGACCAGGTATTTGCCGACGTAAGATCGAATCCCGTCCAAGTAATTATTTTTTTTTAAATTGGTAATATGTGCTTGTACTTAAAGTTTGGCGTTAGATCTGCAAGGTCCTAAATCGTAACTGTGCAAAATTTGGTCCCGATCGGTCAACGGACCTAGGATTGTATAGCGAACAAACAAACAAACACACAAACAAGCTCTTTTATATATATAGATAGATAAAGTTATAGTGTAACGCAGTGTTTTCCAACCTGTGGGGCGCGCCCCCCTAGGGAGGCGCGAGACTATTGCAAGGGGGGCGCGTAGCTGTTACCAAAATATCATTTTTGAATACAAACAAACAAAAAGAGCTTTTTTTATACAGAATATGGTGTATTGTTTTGTAGTTCATTAAATAATTCTTATTTACTAGAACAGTATTTATGAAATTAGATTGTAACGAAAAGTGAGGGGGGCGCAATTTTTTTTTTATGAAAAATGGGGGGCGGAGGTACAAAAAGGTTGGAAACCACTGGTGTAACCACTAAAATTTTAAAAAAAGATTGGAAATCAGCAGATGTATTCTAGAATAAGCTTTTAAACGCACAAAAATATAAATAGGAATAAGCTAAAAAAGCAGAAACTTTGACTTTGTTGACCATATTTTGTAAAATTCATCATGAGGCCAATACGAGCGCAAATGTTTGTTATCACCGGGCATTGTCCAATCAACAAACTTCTAATCTGCAATCCAGAACGCGCGTTTTACAAGATATGTGATCTACAAGAGGAAATTTAATATCAGTTTCTCTCCCGACAAGCTCTTAACATCCTTAGGAAATGTCAAACGGAACCCATACAAGTCAAGGAATTATCATTGGGTGGGCTTCTGGCTTTTCCTCACCGAAACTGATCAACTCCAGACCGATAAGAACAAGCCATTACAATCATGAGCCTAGCTGAAACCTCTTCTATTAACAGAAATATATCGTTTTATGGAGATGGATTGTATATACTGGGTGGCACAATTAAACTTGGATTGCCCGAAAAGCAATAAGTGAATAAAAAGACAGAAGTAAAATTCAAAATGTTTGTGTATTTGAACTACCAGGCATTTGTAATTTTAATAATTTTTTTATCGCTTTTATTTTATGTTAGGCTTCCCTCTTATGGTAAAATAATTGTCCATCAAAATTTTGCTAAATAATCTTCAAGCACAAAAACTCATAAAGTTGCATGTAAAACTCCTAGAATTGTAATTTTGCAGTGTGAAGCATACATTTGTACGTGAAGCGGATATTTGAATATAGCAGATTAAGATGGCGCACTAAGCAAGCAACTAATTGTCTAACAGATCAATTAGATTAATCCCTGTACTAATTACAAAATCCGAAGTTTAATGAGTTTATCCCTCAAAATACTTAACGCATGCCCGTCGTTTTCCCTCACTCCCACACCAAAGAAAAGAGAAGGACAGTGCCAACGTGGCGTGCGTTCAATCTAACATCAAATTTCATCGAGTCCAAGCAAGCCTGAATGATCAACTTCTTGTAATTGTGTTTGTTTCTTCCAAGTGAATTGCTTTAATGGTTGGAAAGCTACGGCCATCTTCCTCATTTCACAAACAAAATCAAAATTATACTCACTTTCTATACATGACATTACCTTTTTAATGCAGCAATTTAACGAACAATGGTTGAAGATGGATAAGTATAACTCTACCGGTTATATTTTTGCGATAATTACTACTTATTAACCGCAAGTATAGAGGCAAAACCTGCGTTTAAATTATTAGTTGGAGATATGATACATTACAGCAACACATTTAACTTTTCCTTCTATGGTTACCTCCTGTTATTAACTTAAATGCATGTATAATTGATAGTGATGCGTTAA
This sequence comes from Elmis aenea, assembly GCA_947652605.1. Classification (NCBI taxonomy): domain Eukaryota; kingdom Metazoa; phylum Arthropoda; class Insecta; order Coleoptera; family Elmidae; genus Elmis; species Elmis aenea. The sequence goes on along the minus strand of OX393581.1, from coordinate 2,775,779 downwards.
AAATGCTATAAAAAATGTTAGCTGACTTATTTTAAATATAACTGGTAACGCATCTGTTGCAGGATTGAAAAAGTCAATAGTTTTACCTTTTTGTTTTTTTATTGCACGCCGAGGGTTCGAAAAATGCAATAAAAGCTGTTGCATGCATCTTGCGAACAAAATAGAAAATAATGGCGCAAGGAAATATAATCGTCTTAGAAATTTTTTGAATGAATGCCTTAAAAAACTAAAGGTGGAAATGCGTTTTCAGGAAATATAAAATCTATAGCAAACCTTTTACATTTTTCAAAAACAAATTCAAATTATTAACTTTTTGTTATTTAGTATTTATTTAGTCACGAGTCCTTTAAGTACTGTTAGGTGTAGGACTGTTGAGTTGTGTTGTGCTGACTTTTTTTCATGCTTTTCTGTCTTGTGCTAGCTTTTTTATGTCTTTCCATTTGATGCTTCTATCCGTTGCTGCTTTTTTTACTTCGTCTTGCCAGTTTTCTCTCGGTCTACTTCTTTTGTTTTTTCCCTGTGCTCTTGCTTCATAGGATTTTCTGGCTAACCTTTCCTCTTTCATTCTATAAATGTGACCCAACCATCCCAGCTGTCTTTCTTGTATTCTTGTTCCAACTGATTTTATCTTTAATTGTTCTCTATGTTTCGTTTCTGATTCTTTTTTAGTTTTTTCTTAGATTTTTCTTAGATTTTTCTTAGAAACCCTGTTTCTGGTGCATTTACTCGGCTACTTTTTGTATTAGTGAGTGTCAACGTTTCACTTCCGTATAATAGTTGTTGGAGTTACTATCTGTTTGACCACTTCTATTTTGGTTCGTTTTGTGACTTCTATTTCAAAAAAAATGTAGTTTTTAAACTGTTAAATATTCTTCCCACATTTCCTATTCTTTCGCTTATTTCCTTGTCCATTCCTCCGTTTTTCTCTATGATCATCCCTAACCATTTAAAGCTTTCTACCTGTTCCAACCTAAGCCCATTTAAAGTGATATTATGCCCTTTGTTCTCTGTTGTAACGATCATAGTTTTACGTTTTTTATGTACCTATTTATTTTCATATTGCTGTTTTTTAAATCGTGTCAGTTGTTATTAAGCAAACCAAATGTAGAAAAGCATTGCTAAGAACGTTTTTAATATTAAAAAAAAAAAACGAGACATACCCATGCGTCATTCCTGCACACACTTAAACACAGTTATTGCATGAACTTTGCAACAAACATTGCACCGCTCCTGTATTATTATTTCCGCAAATAAACAGACACTCAGTGGAATGACGTTTAAAATATGTTTACAATTTACCCCGCTAAGTAGGGCGTTTAGCGTGAGCTGTATGCGTTTGAACTATTTTCTAACACAACTTGCGCTGTTGTTTTGATATCTATATGGCAAATTAGTTTAGATCATAATAATAGCGTCTATAAAAGGTACGTGGGATTACATGCTCCGGGCTTTTAGCATATATTAGGCAAACTCTGCTATCGATCGCCTGCAAGTAATCAAAATGTATACGCTACCCCTATCTAAATCCAAATTGTATGCAAATGTCTTATAAACAAGTGAGGCGATGTTCTCAAGGCAATTAGAAACAATTAATCCAAGAGATTCGTTCACCCGTCGTTGAAATGCTTAAAGTGTCGAATGAATAACTATATTCAAGTTGGATTGTTCTTCGGGAAGAAACTTGAACCGAACCCGATAATCTTTGTGAGTTTAATGATTGTGATAAGTTGTGAACTTAGTAGGTATAAATTTGTTGGACAAATTTTGAAGTTATCTTTCAAAGGCAGCGTATTAACAATCTATTACAGTTAAATTATCTAAGAGGTACCTACATAAAAAAGACATTTTTAAGTGGGCACGATTAAAAAATAAAATTTGTTTAGAGACATATATTTTTCAATTAAATTATAAAATAATTGATTACTAATGGGTACCTCCACTATTAAAATAAGGAGTTGATTATAATTCTGAGAGAAAAATAAAGCGCTCAGCTTGCAGTTTAAGCCATAAGATATAAATTTTGTTTTTAGTATTGACGTATAGAACTTTGTTAGTAGTTTAGGAAACGTATTTTATCCCAGTAAAAATTTTAAATCGTTAGTTATGTCGGAAACGCTTGAATTTTTGTTTACAGCTTTGTTTTGTCCAAGTTTAACAACATATTTATTAGGTGTGAGCGGTAAAATTTATATAAATTGCGTCCTAGACGTAACATCAACTTCTATAACGACAACAAAATATTGTTTACGAGCGGTTATTATGACCGACAGAAGTATATATTTGATTCATGATATTTCACAATAATAAACCCTCAGGCAATACGGAAAGGTAATTATATGTTCGTAAAGGTAATCGTTCTCGATTACTTTGTTATTTTCTTCATTTATTTTTATTAAACCTTTATATTTAGAAAACATTACGAATTATCACACATTTAGGTTATAACTAGAGAAGCATTAATATAAAATTCAAAAGTCATGAAGAAAACTGAAGTGTAATTTCAAATTATTTTAAAGAAATATTCAAATTTCGAATAGTTTTAGTAACAATCTTTCTTAAATTATAAAACCATGTTATAAGATTCCTTTTGCATTGTAAAATTTTTCTTATAAATACTCTCCATGAGGTCTAGTATTGTAGAAAAAGTCCCAGTGAAATACCCACTCAGGTCTCTAACGCTCAGAATATAAAAAAAAAAACTTTTAATAAGGCATTCAAGATTTTTTTTTTTTTCGGGCATTGTATTTAACATATACCCCCTGTAAAAGATTCACGTCCCCCTTGGGGGTCCATGGGCCTCTGATAGAACATCTGTCTAAGGTATTAATATTATCATCCATATATGCGGTAAATATTGCAAAAGAAATACCGACGCTTGGGCGTCTTTTGCTAAAAATGACAAAAACGGTTTTAAAAATGTTAGCCAAACATGTCCAGGTAATTTTTGATTCATAACTTTAATAATTTTTTTGTTATTGTATCTTATAAGGGGTGTTGTCTTACGGTATTAATGTTATCAACCATATATGCGGTATACATTGCAAAAGAGGTACCGACGCTTGGGCGTCTTTAGCTAAAATTGACAAAAACGGTTTCGACTATGTTAGTTAAACATGCCCAGGTAATTTTAGGACCACCATTTAAATAATTTTCGAGTTATTGTATCTTATACACGGTCATGTCTTACGGTAATAACGTTACATCCATTTATGAGGCATATATAGCAAAAGAGGTACCGACGCTTGGGCGTCTTTTGCTAAAATTGACAAAAACGGTTTCGACTATGTTAGCTAAACATGCCCAAGTAATTTCAGTGCCATGACTTTAATAGTTTTCTGGGTATTGAATCTTATAAGAGGTGTGGTCTTACTGTATTAAGGTCCATATTTTATGTCCAAACAGGCTTTAGAATTTGCTTGTATAACAAAAGTTGATTATATAGTGGCAGAAAAGAATTTCTCCCGATTAACCAGTACATTTTTTCATATTTGATACCTGTTTCTTCCCTTTTTGTCTTGACATGAGCCTTCCAGCGTAGCTTAACGTCCAGTGAGTGTAATACCTAAGTATTTTGCTGTGTTGGAGTAGGGAATTTGTTTAATATTTAAGTTAATTGTACATGTTCATTTTCCTTGTTGGTAAAATTGCCATTGACTGACTTAGTTTCATTCATTTAACAATTAATAACGAATCATTTTCGCAATATAAAGACAAGTAGACAGCAAGACGAGTTAATTTAAAGACGATAACAAACGAAGTTACAATCTTCTAATTTTCTTGCAATTACTGCATAGTTGGCAGACTTTAGAAGGCAATATATAAACTGAACAAAGTTAGCAAACTTTAACAAACTTTCAGCAAAAAGAGAACTGCTGAAATTGCTACCTAAACGGAGCTGATATTTTTTACGTTTGTCCAAGTTAATAATACCCTAAATTTGGTTTTCCTGCAACAGTTCCCTTTAACTTAATTCGAATTATCAACGCACCATTGGCTGCAGATTTAATGTATTTATTTATTTGCAAGTGTAACAACTTCTGGTATCTTCTAAACACGAACAATTTGAAATTACAACCAAACCTTTGATATCAGACAGATATATTTGCATTTATAGGCAATAGCATGGCCTGATTGTTGCTAAATGAGGGTCGGCATAAATTGATACTGACGTTAACACGAAATACCTTCTAATCAAGTAATCGATAGGAACAGAATTCGCTTACGCTCAGGATGCGTGGAGAGTAAAATTGGTCGCTAATGGAATAAAAGCTCAAGACGACAAAACCGTGCAGAAAAAGTTGTTTGTGACAACCCAATAATTGTTTATAGAACGGAGTCGTTACTGGAAAACATTTGCGACTACAATTCTTGATAACAGTGAACGGAGCGTACAAAAATCACTGTTGTTATTTTGTTCCTAAATTGACTAGATGTGTTTTTGATGATAATAGATTTTTTAAATAAGTGTGAAAAACCTCTTGTAAATAAAATTGCTAGACCAGTTTCTAGAGTAATCTCTTCTTCAGCAGTAATGTAAGATGAAATAGAACTTGATAAAGTAAAATTAATTTTAAAATAAATGTACCTATATCAAAAGATTGTTGAAAAGTCAATAGGGTTTTTAACTGTATACAAATTTTTAGGTAAATAATGATGAAGGCTAAATTTAAGACAAAGATTGGATCACTTTATTTTAAGGCTAAACTCTGACAAAATCAAATAATTATAGTTTCAAAAAGAAGATGGTTACAACCAAGAGACGAAGGTCTAACATCTCTACAAGAGATTCCTTACATAATTTTTAGTTTAATTAATTAATAATGCTTAAGCGAATTACAAGAAAAATTGAAGCATTCATTAATTAGGTAAACTACGTAACAATTAACTTCAACCAATAAGTTGACATAAATTAATTATTTTTAACATGTTTTATATTTGCAAAATAAACTAATTCGCAGCAAAATGTTTTTAAAACTCCTTTCGAGTTATTATGCTAACGTAAACAGTAAATAATTTTAGCTAAGAAAGTAGAGATTGACAGTTAACAAAAAAATTAATTATGTTTAAAGCATAAAATCCTTTAAAATGCTCCTTTTGAACCAACAATGTTTTAAAATAACTGAATTAAAATTTATACAAAAACTGCCATTGCTGTCAGCCACCTCAGTCAAGAGCGGACTTAAAAAATGGTCTAAATTTTTTAACTTAAGCATTTCGAATTAAATATTTATTTGTAAATAAACTTTATTACGCCCAGATTGTGAAAAATTAGAGAATATTTTAGCTGTTTCTGCGAAATATATTTTGCGAGTTAATGGTCAATATAAATGAATATGCAAATTAACTAGCAGAATATGGTTTACTGAATGAAATCATGTTTAAATTATTTAAATGAACATCTGTATTTTATACTCGAACGATTTTGATTTGATGTATTGTTTTGTTCATCGAAATACGTATAAAATTAACTAGTTTAATGCGACGCTTATTTAAACAAATTAATGAGTGAATTTCAAAAAAGCAGATGTTTTTATAGATCCGCTATTTCATTCAAGTACATGATGCAATAATAAATGATTGGATTATCATATTATTACTCCAGCAACAGTGTGAAAAGTTCAAAATATAATTCGCTATATTATATAAATATATATACAGGGTGTCCCCGTTATCACCGCGAATATTTTAAGTGGTGATAGAGGACCTTTTTCTAAGAAAAAATTTCAAGTAAAATTTTTTCCTAAAATCAAATGCTAAGCTGATATCAACACTTACTTGATTTTTTTTACACTTCTGCATTTATAAAACTCTGTAGCCGAAAATATCAATTTTATCGTAAAATACCTTAAAGCTTTTTAATAGAGCATGAAATTCTCTACAAAACTGATTATATATATTTTTTGTCTACAGGCAATGGTTTGAGAGTTATAAAACAGTTTGTACAAAAAAATGTAAAAAATGTAAAAAATTTAATTGTTTCTTAGACTTTGCAACCGCTGTATCTTTAAAACGAAAGGTTGTACAAAAAAACCGACGGGTCATTCCGGATAGCAAATTTTATGGGCTACAACTTTGGTCCAGTGAAATTTTTTGAAAATCAAAACGATTTTCCGGAAAAGCTGAAAATAAGGAATAGAGTGCAAAAACAAAATTTCCTACAAATATTGTTTTGTATTTAAAAATGCTTTTAAAGAGAGTGCGATTACGTAATTGAATGATGGAGGTCATTTTGAACACTTATTGAAGTAATTGTGAGGTTACATGTTAATTTTATTGCGTCCAGATGGATTTGCATTGTTTTGCATTTTATCGTTTTCGAAAAACAAAAACTCCCGTTATTATGATATTTTGTATTTAAAAATGCCATAGCATCGGCAGCATTCATAAAATTATGTATCTTATCAGTTTCAGAGCTTTTTATGAAGCTTGAAATTCTTCAGAAAACCACCCCTTATCATTTTTTTAAGGAGCTAACGAACAAATTTAACAAAAACTTGTAAAATTGCATATAAATAAGTTATGTAAAATTTTAAAAACGCCGGATCTTTTTAACGAAACGTCGTAGAGCAAAACGGATGCCTATTGCGGATAAGGCATTTAACGGACTACAACTTCGGTAAATATGTTGTTCAATAAAACTATATGTATCACAGAAATGTTTATAATAGTGAAAAAGGTGAAAAAAAAATCGATAAAATGCAAAACAATGCAAATCCATCTGGACGCAATAAAATTAACATGTAACCACAAAATTACTTCAATAAGTGTTCAAAATGACCTCGATCATTTTCAATCACGTAATCGCACTCTCTTTAAAAGCATTTTTAAATACAAAACAATATTTGTAGGAAATTTTGTTTTTGCACTCTATTCCTTATTTTCAGCTTTTCCGGAAAATCGGTTTGATTTTCAAAAAATTTCACTTGACAAAAGTTGTAACCCATAAAATTTGCTATCCGGAATGCCCCGTCGGTTTTTTTGTACAACCTTTCGTTTTAAAGATACAGCGGTTGCAAAGTCTAAGAAACAATTAATTTTTTTGACATTTTTGACATTTTTTTGTACAAACTGCTTTATAAATCTCAAACCATTGCCTGTAGACAAAAAATAAATGAAACTAATTTTGTAGAGAATTTCATGCTCTATTAAAAAGCTTTAAAGTATTTTACGATAAAATTGATATTTTCGGCTACAGAGTCTTATAAATGCAGAAGTGTAAAAAAATCAAATAAGTGTTGATATCAGCTTAGCATTTGATTTTAGGAAAAAATTTTACTTGAAATTTTTTCTTAGAAAAAGGTCCTCTATCACCACTTAAAATATTCGCGGTGATAACGGGGACACCCTGTATATAAATAAAATAAAAAGTAGGTAACCTAGATGTCTCGTATCTGAGGTCTCAGTATGTTAGTAACGTGTTATAAATGGAGCAATTGCTTTTGTTAAGCTTATTTACTCGGAGTCTGGATGAGCTCTAAGGCTTTACCACAGTAGACAGCTACGCAAACTTGAACTGGTGAGATGTACACACATACGTACTTAGCGCGCGGACAGGAAGACGGAGAGAGTGTCTCCAGGACTCATGTTTGTGTTTGTTATAGCTTAGCCCCAGACAAAATACGACTGCAGACGTAAAACCTAATGATTGCAATAAAGAAAAGAGTGCTACCCCTTGCGGGCGTTAGAACAATATTTTATCTTCTCGTAGCGACGCGACTGCAAACCTGGACGTCCTAAAACTGCTACGTGCCGCGGATTATTGGATTGATATTTTAAACTATGTGTCAATAAAACCGAATGGAGCGATAATAAATATAAAGTGAAATTGTTATTGAAGTTCTACCGGGAAGTGCTCGGGTGCTCCCTAGATCCATATGATAGAATGGCTTAGGAATACCTTCGGTGCCGCTCTATGAATAATAAGGCGTTCAATTGAAAGCGAATTTAAAAGTAAGATTAGAACCATGAAGTGTTACGTTATGCATCTTTAATAGGAAATGAGACGGCTGCAAACGGAACAAATCTCTTATAACCGACTTCATTTTATAATCTGGTTTTAAGGTTCGCGTTTTTAAAATCAGTTCGTATTGATAATTTCGTCGCGTTCTACTTTCGTCCTGGTATTTTAAAATCAATTTTATGAAATTTTCAGTAGAATTTCACAAACAAATTCTATCAAGAAAATTTTATAAAAAACTCTCTTATATCAAGGGTAAAGTATTATAGTATTAAACAATCTATCTAGCTATGTAACTCTAGCTTTGTCAACTTTAGCAAAAGACGCCCAAACGTCGGTACCTCTTTTATTTATTTATTTATTTATTTACAAAGGACAGAACAAAACAGGCCAAGCCCAAATTATGTTCTCGTTAATAATAGAATACATCGGTTGTAAAGTGTGATTAAATTAAAATAAGATTACTTTAGAGTGATGTTTAAATGAATGAAGTGATAGACTGAATATATCATTCTTTATGAATGTTTGGTTATATGAGTAAAGAATTCTGTTGATTGGCGAGTTAAAAAAGGCATTTGTGCTACAAGGTGTTATATGAAAGAGAGAATGGTGTCGTATGCCTAATCTCGGTACGTTAAAATTTATTAATGATAAAATATTAGGACAATCTATTTTGTAGTTAATAATTTTCACTAAGTGTTCTACGAGATTTTAAAGAGAGCATGTTTAGGTCTTTACAATGTTGTTCATATGATTTCTCTGGAAGTTTGTATTTTTTTTGCAAAAATGATATGAATTTCTTTTGAATTCCCTCGATTTTACTATCGGAGGTGTCATATTGTGGGTTCCATATGATAGAAGCAAAATTTAAAATACTATTAACATAGGAATAATAAAGTGTTCTAATAGCATTAACATTATTGAAATGTTTTGAGGAGCGTATGATGAAGCCAAGCATTTTAAGAGATTTATTCTTAATGTATTCGATATGTTCCGCAAAAACGAGTTTACAGTCTAATAAAATTCCTAAGTCTTTTACCAATGTGGTGTTCATCAGAGTTGCATTATTCAAAGAATAGTTATATAGGATTATATTTTTGTTTCGTGTAAAATTAATTTTATAGCACTTACTAACATTCAAGGCAAGTTTGTTTATTTGACAGTATTTTTCTAATCTGTGGAGATCCTCTTGTAGCAGTAGACAATCGGTAGTATTTGTTATTGTTCTAAATATTTTTAAATCATCAGCGTATTGTAGGTATTCACAATTTAAAAAGCAATGCTGTATGTCATTGACGTAAATATTAAATAGCAATTGTGCTAAGAGACTGCCCTGAGGGACTCCGGATGTTACTTTGACAAATGTAGAAATGAAACCATTTAATTTTACAGCCTGTGATCTATTAGATATGTATGATTTTATCCATCTTAAAAGATCTTCACAGATGCCTATGTCGTGTAATTTGACTATTAAAATTGAATGATCTAACCGGTCGAATGCCTTACTAAAATCCGTATATATAGCATCGGCCTGTAGTCTTTTATCTAATGACTTAAGAACATATTCAGTAAATGATACCAGATTAGTCTCAACTGAACGACCTGGGGGATATAGCTACGGGGATGCACCAAATAGAGTAATATTTAGATCATACAGAGATTCCAGAATAAAACACTAACGAACATCGCTTATTCACTCTGTTACTGCAGAAATAGTAACATACATCGCGACCTCAACATGGACCCTGTAACCAACACAATTAAGAAGTTTGCCAAGAGCCACGAGAAAAGGCTCCATCAACATGTAAACGTCGAGGCGTCCAGCACCTGGATACTACAGGATTAGTAAGAAGACTTAAAAGGGTTAAACCTTTTGAGTTAGTTTAAAAGCAGAGACTGTGGGGAAGTGTGCACGTTAATAATCAGTGTACCTACTTATATTATATTAGCAAAACTAAAGACTACTATTGGGTAAACCTTAGACTAAATTTGAACATTATAATTTAGGCTAGAATTAAACTGCTCATTGGTCTCAAAGACCAGATTGCATTGTCATAAACGCTCTTAGGGTTTAAATTTAAAATAAAAAATAAATTAGGGTTCCACAGAATTTTTGAAATGTGATTTTTTTTACAAGTAAGGTTGAATATTGAACGCTGCAGTAATCATTATAGAGGTAAAACTCAACTCATCAAAACTAAAATAGTTTTGAAAATAAGTTTATCATAACGAATAGATGAGAGAATTAAAGCAGGTCAAGCATTTCTACGTGATATATTTTTGTTCATTATTTTTTGCTTCGCTCTCTATACATATAAAGGCCTGCATTTATCGAAATCAACTCCGTTAATTAAAATACACCTTTCAAAAAGCGCTATCGCATGAAATGAATGTTTAGAGGCTTTGAAAAATGAATAAATAAATCGATTCCACCCGATCTGATAGCATTGATCCCACCAGCATTAACGACATGCGAGCTGATATTCCCGTGAGCACACACGTGTGCTTTCTGCTAATGAATTCTGATATAAAATCGCCGCTGATGGGGGTCGTAATTCTGCCATTCGCTACATCCATCATCGAAACACGACTCTTCACTTATTCACTGCGACCCTTTGGTCTAGCGATTACGTTAAAAACGTTGTAAAAGAACGCTAATGCGTAGTCTGATTGCTAGATCCAGTTGCCGACAAACTTTCGACAGTGCACCGCAAAATCTGGGTAATGCGATACCACAAAGCGACAGACGTTTAGTTAGTTACTTCCCAACGCAAGATATTCGGCGAGGTTTGAGTGCAAAGTTCTGCAAAATTAGGATCAACTGAACGAGCGACGCGTGGCACAAAGGGATTAAACAAAATCGTATGGCAACGCGAGTCGATTAAAAGATGTTGATACGAGACACTTGCAGTAACGAGGACGATTTTGTTCGCACCAAATTATATTTATTAATTTGATCTTTCCTTGACTTACATTTGTAATTTGGCACATAACTGAAGTTCATTTAATATTAAAAAAGTGCAAAGACTATAATTTGCAAAAGCATCGTCAATCAACAAAAGAAAAATGAATGAGCTCGGACTCAAATTATTTTTGGTGGATACATTGCATTTTATATCGTATTATTAACATGAATTATAAACGAGGAGGGACCCAAAATTTAGTTTTCATAGATCTCACAAAAGTCTACGATAGCGTGTCTGTCCAGGAATTATGAAAAGCACTAGAAAATACACATATAACTAGTAGAGTAAAGCCATCCAAGAACTAAACAGAGACACTAAAATTAAAATTAAAATTGGAAGATCGACATCGAACGAAATTGATACATGGAAAGGACAAACAAGGATGTTGCTTGTCCCCAACACTATTTAAAATATACATTGAACACTCCCTGAGAACATGGAAAAAAATGTAAGGGCATGGGGATAAATATAGGAGAAAGCAATATAGGAGAAAGCAATATATACACTCGCCAATTTGCGAACGACCAGGTGCTTATAGTTCATTAATGTCCTTATGTTGAAAAAGCACACAATAAACCTTGCGTATAAAACATAAGACACATAATTAAACTTCCACTTCAGCACTAACCTACGCCAAAATCAACAAACGGCAGTATTTTTCCAGAATCCTTACCCACTGGGTCATCTGAGCTCTTAAGCTTATTGTAAAGAATCAACTTTTATGTAAACACATGCAATGCATATAACGACACGAGTTAACGTTACATTGCTGCATCGGTTATTTCGATTGTGCAAATACACGAATTTCAAGGTCCGCTATCAAAGAGTTTACCTAACAATTTATACGTTTCGAGTCGAGTTTTCAAAGAAATAAATTTAATGGAGTTGGATAGGAATTGTCCAGACTTATGTAGGTCATTTCGAATTCGGGATCACTTTCCGCTCAAGTTGAACGCTTCTCGTGAAATTTATTGTAAGATGAATTTCAGGGTAGTAAAATTAAATTAATGCCATTGCCATTCCATTTGGAATCGATAATTCACCTAACTTTATTTATCATTAAGGTATATGCACTGTGAAAAGCCGAGGTTAACGGGGCAAAAATCAAGTAGTTGCTTTGGTATAACTAAAATTGTATACACATGAAAAAAAAATGTCAACAGCTGTGCTGTAGCATTAAAAACTTTGGTCGTATACAACAATAAATAGTATTTATTTTGCTTTGGAAGACTAAACAATTAAATATGCCTAACAAGGAAGGCACGATATGGTTTTGCTAGGATCTGATCAAGGGTGTTAATTGCATCAAGAACACAAAAACTAAATGTTTTGCAGAGTTATACGTGCCACTGGCCATTTCCTTCGAAAAAATAGGGGAAAAACTAAAAAAATTAATAATACAAGTAAATTTTGCGATCGCGTTGGCCATAAAATCGAAATTCTTCTATTTACCAATGGGTGAATCCTTTGCCAGAACAATAGTGCAAAGTTTTAGAAGTGTTGTGAATCATTAACAACGAGTAGAATTGTGCCAAAATAATTGTTATGGTTTTTACATTATATTATATGAAACCAACCGGCAACACTATGCCTTTAAGGGTTGAGTTTCATCGTATTTGAAGATAAGTTACTTAAGTGATAGTATGGGAAAATTAATTTAGTTTAGAGTGAAGAAGACACGGCCTTAAAAATTTTTTCTAGCAAAGTTTTTAAGAAAGTTCAAGATTACACATTTTTTTCAGAAAAAAGTTGATTGTTTTTGATGGTGTGAAAATATTAAAGATATCCTAAGCAATTTAAGACCACCTTTGGTTCCTCTAAAAATGGCCTTAAATAATTTTTTATAGCTCTTTAAAATGTGTAATACAGCTCCAAGATTTTTTTCCAAAAAAGTCGACATCTTCGCGATGGTCCTTATATTTTCTGAAAATGTTAAGGACACTCCAAGCAATGCATTTTCACCTTTGGTTTGTCCAGAAACGGCCTAAGACTTTTTTACAGCTTCTCAAAATTTTTAATACAGTTCCAGGGCTATAATCTTCCATTTTTTTTTTTTAGAGAAAAATCGATTGTTTTGGAATGGTCGTTATGTTTTCTGAAAATATTAAGGATACCCTTAACAACGCATTTCCATCTTTGGTTTGCCCAAAAACGGCCCAGAACAGTTTTTTACAGCTCCTCAAAAGTTTTATTAAAGTTTCAAGACTGTAACCTTCCAATTTTTTTCAAAAAATTGTCTGTACATTAGCGATGGTCCTTATATTTTCTGAAAATATTAAGGACACCCTAGGCAACGCCATTTTACATTTGGTATGTTCAAAAACGGCCTAGAACAATTTTTTACAGCTCCTCAAAATTTTTATTAAAGGTTCAAGACTATAACCTTTTAATTTTTTTCAGAAAAAAGTTGATAGTTTTGGGATGGACTTTATATTTTCTGAAAATATTAAGAACACCCTTGGCAAAGCATTTTTATCTTTGGTTTGTTCAGAAACGGCATAGAATAAATTTCTACAGCTCCCCAAAATTTTTATTAAAGTTTCAAGACGATAACCTTTTAATTTTTTTCATAAAAAAGTTGATTGTTTTGGGATCGTCTTTATATTTTCTGAAAATATTAAGAACACCCTTGGCAAAGCATTTTTACCTTTGGTTTGTTCAGAAACGGCATAGAATAGTTTTCTACAGCTCCTCAAAATTTTTAATACAAAAGAAATTAGAATATGTACTTAATAATTTGTTTTTTAATGTAGTGTTTTTATTTTTTTTGCAGATTAAACGTTCTTCTAGCGCCCAACAAATTTTTATTTGGAACTGGTTTAGTAAATATGCGCCTTAGTTGACGATGGCCACAATAATGAATCCTTGCGCTCAACTTTTGCTGCTCTCCTGCATTCTACTTACTGGTGAGTAACTTTTTTTTTTATTACCGAACGCCACCAAATGCTTATGTATTTAAATCAACCGCAAAACTCGGAAACCCCCAGTAAATTTGGGTAATAAATTGTTGGACACATTCCGGTTCATATACATTCAAATGGAAGTTCGAAATGGCTCGGCCATATATTTCGTTGTCCTTTATTGCTTGCTCTGCAGTTAACCAATATTTACTTCATATAAGATTTTTATGTGCGTCCCAACAACTCCCCGTTTCTGTTGCTAAATTGTAAAAATGTAATTTCGCAGAAATGAGCTATGCCATGTAATACGGTTACTTGTTAGTATAGTATATACGATAAAATAAAATCGGGCTTATAAAAGTATACGAGTCTAAGTTTGTATAAAACCGTAACGTATTTTTAGAACCTAATAACGGTAAAATGCATGTCTGCATTCCAAAAGATAAAACAAATTATAGTCCGAACTGAAAGGAGTTCTGTAGTTGAATTGTGGCTCATTTGCTGCCTAATGTAGCAGAAGATGTTTGTGGCTGTCTACCTTAGTCATTCAAAACGGGGAACATCTTCGAGATGCTTCCATAAACTCCGGCACCCAATCTCCCTTCTTGATTACCTAGCAGATATAAAATATACATTAAAGTTGTATTAGTGTATACTAAAGCGTAATAATGGATTACGTATTTTGAGGCATCGCTCTTTTATTTTCGGAACGACGGAGCAGAAACGTTTTCATCGATAAAAATAATTAATGGCATTTGAGGCGCATAAGCGACGTTCGAGGGTAAAATTCATTTTCGACGATCTACTTACTCCGTTGTACACTTCAGCCGAAACTTCTAACTACAATTCATTAACATTTTAGGGGCCAGGGACAGGCACTTTAAAAATTTAATCTGCATATTTAGTCGCGGGGAATTGGATTTAATATGTTAAGTTGAATATTGTACAAATTATGCAATCACATGTACTGTACACTTTATTGTGTCCGATGAAGAGCTTTATTTATAAGTTTGTTAAAATACAACGAGATATACAGGGAGTATAAAAAATATAGGATAAAAAAAATAGAGATAAAAGTGTGAAAAATACTAAAGAATCGTCTAAACTATTTGAGTAATTTATGTTATAATATAAATAGGTATAAGTAAAAATCACTTACCCCAAGTTGTTTTAAATATATCAGATTTTTTACTGTATCTAATTGCAATTAGTGACGGTTTTATTTTGAAACTTGATTTTGTGACCGAAACACCAGTATTTTTATAAATAAAAATAGTTTTTCCTGCAGCACAACAAGATAAATTTAAGACTGTGACTTTTCTGAACGCAAATTTATAGAAAATCTCACTAACCATAACTTTTTGCAAAAAGCTTTATTTCGACCAGTTAAAAAAAAAGTACCCTAAGGTATTATCATTTTCAAGCAATTTTCAGCAAAATTGCTAATTGTAAACAATTTAAATAAAAATAAATTTAATTTTACTTTAGAAATAAAAGGTTAATACCTACTATATTTCTTTTAACCAAAACTGCAAGTGTTTATACTTGTGTATGTATATAGCTTAATATGAATTGAAAAGATGACGACCATAAGTTGTAAGGTAAATAACTTTAATGGGTTTAGTGGTCTTACTGAAAGCTTCAGTGGGGCATAAAGAAAACTCTTTGTTGATCACCAATATTTCGGATTTATTTTTAATCCTTAATCAGAGTTATCAAAGTGAGAATATTAATTTGAAGTCGAACTACTTGGATCCCAGAGTAGAAATTCATTTAAATTTAAATTTAAATTTTAATCATTTTGTGAATACAATTTAAATTTAAATGAATTTCTACTCTGGGATCCAAGTAGTTCGACTTCAAATTAATATTCTCACTTTGATAACCCTGATTAAGGATTAAAAATAAATCCGAAATATTGGTGATCAACAAAGAGTTTTCTTTATGCCCCACTGAAGCTTTCAGTAAGACCACTAAACCCATTAAAGTTATTTTCCGACGACCACTATGTAAAGCGAGTAATTTCGCACGGCTTGCTGCTACTGAAAATGACAAATTGCGCATGACACCGGAAATTGTGTGCAAAGTTCACTTTGCGTGTGTAAAGTGACGATTTCCGCTACATTACACACGCTAAACGCGCTGTCAAGTTAACGTGAAGCAAATCTAACCTCACAAGTGTCAAGTGTCACCAACGTCAAAAAAATGTTTATTTTCACAACTTTTTTGCAGAATTAATGATTATGTCTAAGTGGTCGTCGGAAAAGCATAGTGTACAACACGTGCTGAATTGAATATTTCACACTCGTATGACTGAGCCACTCGCCTGACGGCTCGTGGCTCAACTGTCATACTCGTGTGAAATATTCAACTTTCAGCACTAGTTGTACAATATACTATTACCTTATAGCTTAATATACATACACGTGTTCTAAAGCTTTATAGGTTATTCAATAAAAGATATGAATTTTATATTAAAATGCTGAATCAAACTGTTAGTTTTATAATAATTAGAAACATTAAATAAAAATTAACTGGTAGCTAAGACGATTTGGTGCATATTTTTATGAAAACAGTAAATGAATATTTGGGCTATAACTTCCAAAATGATTTGGATAACTGATTTAAGTTTTTACTATTAGACTATGAATTTTATTTGATTAATTTGCATTGGTTTTTTGTAAATCAATCTGTAGCTAACTCCCTTATCAAACCATAATGCGATTTTAATAGAGTATATTGTATGATTTTAAACCTGGAAATCATGAAATTACCCAAAAAAAATATTTGCAGCTATTATTAAAAAAAAAAAAAAAACAGGTGACTTAAGACTTTTTAAAGCCAGGCATATTTTTTAATAAAAACAGCATTCTACACCTTAATTCTTAATCTTGAAGATAAAAAGTAAATTTTAATTTATTAATAATAAAAATAGAGTTAAACACAAAAAATGCTCTTAAAATTTTTAGGATGTTGTAGGATCTGTACACGATATGCATATTTTGGTTTACATTTTTACCATACTTCTTTTCTATTTCAAAATTCTTTGCACTAATAGTTTCCTTTTATCTATGCACTTTGTGATAAATTGCCCATCCTATTTTTTAACAAAGAAATTTGATAACTTAGCAATATATTCTACCGGTAGAGGGAGAAATTATACTTTTTAAGCAATCTACCGTTTCAGAATATTGTCACATCCACATTACATTTATTTATAACAAAGTGCGGTTATAAATATCAGTGACTTAGTATTATAAATTGGTTATAGTCCGGGACAGGTGTGCTACTTTCTTCTTCAGTAAATTATAAGACGTTTTGTAACTTTTTATTTAACTTTCTTTAGTTTTCCGCATATGAGATGTAAATATTAACCTAAGTACATACTTAAGTAATAAACATGCTCCTAATAGTACATTCACTTTGATATTTTTAAAGATACATACAAATGACAGTAGTTCTTTGATGAAATGGTGTAATTTCTCAACAAATAAAAAAACTGGCGTTTAGTTAAGAGTGCCGATCCTTTGTTGACATAGTTGTTAATGCTTCTAAAACTTTGAAACTTTCCCTTACTGCTGTTTGCTGTTCAATCACTGTTTTCATCCGGTATTTGAATGTATTAAGACAACAAAATTACAACTAGACAAAAACATGGTGGATAAAATTAAATGAAACTAAGTTAGTACATGTCAATTTTACCAACAAAAGAATGGAACATGTACGAATCAACTTCAATAATAAACAAATTCCATACTCCAACACAGCAAAATACTTTTTTGGTATTACGCTGGAAGGCTAATGTTAAGAAAAAAAACTGAATGAATAGGTATCAAACATTAAAAATGTATTAGTTTAAAGCTTGTCCAAAAAAATGAAACGCGTAAATATTTCTCCTTAACAAACTGATAAAAATAGAAATTTTGAAGTCGATTTTTTTAAGACGATCTACATGTGATATGGCAGAAAACAACTCTTGCGCAACGCACTGTAGGTCATCAATATCAGCACAACCTTTATTAAGGCTATAATTATAATGTACATAAAGCACCGGTAATTAATTAATGATGCACGAAGATGCATCCAGCCCGTCCATCGATCGCCCTCTGCTTTATACCAATTTATAAAACATCGCTGGAACACAAGCTGCTTTCCTTCATATTTACCTCGGCATATCTGCGCCGTTGAAAACTCTTCACTTAATCTCCTAAAACTTTAGATTTTTTATGATTTATAAATTCCACAGTTCCCCGAAGTCTCACAAAAGTTTTCCATTTTACGTACATGTGGGGATAAATTTATGACACAGTAAATAATGTAAATGTCGGGAGAGGAGAACCGCAGATTCGAATTTCGAGTGTGTATGTTTACATTTGCAGGAAAGTCGACCTAAAACCGTATAAAAACATGCGTATGGAGCTTTTATCCCATGAAATCTTTTTTCAAACACTTAACAGAAATTCGTAATTCTGCCTGATCGGTTTTGCGTAAGCTACGATGAATATTGCATTTATCGAAAATAAAATGATGCAGATAATAGAGAAAAACTTTACTTCAAAACGCGTGTGCACAGGAATGCACATGTAGGGAAGTTTAAATATCCTTAATTTTAATTTCACTGCTTTAATTTCTCACTGATTTTAAAGAATTTGGCCTAATTTTCAATTTAAATAGTAAACGACTATTAAAACCAATAAATTTATTTTTTAACTAATCCACTGTTTTATTGAAACACTACTAATAGAGTATATTACAGTCAACTATCACATTTTACCCTCAACCAGGGTATTAATTCTGCCAAACAAACTACTATAAGAAAATTAAAACCGATTTAATTCTGAAGATGTGCTAAATGTTCTTTTATTGTTATTTTTTGATTCTGTTTTCAAGAACTAAGTAAACTACTTCGTAAAGAAAGCCAGAAAATGTAAAATTTTGCTCAATGTGTCTGGAATTTTTCAACATTAAAATTTGCGTTCAGTAGGGAATTGATAAGACATTATAGATGCGTTTTCATAAATCATTGTCGTATCGAATTGAGGTTGATATATTGGAAAATGCATGTTTCACGGTGTGAATAATTTATATTACGTTAAATGCGATAGAAATATATTAAAATTATTATGAAGCGCCTTCGTTATTAAGCAGAGATGACCAGGCCACGATAAAAATTAAACTGCAGCCTGCGTTGTAGTATGTTATGAATAAGTTTAGTTCAAAGTTACTTGGTACTTTTTATGTAAAATGTTTTGTAGAAATTCTGGTGTGGCTACGGTCTCTCATTGACATATAATAACAAACTTAAAGTATGTTACTGATTTTATTGAATTTAAGCGTTCGATTTTGATGTGAAATAACTCCCAAAGAAGTCATTAAACTAATTAAATCTAAATGTGTTAGCTTACGCTGAATAGCGCTAAAGTAAAACTACAGAAGTTTAGAGCGTAAGTTCTATTAAATAATTCACAAACAAAGGAAAAGTTGTTTTTGCTCGCATTGTTACTTTTAAACCTATAGTGTGCATTATGTATTAAAGTTTCGCCGAGCTGAGAGGTAGAGAAATAATTTTATTTTGTGTATAATTAAATCGCAACTTTGCATTTTCATTCTGCCGTTATTCGTTACCGTACCGCGAAGTTTTGTCCAATTTGCTTCGGTTTTGCTGAAAGTGCTTATTTGCGGTTTATACGTGCGCTGCTTTTATTTAGCTGTACTGATAATCTGAAAAGACACTTGCTCTAACTCTCAGTTAATGGTGCCCGTTTAGTTAATTGAACATCAGTTTAACTGCATGGTAATTGCGTTTGAAAACGTTTGTAACGCGAAAAAAGGAAAACGCGGTGAGAATTGGATAAAGAAAAGCTTTTTACAATTAAGGTTAAATGCAGGGTTTTAAAAATTAACGGTAGAAGCTGCAGTTCTGGTTTCTAGCTGCCATTTAATAAACTCTTTTTTTAAAAGTTATTTCAAAGCTGCATTACCGACTTGAACTGTATGCAATAATACGTTTCTTACAAAGGAGGGTCACGATCTCACGATACGTTTTCGCCAGAATTTGGTTAAGGCTGTGTTTATTGCATCAAGAACATCAAAACTAAATGTTATGCAGTTCATAAATTGATGCAGAAAAAGCGTCTGATTATAAGTTTATTCTGTCCAGTTTTTTTTTTTAACTGGGTAACGAACGAACACAAATTGGAGTTTAATGTTAAAATATAACCAACAATTGGGCGCGCCCTTAGATAAATAGCACCACATGAGTTCGACAACTTCGCTCTGTCAAATTAACTGTTCATTAAGCGGGGCAATTGAACACAGACCCGGTTCGATAGCAAAATCCGATTACAATTTAAAATGTACAAGCTGCAGGTCGTCTATCTACGTGCAGGGGATCAACGTGGCCATTCCCACACAGAATGTACTTCTATACGGCCCATGTTGGCATTGCACCAACATTTCAGCTCATCGAAAAGTAATTACGCGCACATCGCTGCATATTACCGGTTCGCTGAAAATCCGCCGCTAATATGGACCTCCAACTGTAGAAATAACAAGCCGTAATAAATATAATGGGAATATTTTCATTACGCTCGCAAGACAGAGTGTGGACATTAATCTGGAATCGTGTGTTACGTCAACTGCAGAACTCCTGTAGCTCAGGTATCTAACTCCACATCTTAAATTTATGGGCGCCGAGATCAGCAAAACAGCTGACTAGTAAACAATTTATCAGACTTTTTAGATCTGCGAACTTTAAGACAGTTTTCAAAGTGCTAAAAACGGTGATGATACTGCTACGTTATAAAAATTTCAACAAATTTAAAGGAAGCTGTTTTTTTTACTTGTAATTTTTTTTATTAACCAATTAATTACAGTAATTTTTGGTTACAGTTTTAGACAAAATATGAGGCTATCATTTAAAATTTTGTTTTTCTATTAATCTAAATAAGTTTCGTTTAAGTCACAGGCCTAGAGATCAACTTTTGTGGAGAATTATTAAGATATTTTATATCTTTGTAGGTAATGGTTAGTGGTAATCTTCATTGCTATCTATAAAATTGATCAAGATAGCTTTGTCGATTTTCATCTTAACATATTTAGCATTAAATGTCAATGGTTAATAATACCTGAAACATATACTTTGTGACAATAATTTCCATGTAGCATGAAATTGAATAATTATAAAATATTAGACATTTGATATGGTTGGATATGTGTTACGTTGTTTTGAAATATTTGCTGTAATAATTATATTTTTCCGCTATAATAACATTTTTTCAAAACCGTTCTGGTTTGGCAATACCAGTATTAAAAGCGGTGAGTTTCAAGGTGGAAATAAAAAGCAAAAAGTTTATTGAAACAACGCAAAGCAACAACATGAAAAAGTCCTGAAAATTAAATTGGTGACATAGAATTGTTAACTAAATTCAATAATTTTAAATTAATACAGTTAAGCACATAGACCGTAAAATTTTACTTCAGAAAAAGGTAATTGGAAAAGTTTTAATTTCATACAAAAATTTTTATTTTATTTTTATTATTTCCGCGGAGGTGGTATCTTTTCGGGTTTCTGTACTGCGACTCATTGGTCTATTATACCCTCTGGTGATAGCCCCTTAAAGAAGTCCTGTGTTTTTGAAAAACTCCAGCATTTTTTTTACGGGTGTTCTTCTTGGTTCTTCTTGGTTGGCTTTTTCCATCCTTAGAAGTCTACGCCGAGAGGGTGTAAATCTTTCACACTAGCATATTACGTGAGGAGGAGTTTCTTCTCCTTCACCATATCCTCTGCATATGTCGTTCTCTGAGAGCTCTATTATATAGAAGTGTTTGTTTAGCCCACAGCGTCCTGTAGCTGCTCTGATGTCTACTCTGCTCATCCTGAGCATTTCTTTTGTCATACTTAATCGTAGAAGTATGTAATTAACTTAATAGAATCATAAATATTAATGGTGTACCCAGATAGATTTGGGCAATTTCTTTTAATTTTACAAAATACACACAAATATTATTGGTATATATTTTGAGGGACTTGACAAGAATCATAAAATTATATTCAATGCAACCTTGGCTTAAAACTATTTCACAAAAAAGTTGTAAGCCATAAGGCTATTTGAACAACCTATGAAATTTAACAACTGACTCTTAAAATATGCTTAATATTTTTGAACTAATGGTTTATTTGCGTAGGCAATCAATAAACCTATGATGTAAGTTCGAAGATATGCACATCGAACAATAGAATTGATAGTTACGACAATTCTATTAAAAAACTGTTAAATATGGTAATAAAAATCTTAGGATATTACTTTGTTATTATTAATTAGTATTAGTGGGATAAAAATAGATTATCCTTGGCTGCCTATCAAATTCCATTCAAATTGTATCACGACTGGATAATATCAATAATACAATTTGGATCGAAGCGTAAGCAATTGTATTGGGTTGCGTTAGGGGTATCAAATGAACGGGAAGGGGTTTTAATTTAAGGTAATGGAGCTCATGATGTGGTTTGTAACAGCTGACCATAGCCGCAAACTTTATTAAAGAAATAAACTGTATTTATCCATCCATGGGGTTGGATATTTTCTTAAGCGGGTAGTGATGTAATAATTTTTAAAAAAAAGCTTCTCATTGTACAGAAATATTGATGGAAATATAAAACATCCTACAGTTTTCCAATTCAAAATATTTGTTTAAGTTTCATATTTAGTTTAATATTGCTTAAAACGTTTTGGGATAGGATAAGATAAAATTGTATAAAACACAGAAAATGAAAAAAGCTGCACCACTAGAATATTTTTCAGGCCACGAACTAATGAAAAAATTAGAGTATGTGCCATACGTATTAAAGCTTTAGTATACAAAACATGTCTCTAAAACTGATTATCAGGGTTACTTCGTCAAACCACCGTTAAAACACTCCATCTTAACCCGTGCAATTCTTTGCCACTGCTGGATAACTGCAAGTATAACAATTTTAAATCAATTATTGTATTATATCGTGTAACAAACCAACACACACCATAAATAATTAAGTCGTGATACGATTATTATGTTGTTTAATTTAAAAAATTAACGCCGCTAATTGTAATTTCCTCTACAAATAGATAATGGAATGTGAGTATGTTATTGGCATTTTGTAATTACAAATCGACCGTGACACAATATCTGCTATAATATCACGTGATTTATTAAATATTACAGTTTTACATCGCGTGATAGTAAATTATGCTCTTCAAAGTCAATCAAAAGGGACCCTGGAACCATGGTGTGCTTAGTTAAAAGTGACGCGATTTTAATTTCAAAATTGTTTGTATCATAGATTGTCTGGGATTCCAACTAAGCGAAATTGTGCGTTTTATGTTCAACATTTAAAATGGTTAACATTGATATTGACATAATTTTAAACCACAATTGACTCTATCCGTGATACAGTTTGTCTTGAAGTAATGAACAACATTTGCTCATGTTTTTAATCAGTTCTTTGTTAAAATCGCAAAGACCGATCACCAACTTGCTGATTTAATGTTGGTAAAGAATACATTTTATAACGCATAGCACCTATCAATCATTTCCGACTCACATGAAGGTTTTATATATCAAAATATCGATGAATCATTAATTCTGATAGGCTGGCAGTTTGGTATTCATATCCATTCTTAACAGATTTAATGTTTTTGGTTGTGGCAACAGTGGTATAACACAGGAGAAACGGAAATGTATGGCTGTGAATGGTTTTTTTCTACAGTAGTGGTTCAATTTGTAAAACAAACATACTTAAAATTGTTAACGAAAATTGAGCAATACCTGTTTTTATTTTACAAACTTTACTTGACAAATGCTTAGAAGTGACACTTTGTTTCAAATATACACTGTTGAAATTAAAGTACATTAATAAAAGATACATTTAAGGAATTATTTAGCCAATCAATGAGCAATTTATTGATCGATCTCAAAATGAATATTGAAAGGTCATTAAAAGTAAAGTTTGGTTGTGTTTCCAACTGTGTGCGTGTAAAGTATATTTAAAAAACATACCACAAAATCATTGTAAAATAATCATTATTTTTAAACTGTCATGTAAATGTTATGGTTGTTGGAATAACTTCCTTGGCACTTTTTCTAAATTAAACAAATACTTTAACTACATTGCCTTCCTGCACCCTTTTGTTTATAACTAAAAAGCCAAGTTTCGTTTTTGGTTCTTTAACAGAACTAATTTAAACGCGGAGTTTAATACTTTTTTTATTTGATATAAATTCAACCATTAAAATTTTGAAGCCCCTGTTGACTTGCATCAAACAATAGGCGATGCAAATTTCTGCTTTTGAAGGCAAAACGCAATTTCGAATAAATTAATTTTAACTTTTCATTTGTAATGTTAATTTCCACATTAAAACTGATGAAATTATTGTTTAAATAATAAGTTCTGCGAACCAGATTGTAAATGAAATCGTGTTACTCGTGCAGTTTTCAGAAATATGTGTGACAAATAATGCTAATGAGAATTTAATTTCATTTATTTTGAAAGCGTCGAGTGTTAAACATATGTAGAATATTCACATGAAACCTTTGTTGAAAAATACGTGTGGTTTAGATTTCCATGTGACAAGTAACACTGAGTACAGCTTTTGAAATGGCAATATGCATCACTGTGACGACATGTGCATTGTTATGTATATAGCTTTAGTTGTCAAATATAGAACAACCAACACGCCAAGCTAACATTCCCATCTAGAACTTGCAATTTATCTCTATCTGTGACTTGTCTTAGATTATGAATAATATACAGGGTGGCCATAATCTACATGTGTTGTATGGGTAACTTTGTTATTATAGGAGTTACATAGTCGGTTAAAGTTATCCATACAACACATGTAGATTATGGCCACTCTGTATAGTTGAATATACTAAAATGTTTGTATAAAATGCTTGAATATCTTTTAATTAAAAAGAAATATTAAAGAACAGCTTGCTGCCTTGTGATGTATCTACTTGGAATTTTTTATTGTATTTTACAGCGACATTCGTGTGGGTTAAGTATTCATTAAATTAACTAATTAAAGATAAGGGGCTTTATCAGAATGACGCTGTAAGATTAATTGTTGCTAGTTTGATGTCACGCCACGAATATACGACCACAATTTTTGCTTGTACACGCTAGAAAATCGCTGTATAGTTATCTGCACTTTATTTAATGGCAACCTCATAAAATGAAGAGGTCGATAAAATAAAACAATTATGTGGTAAGTTTTGGTTTAATGCTAATAAATAAACAAGTTTAATTAAAAATCACTTATATGCTTCTGTAAACCATCCTTTAAGAAAATTTTAGACCAGTTTCAGCACTCAAGCCTGTTCGTTAGTGGTAATTTAATTAGTTGAACGAAAAATTGCTATTGACGAAGATACGTGTCTTGAACGTGACCTAAAAAAAGGATAATTAATTTTTATTTACGCATATCTTATTCTGCTTAGATTGAGAATAAACAATGAATTTGCGATGCGGTATGCAATGGACACAATCTAAATAACTTACACTTAAGCAATGTAATCTGGAATAGATTGGATAAAATTCACAAGAGCGGGAGCTTTACATATACAAATCTTTACAGCTAAACATATAATCAGGGTATATCGTAAAAATGGATTTAGGTAGAAACAAACCCCTGTTAAAATATGTAGAATCAACCCTCATCTAAATTTTTAACACAAGATCACACGAAGTTGTCAGTAAACGGTAACATTTAACAAAAAATCTTTACTGTTACTAAAGAGGCCAGATCTAATTAGATTTTCCTATCGGTCAAGACATGTTATTCTATTTTAATATTTGGCGGTTTAGTTTAATCTTCCATGCGCACTTTTATCAGTCAACCAACAGAATTTGGGTGATACTTTTGTAATTTTTTTTTCTATATTTAAATATTGTTACTAGACTAGGGAGACTAACCTACAATTTTATTCTAAAATTTTTAAAGACTAGGTATTTTTCCAAGATTGGTGTTTCTTAGTTTCTAACATAAAACGCAAGTTTGTCGTGTTACGCACAGGTTCGCTATGCTCTGCTTTAGCTCTGTATCGCGATATACACTACACCAGTTCAAAATGTTTGATCCTCTTGAGCCTCCTTTTCAAACCAGCATTATCTAGGAGCTGCAGCACCTAGGTGTTGCAATGGGAGTGAAGTCTCCCCTCGTGCTTTTCTGCGAACTTTTTGATCTCTTCTCTGACAGTTGGGATCTTCAGATCTCTGTGTAGGTGGTCATTCCGATAGTACCATGGAGCATCGTCAATATCCCGGAGCACTATTTTGAAAGAGCTGGATCTTATCTATGTTGCTTTTGGGCTGCACATCCCCAGAGCTGCACCCCATAAGTCCAGACTGGCTTTGGGATTTGTTTGTACAGTAGTAACATATTGTGCACAGACAGTTGTGATTTTTTTCCAATCAGAAAGTATTTTTTTTTTTGTATTTAAAGTCAAGTTCTTTTTTTTTTTTCATTATGTGTTCTTTCTATCGAAAACAAATATTTGTAATACAAAATATATTATTTTCTAAAGCAAGACCATTAGTGTTAGGTCTTAAATTCAATAAATAATTACTTGTTGAACACATTGATCCGTTGTTTTGTCGCTCTGCGTGTATGTATTATGCTGTAGAAGAAAAATTCTTTAATTTATTGCAATGTGGAATAAGAAAAAATTAACTGACGTTTCCTGGAATGATTTTTACCACTAGATTACTTAAAAAAAAAAAAAACAATTTGTACATTTGTAGTATGAAATGCGAAAAATTGTAGATACAATAGCTAGCGAATATATTTGTAGTTTCTCATTTGGTCTAAATTGGCTTTTTACAGCTTCTTTTTTAATAAATTAAAGCAGCATTTTTGGAATCGAAAAAGAACCGTTCTTTTTTGATTCAATTTTTTTCTGCACATAAATATTATAAAAAAATCGACTGTTGTTGATTCTATTTCCTCTTGGGTAATAAAGAAGCGACAACAAATTTATTCTATTTTGATTCTAAAATAAAGAATTTTAAATAGAATTGGTTCTTTTACGTCTAGATAGCCAGTTTTGGAAAAAAAACGCCAAAAATTTTGTATCTTGGCAGAGTTAAGTAAAGATTTTAAAAGTTTTTAATTCAACTAAAGCATACTTTACAAAAAATTTTGTTGGAAATGAAGTGCAATCAGCAATGTTGCTTATTTTTGCAAAGAGACTTCGTAGCCCACCCGTTTGTCAGACTTTTCTGTTTGATTTTTTTCCTGAATCTACACGTACAGTTACAATCTTGTAGCACAGCGATGGACAAACTTTTTTTGAAGAGGGCCAGTTTGCGCAAATAGTGTGACTAAAAGGGCCGCACTAAAAAAAAAAAAATATTACAATAACAACTTATTAATTATGTGTAAGTTGGGAGCGACAAAAAATTAAGGTATAAAAAAAGCTATACATACATATTACAGACATTTTTAATAATATAGTAATTCATGGAGGGCCGCATGTAAAACTGCCAAGGGCCGCGGTTTGCCCACCGCTGTTGTAGCAGATGGTCTGAACAAGTTTTTTTTTCCTGAAAACAAATTGGATGATCGAAGGGGAAACCCCTTTTGGGACGCCCTGTACTGTGTAAAGTACAAAGACGCCCTTGTTTTCTGGTTTGAGCTACTTCTAATTATTTGTTTTTCTCTGTAAATGACAGCAATTACTTTTGTGTTTCTCGTTCACGGCTCAAAACTACGTCACACTGCTTGTTAGGATTTAATAAAGATATGTCTCAATGCGTGTAAACAAATAGCTAATTAACGAGTACAGAAACGGAGGTCCTTCATTTTGATTATGGTTGTTATTAGCGTGCAACACGCCATCAGTTTGCTCCAGATATCATTAGGGCCATTCAACGAACAGATACACTAATCAAAAACAGACAAACCTACTTCGTGTTGTGTCAACTGTGTGGAGAGTTCGTTGTGGCGCGGACGTGTCATCCGAACCGGGTAAACATCGGGCGTAACCGAACTATGTGATGAATGAGGCGGTTTTCAAAACGATCCATGGCGCTGTTATTCCTGCAACGGATTTGAATGATTAGCAGAAGGACAACCAACAACGCGACACATATTCAGCTGCACTTCCATCGTTAATTATGCTAAATTGACACCGGCTAGCTATGCAATCCGACTAACGGTACATGGAGTGTTAAACGCCCTAACGTATCATTATCCAAGGCTGTTGTATCAATTTGCATCAAAGTTATAATACCGCTAAACGCGTCAAGGCTACTAAAATAATAAATAACTAGCTAAGTTATTAATAAACTCAGAATGAAACTTAAAATTTATTGAACTATATTTAAATTGTTGTAAAAAATGCGAAATTTATAGAGGCATATCTCTTCTTAGTGTGGTAGAAAAATTATATGAAAGAATTTAAGAGGAAAGATGAAGAAAACCTTTTGAAAGAAATTTGGAAGAGGCGCAATGTGGCTGCCACAATTACTTTACGATAAGCAGGAGTTGAGAAACTTAATACAGAAATGGAATAGTCATAAAATCTAAAATTGAGCCATGAGGCTGACAAAGATCTTTAAAAAACTTTTATCCAATACGTGACCACTAATTCGTTCACAAACTTATTAATAAATAGTTTATAGCTCTTTATAATAAAATAAAACCTACAATATTGTCTATATCCATACAAAATGTTACTAGATGTAACCCATGCTCAAGCCCTTATAATAGGCAAGATTTTCGTGTTAGAACTTCAGTTTGAGTTAGTAGAAATTTAAATATCGTAATTGTAACACACGAATGTATTCATGTATCAGCAACCAACAGGAAATTTCAATTTACATCATAAAAATCTTAATTAAACTTCCGTTTATCCCCCGTTCGCAAATTTATGGGGAAATTTTAATCCGGATTAAAATAAAACTCTTAATTTATTTTCCCTGACAGAGATTTTGCGGAAGAAATAATAGACCCCAATGGCTCTACTAATATTAAATCTCCCGTCCACCTTTTTGCATTCCCGGCACATTCCTGCAACATACATATATCTTTAAAGCCGTAGCATGCGCAAGATTATTAAATTTTTCCCTAGTCGATTGTGAATAGGACCTTTTGTTTGTTTGAAAACGGAGACGCGGCAAAAGAATGATAATAAATTTTAAACCTGTACTCAAATTACACATTCTGGCTATAAAAGTCAACCAGAGTTTTATTAAATTTTAAATATTCCGAGTAGGTATAATACTTTTTTATTTGTTATAAAGACAAAAAGAAAATTGGATTTTCTTCGTTTTACTCAAAAGTTTTTACGTTAAATAAAGTACTTGACGCTTTGGCTGGTGTTTAGTAATTTTATCTTTACTTTGATTATATTCGTTAAAAATTGTGTACTGAGGATTATTAAGTTTTAACCATATTTTTATTATCAGGAATAAACACTTAAAAAAAAAACAAAAATACTGTTTTAAATTAGGTAATTTAGTTTAATTTTTATGTATCATCCAACCTATTGTCAACTTTTTTGATTGCCAAAATCTTGCTAATGATATTGACGTACAAATATTATTGCATTTAATCTTACGACCAAAATTCTTAATTTCTTGAACTAACTTTTTACAATACTATAGCTTTATTTTATTTTACGAATACCACAGTACATGATCAATTTCCATACAAAGATGTACCAAGTGGGATAACTCCTTGTTTTGACATTATTTTTTAAACTAAGTTCCTTATTATAAACAAACACACTATACTTGAAAACAAAAAATTGGTTTAAATTAATTTATATTTTATTATTTAGTCCTACTTGGGTCTACGACTCTTGAGTTGTGTTGTGCTGACTTTTTCCCATGTTTTTTGTCTTGTGCTAGCTTTTTTATTTCTTTTCATTTGATGTTTCTATCCGTTGCTACTTTTTTAACTTCGTCTTGCCAGGTTTTTCGTAGTCTACCTCTTTTGTTTTTTGCTGTAATCTTGCTTCATAGGCTTTTCTGGTTAACCTTTCTTCTTTCATCCTATAAAAGTGACCGAACCATCCCAGCTGCCTTTCTTGTATTTTTGTTTTAACTGATTTTATTTTTAATTGTTTTCTATATGTTTCATTTCTGCTTCTATCTTTTTTTTGTGTTTCCTTGGATTTTTCTTAGAAATCTCATTCACTTGGCTACTATTTTTCTTTGTGGGTGTTCACGTTTTACTTTTATATAAAAGTGCCGGAGTTACAACTTTTTTTGACCAGTTCCATTTTTGTTCGTATTGGAACTTCTTTGTTTCCAAAAAGTGTTGTTTTTAAACTGTTGAACATTCTCCCCACGTTTCCTGTTCTTTCGCTTATTTCCTTGCCCATTCCTTTATTTTTCTCTATGATCACTCCTAAATATTTAAAGCTTTCTACTTGTTCCAACCTAAGCCCATTTAAAGTGATGATATGCCTTTTGTTCTCTGTTGTGACGATCATAGTTTTAGTTTTATCTGTATTTATTTTTTCAAATTCCTGGTTTCTAGATTAAGTTGCAGATTCTTTTCTGTTTCCGCGACTAAGACCATGTCGTCTGCGAACATTGGCTCAGTTATGTTTATTTTTTTCATTTTCCAGTTGCCTAGGTGAAGCGGTCTCATTTTTTGTTTCACTTCTTTAATTACCCCATTTATAACTGCTGAGAATGATTTATATTTAATTTTCGTTTTGGGTCTAATAGACCCGTCCGGTATAAAACCATAGTTAAGTTGAAAAGTATTGGCACATACATTGAAATTCTATATGGGTTGCATGAATTTCTTGATAAATACAAAATAAGCAATGGAAAACCTTAATTTAAAAAATTTTAATTGTATAATCTCGAGTCTCAGATTCTTTTAAATAGGACTCGATACTACAAAACGCGCCAGTATTAGCAACAAAAAATATCAGTCCGGAAACTTTATTGTCACACTGTTTATTTATAATAACATTTCAACTGTATTCAAGATTTTAGGATTCGCATTGTTATTTATTTCAAAGCGACTGTTCGCTGAACTTAAAGCACAGAAACGAGTTCTTCCCTTGCAGAAATAAGTCTATTATCAAACTCTATTAGCAAAGCGATGATTTCAATACACTTTGAAAGATTTAACAACGTCCTAAGTGCAAATATTTATCAAAGAAACGCGTTTTAAAGTAACACAAAATAAAAGCTTTTAAGATAATTGCTCATGTACCTTTGCTTCGGTATTTTTCAAGATTTGTTCCGCTTTGTGCCCAAGTCTCAGTTTGCATTAAATACAATAATAGGTCGATGTT
This sequence comes from Elmis aenea, assembly GCA_947652605.1. Lineage (NCBI taxonomy): Eukaryota > Metazoa > Arthropoda > Insecta > Coleoptera > Elmidae > Elmis > Elmis aenea. The sequence goes on along the minus strand of OX393581.1, from coordinate 2,744,655 downwards.
TTTATTAAGATGCACTGCCTCAGAAATATCCATACAAAACAATTTTTCGCTCGCTCCATTCAAACTTTTGTAATTTCAGCGTCTTTTTCGAGACAGAACTCTTGCGAGGAATTCTCAGCGCAGACAATTCTCTCCACAAATTCAAATTATCGTAAATACAAATTGTTTCCCGAGGAATGAATATTCATTTCCGTTTTTAGGAGGGCGATAAAACAAAAATCATTATTCACCGGCTGCGCCGATAGAAACGGCAATAATTTTAAGGTTGACGTGTAGGTGCTGCAATAAATTAAATACAGACGCGGGTCTTGTCGGTTTTGCGGGGCCGGTCATGTTTTTACGGACCCGTGACGGTTGGCGCCTGAAATCTGGCTCACATGTTGCGAAGACGGAGAGTTATAAGCTTCGTTTCGTATGAAAATTGGATAATATATCTCCATTTGCACATTCAGATGATTCCGTGCGGACACGGACGATATTGTCGCGGCGTATTTCTAAATGTGTTAAACGGATTTTCTGACGTGATCGGCTTGATCCTCAATTCGTTTTTTTTGCTCCAGTCAAATTGCGCCTAGGCGGTCCGCCAGATTGTAAAAATTATGTACAATAATAATACAAGGTTGTACCACTATTGTAATGGAAGGTACGTAAGTTGCTCGAAACTTTATTGCTATGTATTGAAAAGGATAACAGGACAATTACCTCCTGGACAATAACCCCCGGACAATAACCCCCGGACAATAACCCCCGTACAAATAACCCTCGGGCAAATAACCCCGGACAAATAACCCCCCGTGTAAAAAACCCTTCAGACAATTATTTTTTGCACTGGGGGTTAATTGTCTGGGGGGTTTTTACACGGGGGGTTATTTGTGCGGGGGTTATTTGTCCGAGGGTTATTTGTACGGGGGGTTATCTTCCCGGGGTTATTGTCCAGGGGGTACTTGTCCTAGAACCATTGAAAAGGTTTTATTACTGAAAGGAAACTCCAAAAACGGCTTAGCCAGGACATTTTGGCTTGAGTGCTAGTTGTTTTAAGCAAAAAAAATTATTGATACATGATCTTCCCGGTTTAAAACCGCTTTGTTCTTCAACCTGTTTCATTTGATTCTCTATTCTATTTTTACCACCCTTCCGTACATTCTTTCTATGGAAGCTGTAACGCTTAGACCTCAATGTTGAAACAGTCCTTTTTATTTCATGTTTTAAAAAGTGAACTGATACGAGCGAGTTATCTTCCATTCTGACGGCACAGAGTTACCGTCTTAGCATTTATTAAACAATTCTGTTGTAGTTTCTATGACTACTTTCGGAGCTTGCTTTAGCAGCTCCACCGAAACACCTCCTGGACCAGCGTGATTTTTGATTTTTCATGCCTGTCATTGCATATTTTATTTCTTCCAATTCGAAGCTTTCACTTCTATCTTCTCCAAGAGATAAACTTGACAAATATTGTTACCGTCCCTTTAGACGACATAAAGCAGATCAATTATTTTTGATCTGACGATTACAGCTAATCTCAGCCTTAAGGCCCTTCCGATACACGCAATCCTGTTCGTCGGACCCACGTCAGCCTCAGAAGTTTTTATTACAAACCCAGATGATTAAATCTTAAAGTTTGCTACAAGACATAATAACCCGCAGCCAAACTTTGTAATTAATATAAAGTTTACACTAAATTCATCAAACACACACGAAGTTGTACAAAACTACTTTATATTAGCATTAGCTTCGTTAAAGTGTGCTACAGGAACTCTTGTCAGGTCCCCGCGAACTGATATTCTCATCAACGGATCTAAATTCGCGGTATGTAGTAATTAAATGGGCATAGTTTTGTTTTGCCTCAACAAATCTAACCTAAATTCGATAAAATTTAGCAGGAAGTTGCTTTAAACGCATGCAACACACGTAAAGTCCCGAAGAAAACTCTGAAAAATCCCAAGCTAACGGTAGCTAAAATTGAACGGATTATAACGTCACTAGATATCTTCATACTTGTACCTTCTGGGGAACTTAAGTGACATTTAATGTCATCAAAAAAACAATATATTACAATAAGTTATTGGTTGTTAATTAATTTAATTATTGTAGTTTGATCCAATAGCAAAATGATATAAGAAAAGTATTTAGGAATGGATAACACCAAAAGCAATTTGTAGATGTTTTGAGAAGGTATAGATATAAATTGTGTTGTTACAGTTCAAGATATGATGTAGCAAAATCTTTTACAAAGAAGAAATAGAAGTTAATTAAAAGTTCACGTTTTTCTGAGACTTCTAAAGAAAAAGATAGTAACTTGTCTGATATAATTGCAGTATTACCTGTTCAAAGAAAACGTAACTAAACTGTAACAAAGATATTTTGTTACAAAGAATTTTACTTTGTGAAAATGATACTTTATAATCAATTGCAGACAAGTTAAAAGGTACGTTGAATACAAAAAAGTATTCTCTTTGTTTAATTAAGGCTAGTTTGGAATTATAATGGTGTTTTCGAAAAATTTCATTAATTAATATGGCTACTAAGTTTATTATTTATCATAAAACTGATGGTTTAATAAAACAGAGATCAAATCAACTTGAGTTTTGAATGATTGTGACTCTTGGGAAAATTAATTTAGGAGACTAATTTTAACCTAAATTATCTTGTTTATTTCTTATAGTATGTTTATTTAGCACCTTTTGATATCGAGGCATTATTTCCTAATTTTTGTGAAAATTCTTTAATTTGTTTTCTCATGGTTGGCTAACTATAAGTCCTGTTTCTTTTAGATTTTGCCTCATTTAAGTTTTTCCTGCCTTCCTCTGCCTCTTTTCTTTTCGATTCGTTGTCCAAACTATTTTTGCGCACCTATCTAGTATCTAAGTTGGCTCTTTATCATCTTTTATTTATGTCTTCTACTTTAAAGCCTTTTCTTATGTTCCTTCCTAATGGTCCTATCAATCAGTCTATGCACAATTTTCTATTATTCTTCAAACTTTCTTCTCTATAAATCTGCTTAAGAAATTCATTATGCAACAGTGTTTGTTGGCAATTGCATGAAGGAACAAATTTATTTTCCACTTAATTCGGCTTTTTAAAGTTTCAGACGACAATTTCATATCGATTATTGGATTAATGACTTAAAAGCAAAACAGACTTGTAGGATTCGCAGTTAAAAGCAGCATTTAATCATTTTGTTCGTTATTAAAGTTAACGATAATGTTTTTAATCGCTTTGAAACAGACAAATCATAAAGCTTAGGTGTTTTATTAGATTTGACGACAAAAAAAACAGTTGGTTGTTACTTCAAGTATCGAAACTAGAACATATAAATTATTAAAGATTAGACTGGAAAGTTTTCCCAACTTCTAACTGCTCATGTTCAATACTTCAATTGTAATGCTCAAGTTTTTGCCAAACTCTATTTCACGACAAAAACTTTGTACGTTGTATTTCATGTTATAGACTTGCGTCGGGACATTCCGAGAATTAATTTTCATTTAGTGCCTGTTGTAGCCCAACCAAAATCTGTTAAAAGTTTCATTCAAAAACGATTGTATGGTTTTAATTTAGAATTAGAATTATACTCGGGGGTTTTCTCAAATTAAAGAGAATCCTGTCTGGCCTTAATTTTTAATGCCTTTTGCGTACCCAAACAGCAATTACTTGTCTCTCAATTATTTTTAATTAAAGCGTGAAATTCCCTGATCGTCGATTGTCCTGGGCACCGAAAATATACCCTGTTGCGTTTTGCAAATTTCGTTCTTGTATTGAGTTAACAGTGTTATTGGTTTCCTATTTTATGATATATGTTATTGCATTTTTAATTTATGGTAACAAATATTAAAACATTTTATTTTAATTAGTCACAGATTTGTAAACTTTCAACAAATAATTTTTATGTTACGTCAGTAGCAAATTAATTAATAAAATTGTGTTAGATTTTTTGGAAATGCGTTTTATACAGCTTACTGTAGATTTTCTTTAAGTAACAATTTTATTTAGGGGAGACCGGCGATAAAAGTAACACGGGTAGGTTCTAACAGTGCTTATAATTTATTTAATTTTTGTTATATGTCGCCCTTAGGGCTTGTGCAATGTTCATTTACATCCCCTTCTACCTACATTGCTAGTTTTCATCTGTCATAGAGGTTAAGTTTTTGCCAGCCAGAGTCACTATTTTCCGCCTCAAAGTTAATGCGTTGTGTCGAGTCGAGTGACTTTTAGGCGATCTCTAAAAGAGGAATAAAAAAGTACCTAGATTATTATGTTCCAAATTTTGTTGGCTCTTGGTGGATGCAATACAATTTGACGAGGGAATCGTGGTTAATTGTGGATTCCCTCCAATTTGTTTTGTGTTCACTTGGGGTCAAAAGTAACAGTGTTACAACCAACTCCAATCAATGTTTTCACTTGCAAATGTTCACTCTTAGCCCATAATTGGTGGTTTTCTTCGTAGATGAGAACAAACAAATCTTGTCAGATTAATTTTCCAATTTGTTGTGTCTTTTTGTTTCACATTTTCGAATATTGATAATGTTTACTTTTGTATTGTACCTACCAAAGAATTTTTATTTATTTTTTAATTTTGGAATCAAATATTCATTTTGTTGATAAATACTAATATAGTTATCCACTACTTATGAGCTGTGTAAATTATTTGGCCGTTACAACTTACCCCGATCATTGTTGCTTTTAGCCCCAACGTTGAAGTTAAAAGTAACAGCTGTCTTAATACAGAAAAAAGCTCACATATGCTTTATGAAACAGATGAAATAAATATCTTGGAAGGAAGACAAATGTCCAATCTATCAATTTTGATGTAAAACACTTGTTATACTCTCTGAGAAATTAAATAAAAAGAAGCAAAGGTTACTTTCATCCCCGGTCTACCCTATGTGAAAAAATCTCTTATAATAAGAGAGGTTCCTATGCTGGAAATGCTATCTGGGATACCCTGTATGTACATCTACTACACTATTCAGATAAATAATCCCAACAGTTATTTATATAAATTAAAATGCTCATCTTAGTGATTGATTATACTTTAAAAAGGTGTATTATGCACAAGGAAACATTTAAAGCAATATTGTTCATCATTTTATTATGGTAGAGTGGAAATGTAACGCAAAAATAAATTACAGAGGTAAAAATTTATAGCCGTTAAGCCACGTCATTATTTTCAATTCCGCATAGAAAGTTTATAACGTCTATTGGTTCAATAAACTTTAATGTTTTTTAAAGCAAACAAATTTGCACACGTTTGAGATAATCGTAGCTCTGTAATTCGCAATGTTTATCCAATTTGACACGTAACAAATTATAGAAACGTGAGGACTACGAAAACTACGCCCGGCTTATCAGAATAATTGCGTACCTTTTCGCAATTTCTTTTAAATTAAACGCTAGCTCCGAAGCGTACGTTTTGAGAACCTTTCATTTTACGAATTGTATTCAAATTTAAATAAAAGCTCAATTGCAAAAGTAATTGCTTAATTTCTGCTGTTGTCAGCAGTTTTATTCACTCTGGATTGAAATGCTAATATTTTAGTGCAAATTCTCGGGCGAATAATTTCGTTATTGGTTCGGATGTGAACACGTAATGTGCATCAAACTTTCAAAAGCATGTATAAGATTGTTCAAAGAGAAAGAAAATCTAATTGTCGGGGCCCGTCTTCAGATAATAGAAGCTTTATAACAGATACCGGATCTAAGATACACTACTTAAGGTAAATTGTTTTATGTACAAGCATTGGAGTTCGTTCTTAGTACTAGCATCGCAATTAAGTATAAGAACAGACTATCTTGATAAATATGATATGTATGAAGCAATACATTTTTAGAAGTGTCAGTGTATACAGAATTTTCTTCATTTCTTAGAGTTATTTTTATAAGCAAATAATTAATAGTACTGCTTAAAACTTTTGGCACTCCCTGTATATGTATATCTACAGTTTTCTTGATTCTTTGCAATAAAAGCCATAAATGTATACAAGTTATCGAAAAATCAAGTGGTAATTAACAATTCCTAGCTTCGACTAATATTTATTGCGTGAATACTATTTGAGATGATTTGTACAAGTCCCTTATCCGTATAAATTGCATTTGTGATTGGCCAATTTTCTCAACGGCGGATTTACAAAACAAGAAACTAAATTGGATTAAACTGCAAATATCTAAGGCTTCCGTTGTAACACAATAAATCTATCGAAAGCCAAATTTATGCTAGAGATTTTCATCTTTGGTGTGGCGATTAAGAAAGCATAATCTAGATTAATGTGATCGTGGCGGAACTGTAAATAAAGAAACAACAGAACCTTAACTTTTTGCTCGCATTTGCGGAGACGCCAATTGCAACTTTTGCAGACCTTCATGTGTCCTTTTTGATATTGCAGTTTACTCAAGTTTACGAAGTTTGGTTTGCTAGTTCCGTAATAGTTTTTGTAACTACCCCAAAATTAACTTAATAGAAGCTTATATCTAGACTAGAGCAATAATATAACCAGGGTTGCCTTAAAACTTAAAGAAAATATTATAAAACCCTCGCAACTATTCAAATCTTGAATTATTTTAAAAAAAATTCAGAGTTAAAAAACATCCGTAGCCATTTTTATTCAACGTCTGTTATATGTCGCCCTAGGCGCTTGTGCAATGTTTTTTTACATCCACCTCCCTACTTACATTGCTAGTTTTCATCTGTCATAGAGGTTAAGTTTTTGCCAGCCAGAGTCACTATTTTCCGCCTAAAAGTTAAAGCTTTGTGTCACCGATCGAGTGACTTTTAGGCGATCTCTAAAAGAGAAACAAAAAAGTACCTATACAGTAAGCTCGCGTTATAAGCAACCCACGATATAAGCAACTCGCGTTATAAGCAACACTCGATATAAGCAACTATCGTATCGGAGTTTACGATATAAGCAACTGTCAGTGTGACAGTTATAAATACATATATCTAAAATACTATTGCAGATACAACAATGAAATTTTGTATCTAAGCGTTATGGTATTTTTCGGATTCGATGGAAATATTAAGGTTGCAATACGACTTCCGGTTCAACCGGAAACGGATTTAAACTTTGAAATTCTAAATAGAACATCTGTATATTTTTACATTTTTGGGTTTGTCTTAATATTTACTTTAAAAAACGTAAGAGATTATATGGGTCTTAAAGTCAACCGTTTTCGTAAAATTTACATTTTTACGAAAATTTTGAGTGATATAGCATTTTCAGTTTTTTTTAACATTCAGGTTACTTAAAAGGGCAGTAAAATATCGTTTAAAAATTAGATTAAGAATAGATTTTTTAACAATTATTTTATTTTTAGGAGATTATTAATATAGGTACAGCGTCATTCAAAAAGTCTGCAACGAATGGAAAAGTTTTTTATTATTTTTTTCTCAGAAAATTTTATTCGAGATAAAAGATGGTGCATGGTCTAAAACTAATTTTAAGATAAAAAAAGTTTGATAAAAAGTCATATGACACTAGATATTAGCGATTTTTGAAATATTTGCCAGAGTAAAGTGCCCTTATTTTAAGAGATACAAAAAAAATAATTGGAAGGGGTTTTTAAGAATCCCAAAATAAGGCTAGATTTAAATTTTAATGGTCAAATTTCAATTTTTATTTTTTAAGAAATTTCAAAAATTTCAAAAAATCAAAAAGCCACTAAAGTCTAGTGTCATATGACTTTTTATAATTTTTTTAAATCTTAAAATTAGATATAGACCATATACCAACGTTTAATAAGAATAAAATTTTCAGAAAAATCGATAATAAAAAACTTTTCCATTTGTTGCAGACTTTTTGAATGTTAAAATTTCTTAAAAAATAAAAACTTGGATTTGACCGTCAAAATTTAAATCTAGACTTAGTTTTGGATTCTACATAACTTTTTCTTACACATTTTTTTTTTAACTCTTAAAATAAGGGCTCTTTACACTTGCAAATATTTCAAAAATCGGTAAAATCTAGTGTTCTATGACTTTTTATCAAACTTTTTTTCCTCTTACATTAGTTTTAGACCATGCACTAACTTTTATTAAAAATAAATTTTTTTGAGAAATCAATAATTTTTTTCCATTTGTTGCAGACTTTTTGAATGACGCTGTATAATAATACAATAATAACCTTGTAGGTGAAATTACTAAAAATTTTTGGCTTTATATAATTTACCAAAGACCATCAAGTTCAATTTATGATTGCCAGTGGAATTAGCACACGGCATAATAGTCGTTGTTTAGATATTTTTCTCCCGGGAATATTTTTCTTACGTGAATGAACTACAGTTTTGTCCGGTAAACACTTGTAAAATAAGGCCGTTTCATTCGCTCTGTATATTTGCCATGAAATCACATCATATTTTTTTATTTTAGAGATGTACAAGTACATATATTACGACTGAAGGTACGTGGCACGCGCGTATATCGTTTGACATAGTTAGCGCACGGATCACCATAACAACGCGACCGCGATCGCGTTGTTATGGTGAACTTTTGTTTTCAGTTTTGTAACTAAAAACAAGATTTATATATGTTAAAAATCGAATCGTTTCTATTTCTATCATATAAGCAACTTTCACGTTATAAGCAACTTTTAGATTGGAATTGGCCGCCAAAAGTTGCTTATAACGCGAGCTCACTGTATTATTATGTTCTAAATTTTGTTGGCTATTGGTGGATGCAATAGAATTTGACTTTAGAATCGTGGTTAATTGTGGATTCCCTTCAATTTTGGTGGATGCAATAGAATTTGACTTTAGAATCGTGGTTAATTGTGGATTCCCTTCAATTTGTTTTGTGTACACTTGGGGTCAAAAGTAATAGTGTTACAACCAACCCCAATCAATATTTTCACTTGCAAATGTTCACTCTTAGCACATAATTGGTGGTTTTCTTCGTAGATGAGAACATACAAAACTTGGATGAATTTTCCAATTTGTTGTATCTTTTTGTTTCAAATTTTTGAATGTTGATAATGGTCACTTATCATTTTCTATTGTACCAAAGATTTATTTTTTCGTTTTGCTTAAGTGTATTTTGGAATTAAATATTAATTTTGTTGATGAATACCTACTAATATATTTACCCACTACTTATGAGCTGTGTAAATTATTTTGCCCCAACGTTGATGTTGGAAGTAACAGCTGTCTTACTACAAAAAAAATAATCTCACATATGCTTTACAAAACATATGAAATAAATATCTTTCTTGGAAGGAAGACAGATGTCCAATCTATCATTAAATGAATTTGGATGTAAAAAACTTGTTAGGTATACTCTATGAGAAATTAAATAAAAACAAAAAATGTTACTTTTATCCCCGGTCTCTCCTACTTAAGAACTGCGTTTTTGTTTTATTTAACTGACTTTGTAACTCTTGCTCAACAAGATCCTCATACTGTTTACCTTAAATAATGACGCCCTATATAAAATAATGTAAACTATAACTTACACCCAATGTTCAGAAGTGGCAAGTTATTACCGTTCTATTTACAAAACGTTTTGATATTGATGAGGCGCTAGTAACATCGTTCAAAGTATAATCTTACTAAACGCTAAGCAAACCCTCAGTACCAGAAGACGTATCTGCGAATTAATTAGGCTGAAAGATCTTTAGCTTAATCTCGTTGGAAGCACCGCATGAACATCACTCAAAAAAATCGCACCGAATCGATATTCCCACCAACCTTTAGATCCTGTATCGCGTTACTGTTTAATGAGGTCATTTTTCTCTCATGAAAATTAAAAACACCTCGACCGGATAATATTACCCATTATTTACGTGCGTTAACCGCGCGCAAAACAAATGGATTATCTTTTGCAACGCCGAAAAAACGCTATCACATTGAACTATAAAAAGGTGAATTTCACTTTTGAAAAAACGCGTTAAGACAGATATACGTGTTGCCACTGAGGAATTTATTGCGCGTGCTAAAACCAACATCAAAGTAAGCCCTGCCAAGTTGTGGTCGTTTGTGAATAGTAAAAAATCGTGGTCGAAAACCGAGCTGCTGCTAAATTATAAACGAAAATACAGCAAGTAAATCCGTTGGAAGTGAGATATGTTTTGTTTAATGTTGTATTCAAAATGCTTGGTTCTAATTTTATTCGCCCGTTTAGAAGTGTTTCATTTGTCGTTATTATTTAACCCCACAGTTAAATATTTTTGTTGAATCTTACATCAAAGCATTTTCCAAGTACGCATAAGATCATTTAAATTGCCCATCTCTTATCTTACCGAAAAATATGCATTGATAAATTTCTCTACAACAAGGCAAATCTTATACATTCAAATTTTGAAACCATGTCCCAACAGTTACTGTACCCAAACACGTTAACAAAATTTATTTTTCGGGTCAATTTTCTTTGCGGTTCTACGGAAAAAACTTTTCTACGTAACCGCTATAAATGGGGCTTTTCAGTGCGTTCTGTTATTTCAACGAATTTCGCTTATTTCTCGTAAATTATACAACAAAAACAGTTTTTATAAGGCCGTGCTTTTGTTGGAGAAAACTAAGGTATAACTATGTTTAAAGGACCTAAGATTATTTTCAATCCCTTCCCAGATTTATCTACACCAAGTTCGCTAAATTTATGAAGCGCTAAAAAATTAAACTGATGAACAGATTATCCTAAAAACTTGGCTTTAGTGCGAAGCAGGTTTTGTGATGGTAATTTGCAAATCGGATCGAGGTAAAGAAAACTTTGTTAATTCGCAATAAAGAAACCAAAACTTTATATAATTAAAAGATGAGCAAAAGAGCATGACTGGATATTATTTAAAATATTGAATACTTTTCTTTGTTATCAGAATTGTTTGTGACTAATGCGTCATAGGATGTCTCCTTAATATTTGAAATATTTTGTGAATAAGCTTGGAGACTGCAGTAAAGAGGAATAAAGTTATGTAACTCTTGGAATAATTAATTTGTGAAACCTGAATTTAGGGCAAGAACGTATAGCACCAATTACAAGTCGGGCAGAGTTAACTGAAACAAAAATTTTGGGCTCTAGTGAAATTTCCCTCGATAATTTTAGGCTGTATATCACTCATGGTTTTTGTTGCAAGTTGTTCTAGCATTCGTCTTGGTGGAAATCACATTGTGTTACTTCACTGCATTTCACTGGCATTGTACTTTTATAATTAATTTTTGAATAAATTATGTGCTATGAATTTTTTTATCTATGGAGAATCTCTTTGGTAGAAAAATTAAAACAAATCTTTAAAAATATCTTTTTTCGTTAGATAACTACCTAAAGTCTCAAAATTGATGTAGTTTTTCCACAAAATAAATTCTTCATGAATAATTAGATCGACTCTCAGTAAAACTTCTGTGCTACAGTTAAAATGATAAAGTGATATAATTTAAACACTTATTCCTTATTATTTTGATCTTAAATATATTTTAAGTATTGACAATTAACCAATAACCATTAAAGATTAACAATAACATTGTTGTTATTATTTAAAAAAATGTTATAAGTTAGTTGCAAGTAGTTTTGTAACACATGCAATTTCGAACATTCCAGGAACATTTTTTTAATTTTTCGTAAAATGCTCATCACAACTTTAAATATATTTAAGTAAAGGCCACTTTTGGGCGCAATACACTAACATTTTGTTTTAGTGTTAATTTTATTATGGGAATAACGATTTCAAGTAAGACCAATTTTGTACTATATTTTGTTCCAAATCGCCTAAAGTTTCACAGATTAAGAACATTATTTTTGAACAAGTAATGACCATAATATGGGTTAATAAAATTTTTATGTATCGGGACGACAATTTAATCGATATATCGTTGATTGGATTGTAGTATAAACCGAAAATATTACCGCTTAACGAGAAAAAACGGCAGTAAGATATAATAAGGTGACAAAAACACTTTAATAAAATACCAGCTAAGGAAGTTTTTACTGCTTTAATCTACAGTAATAGTGGGATTATTTTTCGTATATTTTTAATCGTTCCATAAGTAAATGGGAAAAATCTATTTGTGGTAAAACAGTTTCTTAGCTTTTGGTTTTTAGTTTTTTTATATCACAAACCATTATAAAATTAAAATATTAATATTAAAGAATTAATAAAGTGCCCTAATATGGAATACTTTTTTGTATTAGGCAATAATCATTTATTCAACAAAATTTTGCAAAAAAAAATTTAAGAAATTTGTAATGAACACATTACTCGAATTCTGGTACGATATTACGGTAGATATTTTTTATATAGCTATTTTTTTAAAATGTTACTACTATTTCATATTAAGCTCCCGGGGAACCTAATATGGAATACTAGGGGTTCTTAATATGGAATATAGAATTATATAGGAAATATACATTAAAATAAACAACTGCTCATAGATTCATCTTTTATTTCTTTCTGATTTGCATTATTACTTAAACCAAACCAAAACTCTGTTATTTATGTAAATTAAATTATAATTCAAGTGTCATTCTAACTAAATGTTGGTAATTTATTTATTTCTTACAGGTAGGACAATAGAATTGTTTTTTTGGGTATTTTGCACATTTTTCGTCTGCCCATTTCTGACACTTTTGACACTGAACCCATATTGCTGTACTTAGTGACCATAATCATATTCATTAAAAGGCACCTCTATGTATTCCATATTAGGTATCAATGTGACATTTCAAAAATCGGTATATGTAAAACATGAAATGGCCCCAATAAAAATGTTGGTCTATTTAATTGAAATGTAAAGGCTCATGCTAAATAAACATGCAATAAAATATTTTATATCATTCACCCTAGCATATAATATTTTGCACTGAAAAATATAGCCAAAAAACTCAGTAGCACGTCAAAAATATATTTGAAACTGTTAATATGTAATCTAGTGAATATTATTTAACTATTTTACATTTGGGAATGTGTGATCAATGTACAAATAGGTTCATATACTTTTCAACAGATATCGCTTATTAATTGTCATAAAACTGATGTATTCAATAATAGGTAACTGTTCCATATTAGGGCACTTTACTCTATCTATAAAAAAATTAATAATTAAAAATGAACATTAAAAAATTAATTACTTAAATGAGTAAAACAACAACACTATTCAACAAATTACGTTTATTTAAAAATTTCAAACATTTGCAAAAAAATTATGGTCTGCAAATTTGAAGCAAAAGCTTTCAATGTTACATTTTTTACCAATTACTTATAAGTATTCTTTTTGTTCTAATTGTGATGATCAGCAAATTCAATCTGACTTGTTTATATTTAAACCTGCTAAGAATTCAGGTCGTGAAATTTTTATGCCCTAAAGTGTAAGTTCGCCCGTTTCGTATGTGGATAAATATTTTATTTCTATTCATTTTGTACTAAAACTTTAATGTAAGATGCTTTTACTTGCAGTAAGTGCCAGCGCGGTTTGCATATGAAACGGATTATCTCGCTTCCCGATTGTACAATCGGTTTAAAAAAAACATACGATCGTTTTAAAATTAATTAAAATAATTATATAGCTCATGTAAGTATCATGTAATGGCCGGCAATTACTGCTTTATCAGGGACGCGATCGGAAAATAGTAACGTACGAGTCTAATTTCAAGGGCGTTTGTACCTTTTTTTTTATCGAGTGTGTTTGAGCTCTGTATCCTCGATGGAGTCGTGATCAGATTGTATCATTTCACTCATATATCATTTACATGTATTCCACATGTCAAAATAAAATCTCTATAATAAAGTCGGCCTCAATATTTCCTGGGTCGGCGTAATAGATTTTCCTTGACGTGGCTCTGAATGATATTAGAAGGGAATGTGGATGACTTCAGAGTGATCACTTACCTTTTCGAATAAAAGTAGCGCTGACAGTTAAATAAGTTATCTATTTTGAACGTTGGACAACCGAGTATAATAGATTTACGATTAAATATTTGCGTGGAGATATATACAGGGTGATCCAAAATGCGTGGGATTTTATGCTAACTTTGTTAAAACAAATGCGAGGATATTGGTTTAAGGCACATGTATCGTTTTTAAAAATCACTTGGGCTTTATCAAGCAAGCAAAAATTAAGTTTCCGTTTTACAATACAAAAGTTTTATGGACAATTGTTCAAAATCCATCAACAATTTTTTTTTAAATTTGGTGATGTTTGTAACACTGCAGAGTCTTAGCTTCATGTACTCATACAAAAGGTTTACAGGTATTACAAACCCAGGACTAAATACTTCCTTTCCTGTGCCTCCTGTCTTCTGGAAGATTCTTCCATAAACATGGAGTTGCCTATAACTGTTTAATTCTACAACCACCTTGTCGAATTTATCTCTTTGTTTCTACTTCACTTCTTACTAAAATCTTTGGTTTGCTTTCATCTTGTAAACTGTTGCCTAATCTTTGTCTTCTTGCAATTGTTAATATTATTTGTGCACTATACTTCTTAATAAGTTATTTTTTGCACCAGTTTCTACCTTTAATGCTTCCAAATACTGTTCTGAATGGGGGTTCCAATCCAGGGGTACGTCACACTTCTACAAGGAAAAATTTATTGGTAAAAAGCAAGAATCAGCCATTTTCGCACTCAATATTAACATAACCAGAAAATTATGGTTCTCAAATTACCGGGGCAAGTTTGGCTAACATATTCTAAGCCATTTTTGTCAATTTTAGCAAAAGACGCCCAAGCGTCGGTACCTCTTTTGCAATATAAACCTCATATATGGACGATAACATTAATACCGTAAGACAACACTTCGTATAAGATACAATAACTCGAAAATTATTATAGTCATGGTTCTAAAATTACCTGGGCATGTTTAGCTAACATATTCGAAGCCGTTTTTGTCAATTTTAGCAAAAGGCGCCCAAGCGTTGGTACCACTTTTGCAATATAAACCTCATATATGGACGATAACATTAATACCGTAAGACAACACTTCGTATAAGATACAATAACTCGAAAATTATTATAGTCATGGTTCTAAAATTACCTGGGCATGTTTAGCTAACATATTCGAAGCCGTTTTTGTCAATTTTAGCAAAAGACGCCCAAGCGTCGGTACCTCTTTTGCAATATAAACCGCAGTTATGGATGATAACATTAATACGGTAATATGTTTAAGTTTCTTAATTGTATCATACGCTTTGGGGTCTATGAATAACAGTGTAGTGATAGATTAAATTTATACTTGATCAGCAAAAATTAAAAATCTTAGTAAAATGGGCTTTAAGTTAAAATTTATATTTTTTTGTTGGCCATACTGTTTGTTTAATTTATAAAACGTAAAATGCAGGATTTTAGCAAGGACAATCATTACACTAAGTTAACAATAATCGTTTCCACACTTTTAACTTATATTGAGGGACTTTGTTATACAATGCAGGTGCCTTGGCTACCGGTAACAGCAGTAACCAAATATTAGCGACATCTTCAACACATCAACCAACCCTCCTTATTTACAGCTGTTAAATAAACAGACTGTATATCAAGATACACCCTAAGCTGGACACTAAATTAGGATTTGTATGCATATAAGATTATGTTCACAGGTAGACAGAAGCATCTTTCAGAAAACCAATCACGATAAATTTCTCGTCCTTTTGTCTCGAAATCCTGATTGACGTAAACATGCTTCACGTTTTAATTGGGCAATGATTTTTTCGAAATCCCTTTATAACTGACTTCATCGATTATGAGGCCAGCGATATTTATCACAACTGACAGATTTTTAAAAAACTAATTTTGTTTTTATAACTGACTGGCCTTCGAGTTTGGCAATTATCTGTTTTCCCTATTATACGCTCCAGCGAAATCGTTGGGTACTTGAATCGGAAAATTTGAAGGATTCTTTTCCAATTATATTTTAGTTGACAAAAAACTGTATCTGAGATGTGCTACCGAAAAACAGGACAGCAAAAACGTTTCATTTTATATTTTGTTTTAATAAGAAAAACATTTTTTGCGTTTTGTTTTTTTAAGAAATAATCAGGGCGTTTTCTATTTATTTAATCACAGTTTAATTAGGTAATAAATAAATTCTAGACGTTATTCAGAGATATTAAAGTTGCTTTATGTTCGATGTTCCTTAGAACTAAGGTCGCCCGGTCAGTAGGACAATAATTCTACAATCAATGGTTGTATCCTATGCCCTTTTCGTCCTTCTATGAAACTATAAAATGCACTACATCTTATTGTGTTTCATACTGCCTACTGGGATATTTTAATCGTAAATTTCTTATTTTTAAAAATTTGAAAAATCAAGATAGAACAAAGCTATGAGTGTTTTACGACTAACGATGACAAAAAACATGATTAAAGACATCAAAAATATTTTATTATACTTTTTAATATCGACTAAAACATGTAACAAAAATGTAAAAGTCTTATTATTGGCCATTATTGTGAGAAACTAGAGCAACTTTCTGTCACTTTAAACTTCTTAATTACAACAATTCAACCTTAGTTCCTAACGAAGTTAAGAACTAATTATCTTGTTCCAGAACTTTATTATTAGCTTCGTATTTATGTACGCACATACATGTACATAATACGAAATAAATTAAGGCAACATGTGGGCACGGAGTTACTAAATGGGCAACGCTCGTTTTACAGCATCGCTCCTATTATACGTTTAATTAGTTTTGTTTATAACTTGGAACAAAATGCAGTATTTTAAAACCTCAGTTTATTAAGCAAACAACGATGAAACTAAATTTTAACTATACTCATTTAGGTTTAACATTACAAAAACAAAGACCAATGTAAAATGTACTTTTATCTTGAAATAAAATCTGCAAGTTTAATACAGTAGGTATATGGCTAATAAAACATTAAAGAGTATAATAAACATAGGGAACATTTGTTAGAGTTATTATGTGCATCTTATAAAAAAAAAATGCTTGAAGGTATTTCACATCAAAATTTTATTGTGTTATACAATATGAAGGGAATTGCATTACGTAGGTAACTTACTACAAAAAAACTCCTTCAGTTTATTTTGTGAGCGATTTTCACAGAATATACATACGTGGAAATAATATTTAAAAAAAAAAAACTGTAAGTGGAGCTATCGCTAAATGGTTCTAGAAAAATTATTGAGATGGATGTACACGGAATACCATCGTTATTGTAATGCATATCATGTTTGATTTATATGCATTTTTACAGAAAATAAATGACCGCTTTGATAAATTTAGAGATACAATGAATCCAAACGCAGTACGCTTGCTCGTCTGGCTAAATAACAAATTGCTTCACGACCAAGGCAAAAACTTTTATAATATTTTTGCCGATAAATAGAAAGTATGTTATTATCGGTTTGATATTTTTACGTAAGGTGATATTAAATTGTAGAAAGTGAAGACAAAAAGGTGACTAGTAAATAGTTCGTTGTTTTGAATACAGGATGTTCTAATCTTCGTGGCTATTTGATATTGTCGATGCTTCGAAATTCTTTAAATTAAAAAAAAATAATATAGACTAAAATGGCTTATTTTCTGTACATTGTGTCATTATAGACTTAATTCAAGAAAACAACATATTTTTTCAGGTTAGCTCTGAAAAACTTTTGGCATTACTTCACAGTATGAAAATTGACTTCGCCTTTAACAAATAGCAAAGTTGTTGATGCTCCAAAATAAACGAAAGGGCCCTAAATAATGAAACGGTGTGCAAAATATCTAAAATTGCTTTGTGAAATTTATTTGGCTTTTTTTATGCCTTTATATCATACAAATAATTTAAATAGAGCTTAAATTATTTGAGTGAGTAATACAAGAATAAATAGAGTTAGCTAAAAATCATATTTGAAAAGGTTATCTAGCAGGAAGGAGTGCTGGGCTAATTTTAAAATTCTTTGTCTGTAGCAATCTTAAAACTGGTCTAATACTTTTGAAAGATATGCTTTTTAAAAAAGATAAGTGATTCTTATTTAACTTCCTTCCAATAAAAGTGTCCCTTAAATAATTCTAAACCAAAGACGTTGTAGTAACTTACTTTTTTAAATTGTAATTCAGCACCAAATTTCACAATTTTGCCCCAATGTTAAACCTCGAATTTGGACGGGCTGTGTAGGTACTCCTGTAGTGTTCGACTTTTAAAAATATATTCAATATTTGCGATTACGTTTTTCATAACCTTGCTTGTATTGTTCTGTTCAACTTTGCATGCTCAAGTAGCGATATACTTTGGTGTACAGATCGCATGTAAGAGATTTGCTAAAAGCAGTCATTGTTGAACAGCTAATAATTAAGAATAATAATCCAACAATCGTATCGAGTTCGTTATGAATCAAATCTAACCCTAATAATTTTAAATTTCTGATTGCAAAACAGATTATCTCTCATGAACGTATACGTCAGTTCTTAGAATGGTATACAAAACTTTTTCTTGCGAATTTTCTTTTGCATTTCGTAATGTATTATTAACTTGTACGTACCTAATTGAGGGAAATTTTATTGGATAAAAACTATCTGGCAGCACACCTAGAGCTATAGCTGTTCCACAGATTTTTTTGTCAATAATGAGACAGATTCGTGCTCAAAATATTTCATGTCGAAAGATTTCTTTTCAATTTTGATTTTAAAATTCGACGACCCTTGAGGTGAGATCTTCTCTGCAATATTTCATTGTTAGCATACGAGAAGTAAAATAAGTATTGTGTATTGTACAATAATCTATTTAGTATAGAATTTACAATCTATTTTATACATTGTTTAACAAATTAAACTACGCTGGAAATTAATATTAGGTTCTCCTTTAGACATTTGATTTCATCCCAAGAGTTCCGTGTAATTTTTTTTATTTGTTCGAACGCACCTTGCATAATTCATTCTGTACTGCAACATTATCTCTGCCATTGACAAAATAGCCAATCAAAACGCCAATAGACTTATAAATTAATTAATATATTCCAATAAAATTATTAGCACATATTCTTCTGGTATGCTATCCTTACAGTTTCACTTTTATCTTATAATCGATTTGGGAGAACTTTGCATATTTAACCCCATATAACAATATTATCCTTCATAATTGACAAATTTGCGACATGTAGCACCAAATAGCTTTTGAATGCCTTAAGGTATTTTACCGAAATTATCGCGACCTGTTTTTTTAAGTTACCTAAAGCTATCCTTACATTTTGGTATCTACCAATTAATTAATCTGTCTGTGCGTATTCTGCAAAATTAACCCCATATAACTGCAATATACGTCGGTATTTCAAATGGGTGACTTATAGCACCAAATAACTTTTGTATTTATTGAGGTATTTTACTGAAACAAATGCGACTTGCTTCTTAAAATGCTAAAATGGTATACCATCAAAATCAACCAACCACAATAATCTGCAGAACCAACAAACATTAGCTTCCTTTTATATCCAATTTTATTTTTACAACTATTGTTCAAATTTTTCGTAAACAACCGAGGAAATACGTCGTTACGATATCTTAACCGAACTCGTCTTGGAAATTACGTAGTTTGAAGTTTGGCGTTCACAATCGTGAAAACTGCTGATATGAAAGAAAACTCGAGTCGTTTTCGTATGACGTTGAAATTTTAGACTGCAGGCGAAGTATTAGTCGCGCAATTAAAGTTGAAATATCTTGGTAGCAGAATTTACCGGATCTAGTACATTTTTACCCTCACAGAGGAATCTGGCAAACTTTTTAAGTGTGTCATTTTGGTAATCCGCATCAACTAAGATGCGATTATATTATCAAAATATTATACCTTATCGGTGTAGGTTAAGTTTTTCATATTAATTATATAATTCAAGTAATTTACACAGTGTTGCTGCAATAGAATAGACTATATTTCGCCATACTTTCTTGTTTTGTACGCTTTTTTTGCTGTTTGTATAGTTAGCCCTTTGTTTTCTAATATTTTTTTTATAGCTTCTCTCCATTTTGTCTTAGGTCTTCCTCTTCTTCTCTTTGGTATCGTCCTTGCCTCCCAAACCGCCTTTGCCTCTCTATCTTCTGACATCCTGCTAACGTGGCTGAACCATTTTAATTGACTTTGCTCTATTACTTCTAACACTGGTTCAACTTTTAATTCCTCTCTTATGTCTTTGTTTCTAATTCTGTCTCTTCTGGTTACACCCTTACACCCTTAACTTGCATCAGGTGTTTCAATTCTGTAGCCTGTATTCTCCAAGCAAAAGGCAAGACATTTTATAAGTAACACTTATTGCCTATATGTTAGGAATTAGCCGCAATAAACTGAATTTCAACTTTCAACCCGTTTTTACAGTGCTCGTGCCGTGCCATTAAAGGCCAAAATTGTATCAAATTCGTGCAAGATACAAAAAAGTGTTTCCCAAATGTTTAGTCGTAACCTTGATCAGTTCCGATTGCTCGTTGGCCGCGTAGCCATCTCGACATTTAATTATAGTAATGACTTGGTGTGAAATTAATAGAATTATTGATCAAATGGGCTTAATCCACGTAAAGTTTATCAAGAGAAATGAAAATCGGCCGACTAGAAATAGTTTTATTATCAAGTAAATGTGTTGCATTCATTTCGAGTTGTTAAAACGTTGTGTAAGGTGAAAAACGAAGATTTTGTCGAGTGTTTTGCCAGTTTAAACCCTAAACAGGTTAATTTAGTTACCGAACAGTTGTGCGAAGGAATTAAAATAAGAAGAAATGATCGGGCCCATATCAAACCCAGTGTCTGGATTAATTTCGCTACTATTGAGGTATGTTGAATTAACTTGTTCAATTGTTTGGTTTTGGCAAGTTAAATTATGTCCCACGAGTCTGTGTATAACAAAACTAACTTCCTGAAGTTGATTATCACGTCTTAGTGCATACTCAGAGATGCATTGTGTTGCTTCTCAATCGCAGTTAGAAAAAAGTCTTGATTAGATACTAAACTTTGTCGTTTATTGTTTATCAAAGCTTTGTACAAACTAATCGGGTTTAGTTTTGTAATGGATATGCAATTAAAAAACTTGTAATATTATTTTTATTCGTAACACATGGCACGTTATTTTGCAACGCGTTATGGGCGTCCATACAATAAAATATGATAATAATATCTGAACAACTTTCAAGATCAATTTGAGACAACTGTTGCAAAGTCTTACCTTGATTTTTTAATGAATAATAAAATTAATGTGAGTATTTCATGGGAACTAACACGCTTTGAGTGAGATCATTTTTTCGCGGTCCCAAATTTGGGAAAATTCATAACCAAAGGTACTGGAATGTTTACATTATCGAAGAGCATAAACAACCTTACTCTGATAAATCCATTTTAAAGTATATCAAAGTTTCGGATATGTTTTGATTTCCAGTTTGCAGATACTTACAAAATTGTGCACATGTAGGTATTAGATTTTTTTGGAATATTTTAATAAACTAAATATTCTAGATCAGCGGTGGGCAAACTTTTTTTGAAGAGGGCCAGTTTGCGCAAATAGTGCGACTGAAAGGGCCGCACTAAAAAAAATATATTTAATAACAATTTATTAATTACGTGTGTTGGGAGCGACAAAAAATTAAGGTATAAAAAAAGTTAGACATACATATTATAGACATTTTACTAATATAGTAATTCATGGAGGGCCGCATGTAAAACTACCAAGGGCCGCGGTTTGCCCACCGCTGTTCTAGATGCTACAAATCTCTAGGACACCCTGTATATTAGACGCTTATACGTATAGACAACACGGCGCGATTTTGTCTACCAAATCAAGCGATGCCTATCACTAAAAAACTTCTTACTTCCTAGAAAAAACTAAATTCACTCGAAATCCCTACTATATTTTCACAAAAATGTTTTTAAACGTATCAATTATACAAATATATTTAAATATGCATTAAATGTAAACAATTAATTATTCTAGTTAGTAGCACGAACAACTGATTGTGTTAATGACGTTTTGATTACATACCGTCATGGAGAAATTATAATACAGAAATGTCAGTTTTAATGATCAAATACACATTGTATTTTGTTAACGTGTTTTATAAATTGTTTACACAATTTTTTTCGTAACAACTTTAATGGGTGTAAATGTCAAATTCTATTTTATCGAACTTCTTTGGTAAACGAATAACATTTGTTTAAGGACTTACATGCAAAATGGGCTCAATTAAAGAGTATAAATAAGCAATTTCTTTTCAGTCATGAAAAAGTAACTAAAAATATTAGCAAGCTTAAAATTATACATCAAAATATTTGCTTACTGTATCAACAAAAATTTATTCTACTACTAATTATTCATAATTTTTAAAAACCATTGGGTATGCAGTTATATTAATTAATCCTGTTTTTCTATCCAACATAAATATAAACATACCTATAGAGCTACACCTAATGCCATTGATTTTAGCTCTTGTTGCAAGTTTTTGTATTATTTTTCTCAGTGAAAGTATAAATTACTGTCTAGGGTTCTGTTCCCTAATTATAGACGCACTATAATTTAGCAGATATCTGATCAATGTTCAATTTACTATGATACCTGATACGTACTAATTACAAATTCTGCTGTTGTAGTTAAATGGGTCTGCAACATTAAGCAAATTTACCATTTGTAATTATAACGTACTAACAATAATAACTAACGTTTAGTGAGTTAGAAAAACACTTTAGGTATTTCCATATTTTTTGTATCTTATAAATAAACAAAATAAAGAATATACCGGGTGTAACTGCGTTCTGGTATACTCCTTGATTATTTATTATTGATTTTAGATAAATGAGATCACAGACAGATGATATGTGTGAAAACCCGGACTATTTGAGCATAGGTACATTATTATCTCACAATATACATCTGTATATTATTATCATTAAACAATACTTTCTTCATACTACGTATGGCGAAAATAAAAAGACAAAATTGTCATCATATTTTTTTAAAACTTAAAATTTTTCGTCTGAAGAATTAATTGTCACAACAAATTAGAAATTAAAATAATCTACTGCAAATTTTTGCTTTGGTTCAAGTCTATAAAGTGTCGCTGTCTTTATAATAGATTTTTTTTGCAATCTTAGTGGAGGAAATACACTTTCTATGTCTGATTCTTGACAAATGTCACTTGCTTTGTTCAAACAGTTTAAGAATCCTGATTGTCTGTAATCTTTAAATGCTTTAGTTAATTTTGAATCATAGAAATGCAGTTTGAAACATTTAATTTTGGGCTTGAAAGATAGATGTAAGAACTTTTAAATAGTTTTTAAAATAAATTACACTATTTTAATTCTTTTTTTGCGTCCGTCCAGAATATCAGTTGTTTCCGATCAATTTTTAGGCTAAAAAATACGCCGTCTCACCTATAGGACCGGCCTTTCTAAACAATACTCTTTTATGTGGCCACATGGTCAAAACCAGTAAATTTCTGAATTATTAAATAACATTAATTTACATACAAAATGTACAGTGGAGGTTAAATAGACGAAGCAATTGCTTTTTTAAATGCTTTAGTTTAGAAACATTTGTCAAAGACGAACATATGGAACTGGTGTAGATAATCTTCAAGAAGAAATTATTACAACAAATAATTTTGTTATCTTTATTCTTTTATAGAAATCGTAATAGTCATGTGCTGGCCTTATCAGAGGGAGAGGGCAAGAGGGGCTGATGCCCAGGGTCCCACAGTTTTAGGGGACTCAATTTTTAACTTGATGTGTTGGAAAAAAATACATAATATTTATGTAGTTAAAATAACAGTTTTATAATAATAATAATAATAATAATCTTTATTTGTTCTGAATATCCCAAAAAAGGTGTAGAACTTGTCACAATAATAATTTACGTACATTACAAATAATATACATAGTTAATAAAAAAGAAAAAACACAGAAAAATGATATTTAAATATAACATTTTACAAAGTCAGCATCATTTAAATATTCGCTTACTCCATAGTAAGCTTTAGAAATCAGAACTTTTCTTAATTTCTTCTTCAATTCGCGGGTGGGAAGATTTATTATACTCTCAGGTGATGTGTTAAATTTATTATATATAGCAATAATTGTGGAGGCTACATTTTTTGAAGATAGGTATATTTGAAACAATCGGGTTTTAGGTTTTTTTTATGTCGCGTATTGGCTGCATGATTTCTTATATTCTCTTCGAACAGATCTACATTATTTTTTACGAACATGATGGCTTCGAGGATAAATAGACCGTAAAAGGTTAATATTTCGTTGTCACGAAAAGTTTCTTTGCAGTGATCTCGGTAGTTCAGGCCAAATATATTTCTTATACATCGCTTTTGTATAATGAAGAGGCGTTCTGAGTCACTAGCGTTACCCCAAAAAATTACAGCATAGCGTAACCTAGATTCGACATATGCATGATATGCAGTTTTGGCCGCGTTTGCATTGACTAATTTTTTTAGGTTTTTTAGTGCAAAAGGGTACCGTGACAGGCTTTGTGACAGGCGTTCGATATGGTATGACCAGTTCAGTCTAGAGTCAATACATAAACCAAGAAAAGATATTTTATTAACAACATTTATACTTGTGGAATTATTTTGAAATTTTAAGTCGGAGGTTATTTTACTTTGTGAAAATTTTATAACTTGCGTTTTATTGACGTTTAAGGTTAGATTATTTAACGTAAACCAATGTTGGAGTTGGCCTAAACAGTCAAAGAGTTTTTGTTCAGAGTTTTTGGAATCTGAGTCACTAATAATGGCAGATGTGTCATCGGCAAATTGTATAAGGGAAGTTTTGACAAAATCTGGAAGATCATTTGTGTACAGTATGTATAAGAGGGGGCCCAAGATTGATCCTTGCGGGACTCCTTTTTTGATTTTCTTTTTGTTGGATTTTAGAAATCTACCTGACGTGTCTTTTCCTGCAACGTATTGGTTTCTTTCCGAAAGATAAGATGTTATAAGATTATGGGCGGTCCCTCGTATACCATAGTGTTCTAATTTCGTTAGCAGTATCTCGTGGTCAACACTATCAAAAGCTTTTGAGAGATCAACACACATGACCATGGTGTGTTTGTCTTTGTTGAGGGATTGAAGTACATTTCGGATTGCCATGTAAATAGCACGGGTAGTTGTCTTGCCTTTTCATCGAACGACCGTTAACATTTTATATTTTTCCCTTGTAGTTTTTAATTTTAAAGGGCCTCCAAAACATTATTTTCCCCGGGTCTTGCATTTACTCTAAAAGGTCCTAGTCATGTGTATTTTACTGTCACCGCGTAGAATTATGTAGACTTTTGGTTGATCCTATTGTATCTGCCCTTCAGATGAAATTGCAACTAAACATTTCTAGTCTGACGAAAGGAGCAATCCAACTCATTGTTCTCACGTTATTAAAACCATTACTCTTGCTTGTGAGCGGTCTAGCTGCATCTCATTTGTCACAAGGCTGCCCCGATGCACAGCGTGCACCAGACACGTGCACCGTCACGTGAGCCACCGTAACCACGTTGCGAGAGGTCACAACATGCTTTATAACCCACACCTTATTCTACGTGCACAAACGCTCACAAACGGTGAGCAATTTTTAATTCCGATCAAGATCAAGAAATTTATAACGCCTGAACGTTCAACTTTACTAAAACGCGGCCGCTTTAATACCGCTAATGTAAGTTATTGGGCCATTCTTGTCATCGACGATAACGCACTTGAGTTTTAAAAGGATTTTTGCGTCGGCAAATATAATTAATTCTTATTAACTACCGAAAATTTGAAATTTATGCATGGAGTGTCTTAGGATCCCCAAGCTTTTACGGGACGTATAAAATTCAGATAATGCACTTAACTTGCGCGGTTAAAAGCTGAGCAGGTAAAATGCATTATAAAATGTAAGCGAATTTGTTTCAGTTTGAGGTAACTTTTAGCGTTTCGTAGTTGTTTGCTACCTGAGCGAAGCATTGGACTAACTTTTACCACACACCGAACTCATATGCCGCTCGGAATTTAGAGGGCGAAAATCAGAATCGATTTCGATCTTTCAAAAAAGTTTATTTTAAGGGTAATCTTCAAGCGGTGGCAACCCCAGTATTTAAAGTATACCCCGGATATTTCGGCGTCGATTACAATTGCCAGGTTCACTAATACCTAACAAGAATAAGGTTGAAGGTAATAATAAAAGAATCTTCATCGTGTCAGACAGCCAAGCAGCGTTAAAAGCTCTTGGACGTTGGAAGTAAATTCAGGACTTTTTCTGAACTGCATACGGGCACTTAACGTGCTAGGAAGCAGAAATAATGTTAAATTAGATGGTGTTCAGCGCACACTTATATACCAGGGAACGAGAAGGCAGATCGCCTAGCCAAAATTGGCAGCGAGACACCTTTCTTCGTACCAGAACCCGCAGTTAGTACATCGTATGGAACAACCAATTAATTAATGCAGGACATAATGCTTATTGGAAAAAGTAGCAGAACAAGCCCATTCTAAGGCTATCCTGCCAAAGGTCTCTAAAGAAAAGACAAAAGAAATGCTCAGGATGAGCTGAGTAGACATCAGAGCAGCCACATGACTCATCACAGGACACTCTGGGCTAAACAAACACTTCTAGGGCTCTCAGAGACCGATATATGCAGAGGATGTGGTGAAGGAAGAAACTCCTCTTCACGTACTATGCAAGTGTGAAGGATTCACACCCTATCGGCGTAGACTTCTGGGGATGGAAAAAGCCAACCAAGAAGTGTTAAGAAAAACGATGAGAATAATGAGAAAATCTTGGAGTTTTTCAAAAACACAGTACTTCTTTAAGGTGCTATCACCAGAGGGTACAATAGACCAATAGGTCGCAGTACAGGAACCCGAAAGGGGACCACCTCCGCGAAAATAATACTAACGACGGTATTCTGGTTACCTCCACTTAGACACTACCATTTAAAGATTTTTTTTAAATAACAGTTGTTCAGTTATCTTGCAATACTTTTAAAATGCATGGAATATTAAATAAGGTTACGAAAATCTCTTGTTTTCCAGCAAAATCTTTCCAGTGTTACTTGTACAACCAGAGCTAAAACAACACACCGCAAAACACAAAACCAATTCATGTACATCAGCTTCATCCAATCGTTTTATTGAACGTATTGACCTAACAGTTTATGTACCGTAGAGAGTTGACAACAACCGATCATACGCACAACGTGTATACGTTTTTTTTCTGTGTTCATTGAACTGAATAATTATTAGTCGTTCGTCGTGCTCGCTCTGCAGTTCCTTTTGGTCCGCGAATATAGACGAAAAGCCGAAATTTTCTTGCATTCGTTTAAATTATAAGGGTTGCTGTCGAGTTTCACTGCGCTAATTCCAACAAGCAGTGACTGCAGGTTAAGCTTTTCCAGACAGCTTGCAGTAAGAGGGACGAGCTTTCGTGAATAATTCTTCTGAACGAACGCTTGCAAAGTAATGAGTTTGTTGAGACGAATCACAATGATCAACCCATTAAAAACGATTAAACTGTTCGTGTTATTATCTTGACCAAAGTGGTAATCGCGGAAGGAAAATTTGATCGTTTAAAATAAGTTTGAAGAATTTAAAACCACTGGCTTATAAAATACTTGTACTAGCAAGACATTATTAAAAGCTTCAGTCCTAATTTATAAATTACTATGTTCAAAAATGTATCAAGAGCTGTCTAGAATTTAAGTTAAAAGTTAATAACAGACAATGGTAGAGTAATCCACATTTGACAACACACTACACCCTAATTGGTATATATTTTGTATGGTATTGTATGTGAATACTGCAGGATTTGATTCCATGCAAACAAATTATTTATTATTCAGTTTTTTTTATGTCTATTAATGTTACATTATTTTCTGTTTTCAGCAAGTTATTATATTTGCAAAGTCTTATAGTTCAAAACCAGTTAAAAGGGTTGTTGAATATCAAAATTTGTGGTTCTAATTAGTCGTCATTACGCACCGTTAATCTGCTGTGATATGAAATAATTTTTGTTCCAAAATTATTGGATTCAGCAATTTACTAGAAATATTTAACCATGCAGAACATGCTAATTTCCACTCCGCTCGTTTTCTTTCTGAGGTTTCATATTGAACCGCTCAACTAAATAAATTCGCTTTCAAAAGTAATGAACAGCATGTGAAAAGGGCCCATTAATTAACCTCATCGATTATTTTTGTATAAGCCATAATAACTCGTTATTTATCGTTTAACCGCGCTGTAAAGAAAATACGTTTTGAAGCCCTCCTCTTTAAATAAGAAAATTACATTTCGTTTTGTGGACAAGCTTTCAGAGATTATTCGAGAGCAGGTAAAGACAAATAAATAAAATAATTGCTGCTAAATACAGTTTTTTTTTGCAATTTAATATGTTAGCTCACTCGGCAAGTTTTTTTGATGCGGATTATTGATGCATTTCGTATCAATATTGAATACATACAAAGAATCTGATAACGTAAGCTAAAAATAGCAGTCGATTGAAATGATGTGCAACCCATTGTTTCTACAGATAAAAGCTCAAACGTTGATCATTTCAGAGCTTTAATGGATTATATCTAACAACAACAAACTATTTGTTTGGATTTGCAAAGATGTGCAAAAATATTTCATTTTTATGACCCTGTTATTTTTTATTTCGATTCATCAATACGTTTGCGTTGTTTTTTATTTTAGAAAAATGCAAAATAAAATGATACATCATTGTATTTTTATTTTTTGCTAGCTTTTTTGTCGAAACTGTAGATATACGTGGGTGAACTGAGAAGCCTGGCAGTTTTTGTTATGGCATCTATGATTAATTCTTTATGAACAATATGTTATGGAAAACAGTTTATTTCTCTCCTGTTCAATTTTGCTTTAAAAAGTCTGACACCAAGATAGGATTTAAAGATTTGGTGAAATTAATGTGGTAGATTTCTCAAAATTTTGTAAAGCCTTCGTGCCATACTGTTTCGAATGCTTCAGTGATATCAGTAAAGGCTGCCTAGAAAAACCGTCTCTCTTCCTGGTCTTGACTAGTTTTGTTTGCGATTCTATGCAATTGTTCAATAGTTGTGTGGTTTTGGCAAAACCCTAATACGGGAATTAATTTTTTTTACTCCAGAAGAGGTAGTAGTTTTTGAAATAGCAATTTCTCAACAACTTGAGAGAATGGATAAGAAACTAATCGGTCTGTTTGAATAACTACCGGGTTTGGCAAAAAAATAATAGATTCAAAGTTTTATTATTTTTCTACCTGATCTAGAAGCAAAATTAATTAATTTTATTATTAATTATTTATTCATGGGTCCTTTTACAGTTGTACTGACTTTTTTTCATGTATTTCCGTCCTGTGCTAGATTTTTTTATGTCTTTCAATTTGATGTTTCTCTCCGTTGCTGCTTTTTTAACTTCGTCTTGCCAGGTTTTTCTCAGTCCACCTCTTTTGTTTTTTCCCTGTGATCCTGCTTTTCTGGTTAACCTTTCTTCTTTCATCCCAGCTGTCTTTCTTGTATTTTTGTTTAAACTGATTTTATCTCTAATTGTTCTCTATATGTTTCATTTCTGATTCTATCATTTTTGCTTTTTCCTTGGATTTTTCTTAGAAATTTTATTACTGATGCATTCACTTGGCAACTATTTTCATTTTTTAGTGTTCACGTTTCACTTTCGTATGAAAGTGCCGGAGTTACTACCTTTTTTACCACTTCCACTTTCGTTCGATTTGGAACTTCTTTATTTCCAAAAAAAAATGTTGTTCTTAAACTGTTCAATTTTTTTCCCACATTTCCTGACCTTTCGCTTATTTCCTTGTCTTCCTAAAATTTTCTCCATGATCACTCCTAAATATTTAAAGCTTAAAAGAATTTTTTTTATGTATTAATGAATTTAATTATAAGCAAACAATTCCATGTCTCTGGCTTTATTTACAACTTTCAAATTCCGCTTTCAATAATTACTTATTGAAATAGCCAAGATATATTTCTCCTGAAAAGCATGAAAGTTTATGAAATACGACTCTCTCAAACTTGGGACATTTGCGAAACTTACAACGCCCATTTAAAGAAGTTTTGCTTTTATAGAGTCCGCGAAACACCAGTAAAACTTACTCGAACAAAGTACTTTCAATGCATCACCTATTTACCGGCTTATATATTCTACCCAATTATACGGCTGCATGACGCTAAGGCTTGTATATAGACCAATTTGGATTATCATCCGAGCTTACAAAGAAAATCTAAAACAATAATCCATAAAGTAAAAGCAAAATCTAGATATTTTTCGCGCACGGTTTTTTTAAAAATGCCAAAATAGTCGAATGAAAATCAATTTGGCAAATAATTGCAAATATTTGTACGATCACAAAACGGTAACGAATATATTAATTGTTTCATTATTCTCTTTTACATCGGCAAACATTACTTCGCTTTAATTGAACCCCATTTACACATCGGCTAAATCAAATATTGAATAAAAAGCCGAGGTGAAAATAGAGTACAACAAAATGCAATTTGTCGAAGCGAATTCAAATGATTTTTTACAGCGCTTTGGAAATCGCACACAATACACCTTGATTGGTAAATGTATTCGCTACGCATTGCTATTCTACTTTTTTCAATACGGAGATTACATGGGTTTTTTGAAATGTTTGATTAACTGAAATTGACAAAAAATCAGGTTTTGTAATCTTACACCCTGAATGTCATAATTATAAACAGTGGAAATGCAGGGAAATTAATTTAAAACAACCGTTTGAAGACCGAATAAGTTTTGCTTTGCATGATCGTTCAAAAAACCTTTACTTTAGCTGTAAAGGATGAAAATTCTTTACTTCCTCTTTTCGACTCCTTTTGCATTCTATAACTGTTAGATAAAGTTCTTTTCCTTCTTTAATTTAGCTGTAAAGAATAAAAAAATATATAATAATATAAATAAATAAGTTTTATTTTAGCAATTGCTATTACATTGTAACATAATTTAATAATAGTAAATATAATAAAAATAAAAATAAAAATAGAATGAAATAAAATAAAAATCTAAAAATCTTCTAAATTCTAAGTATCTAAGATAACAGTTTAATAGCGTTCTAATACGTACTCCTTAATTGATTTAATACCCTTCTTATAATTATTACATATTTTGATTTGATGCGGCATATTATTAAATATTTTAAAACCTTGATAAAATAATGAACGAGCAGTTTGACTTTTATTACATTTCTCTATAACGAAATTAAGCCTATTTCTAGTTTTATAACTGTGTATCTCATGGACTAATTTTACATTTTCATACAGATATTTTGGTGTTTTTTGTAGTTTAATTTTTAAAACTAGCTCTAATGTTCTAAATATTATTCTCTGATTAATACTCATAAATTGAAGTGTATTTAACATAACCTTGATAGGGGAATGAATTGAACACTTTAAAATAGTGCGCATGGCGCGATTTTGCAATTTCTGTAATTGTTGAAGTTCATTTTTATTTAAATTAATAAGTAATGAAGCGCAAAACTCAAAATGAGGAGCTATTATTGTTTTATACAGTAAAACTATAGTGTACATACTCATGTGTTTGCTACATCTTTTAAAGAGAAAAATCTTTTTGGAAATTTTGTTCATCATGTATTTTGCGTGTAACTTAAACGTTAAATTTTCATCTAATATAACACCAAGGTATTTAATTTCGGTTACTCTTTCTAAATTAGTGTTGCTAATTTTTACATCCAGATTAGCATTATAAATATTTGTTTTATAGATAATGTGTTTAGTTCCCAAAATCATGAATTTGGATTTATCAACACTAATACATAAATTATTATCGCATAGCCATTTATAAATATTACTTAGATCTAAATTCATCTTATCTACTAATTCACTTGTTTTAAATCCACTAACAAACAACATTGTATCGTCCGCAAACATTTTTATTTCACAATGTTTGGCGTATTTAACCATATCGTTTATATAAACAACAAAAAGCAGAGGACCCAGAACGGTTCCTTGTGGTACACCATGTGCGGTTTTTAAACAAGATGATATAGTTCTATTATATTTAACTTGTTGATGTCTATTTTG
Organism: Elmis aenea; assembly: GCA_947652605.1. Classification (NCBI taxonomy): domain Eukaryota; kingdom Metazoa; phylum Arthropoda; class Insecta; order Coleoptera; family Elmidae; genus Elmis; species Elmis aenea. Next base: position 2,712,740 of record OX393581.1, on the reverse strand, counting down.
TAAGTATGATTTAAACCAAGACAATGCTACCTCACTTATCCCTATTTTTTCTAATTTTTTTATTAATAATTCTCTATTGATCGTCTCAAAGGCTCTACGAAAATCCAAAAATACGGCTAGTGTTATTTCACCATTTTCCATATTTCTAAACCACAAATCACAAATATTCTGAAGCACTGTTTCACAAGAATGTCCACTGCGAAAACCCGACTGGTTATCCACTATCACATCATTAATCTGTAAATATTCTAGGATTTGCTTTTTAACAATTAGCTCTAAAACTTTTTCGTAAACGGGCACTGTATTGATTGGTCTAAAGTTTTGACATAATTTAGTGTTAGCTACTTTCTGTATAGGTATAATAGTTGATGTTTTCCAGTTTTCTGGGAAGATCCCTTTTCTCAGCGACAAGTTAATTATTTCTAATAACCTATTCCCTATTACACACATTGAATCTTTAAATACTTTAGATGATATTCCTTCCTCATTTGGTCCTGTAATAGATAGACTTTTGATAACTTGGTTTAATTCTGCCATGTCTATGGGTTGAAATTTCGAAAAGTTATAGTAGTAGTTTATTTTATTAATAACATTATTATGATTTTATATAATATAAATGATTTTAAAAAAATTACTGCAGTTTGTTTTGGAAATAATTAATTGACGGACTACGTAATGCAGAAAATTAGGAACGTTATTTACAAAATACTAAATACCATAAGACGTAAAAACCTGAGCCGACACTAAGAGAGAGAATACTGTGGAACAAACAAAATACTCGTAAATTATTACAATAAAGTGCCTTATTCGAATTTGTTTAAGCACTCTCCTTATCAAATAATTTAATGTGTAACTTTTCCCTCATTCTACCTCTGCCCACTTCACTCTCTAACACATTTGTGTGCGTTAATTTCAGTAAAGGAATGAAGAACAGTTGAGTGGTAATAACGAGGGCTTGCAAATCTTGCGGGATTTGCCAGCTTCGAATCCCAAAGGTAGCAAAATTGACATTGTCGCCCCAACTGCATTATCCTTCTCAAGAACGTCTCTTAATTGCTTGCAATAACGTCCTGTGCACAAATTTGTAAGCAGTCAGGTCAAACAGGACGATGTAATAATTATTTATCTGCACGATTTGTTTAGTTTGTTAAATTGAAAATACGTATCGCGACCCTGACATTTTAAATGTCATGTTTACTTGAAACAAACACTTCAAACTTCGCTGCGTTTATATTAAATAGAAATGATTTAATAATGTGCGAACTGACAAATTCTTTACGATTGTTTGAACGAAACTGCGTGATTCAGCGAGTTTTAATAAAATGCTTACCCAAGCTGTTCTGAAAGCATGTCTTAATTGCTGTTCAGTTTCTTTTATATTTAGATTAATACAGAAATACACGAGAAGTTGGATTTCTGAATGAGATAGAACACGTTTTTGTTTTTTTTTAAAGTTCTCAAACATTCAAATTATATTCTGTATCTACTAGAGCTTTGCCTAAACGCAGTTATGACAAGAGCATGTTGTTCGCAAAGATTTTTGGGGTTTTTGCAAATCAATACAATCATAATTTTATTTGAGTTACTGCTACATCAAAGGTGATATTAATCTCAAGAACTCTTATATGTACAAATAAGTGGTCTGAAAGATTTTTGATTGGAAACTTTACTGGTAAACCCAATTGCCTAGTATAAACAGAACGACAATCAAGATTTTGTTTCGGTTATTTTTGTGAGCAATTTGAGTTGTGTTAAATTAACATAAAATAATTTTGTAGTAGCCTTGGACGTAATTTCGAATTCAACCCATTTATGCCCAAAGGGTAGTTAACGACCCCTTTTGTATTCCAGTCTTCTCAAACAAATCTGAGCTTGCAAAATAACTTGTTTTTTTCTGAAGGCAGATTTTAGACTTTAACTTTGGATTACATGAATCGCTCGTTTTGGTTGTGTAAAATATGTGAGCTATCCAATCCAATTATGTTTTTTTAGTTTGTGCTGGATGATTTACATTTTAGGTAAATAATATTTTCGTATTTTGCTTCTTCTTCTTGCACCTTTCGGTGTCGATGTATGCTTTTCTATTTCTGTGTTATGTTTCTTCACTCCTGCCTATCGTTAGCTAATCTCTCCAGCTGACTCCTTTTTCTAACTAAATAAAGCAAATATTCCCTTAGCTAAATGCAAAAACCTTTAAATTTATGCATGTTATTTTTAAATTTTAAACTATATATCTTTTTTCCCACTTGTTTTTGTCTCACTTTTACAAATATCTGTAACGACTCTTTGGCAAGCCAGTGATATTTAGATTTCTGGCGAATTCAGCTCATGTTGAACATGCTAATTAACATTCCATTGCACCTTTATTTTATAGTGAAAAGGGCGATTCTCCGGACGTTCTTTTTTTTTTGTTTATAGACAATAGTTTTGTCGAATACTATTTTTAATTAGTTTTTAGTCCTTCCACTGTGGTACTGTCGGAATTACTAAACAAATTCTTCAGTTATACCTTGTTTTCTCATTCGATATGTTGTTATTATACGAATAAAATAGATAAGTAATGGATTTGCTCAACGATTTGTTTTCGACCCACTTAAAATCTCGAAAACTGTTAACAAAAAAAATATGCCTTATTTAAAAATCAAACAACAGTTCAATTATTCAAAAATAATTCTGGGCATAGATGGTTCATTGTTTAATGTAACCTTGCATAATTGTGGATTTTTTGGTCAATTTTTTTCTGTCTCTAATGGAAGTAGGTTTAGTTAAAAATAACTTTTTTATGGTTTATAAAATGTTTATTGTACACAAACCCGGCCAGTTTTAAGACTTATGAATATGATCAGTTCTTATGAGAGGGGGCAAGGCCGGCAAATGCTCCGGGGCTCACAGTTTTAGGAGCCTCAATTGTTAACTTGATCTGTTAGGAAAAAATACGTAATATTTATGTACTTGCAATAACAGTTTTATAACATAGCTATAGCATCGAACGACCATTAGGTAACATTTTATATTTTTCCCTTATAGTTTTTAATTTTGAAGGGCCTCAAAGACATTGTTTGCCCCGGGACTCAAATTTACTCTGAAAGGTCCTGCTTATGATTATTTAAGAGGATTTTTGATTTACAAAAACTGTACCAGTTTTGAGACTACTGTCTCTTTGTCAGTAGATTTCTAAATTATAAACTGATAAAAAAATGGAAGTTTTCTACAAATGATTTTTAATAAAATTTATTTTAAATTATTTAATAATTACTAAATAATTCACAATTTTTAAATATGGATTTGCTCTTGAAAATATTGCTTAAGAGACTTATGTTTACATGTGCTTATAATTACGAAAGCTGTTGTTGTGGCGCAGTTTCTAGTAAAATTTTATAATGTTCCACATTTTTAATACTCTCATTTGCCACTGTCATTACTTAAAATAGCATTGCCTAATATTTAGCTGGAAAATAATTGGAGCGCGGCTTAGCGAACAATATTAAATATTGTGAGAAAATAATGAGAATGCGAATCTTCTCATGGCAAAATTAATAATGTAGGGTATTACGGCAGAATTCTTTAAAAGGCTTCTATCCAATTAGTGGTTAATTAGTACTTGGCTTACGTAATTGTATACTGACTTGTGGCTTGTTTCAGCGCGGCCTGGATGGGGATCCGCGGGACCTGTGTTCGTCAACCCCTCTGTGGCGGTGGCATCATCAGCTCCCCCTTCGCCCTCGACGCAGGGATCTCTTGTCACTCAGACGGTGTATGGTTTCCTTGACTTCACTACGACTATAGGAAATACTGTGATGGTGTTTTCCCCTCAAAGTGCCGCACCAGCGCCAGGTATATGCTTATTGTGTTTACATAATAGTTAAGTAAAATAACTTGGTTAACCTGGGAGAGCTTTTGCTGATATAACACCTCCATCTAATGTCAGAGGATGAGAGACTGAGATATGCTTTGTGGTTTAAACAGATAGCTTACACGTTGGGGAAATTTGCTACATACCTGAAGTACAATATTAACCCGTCAAACAACATGCCATTAAGCTCTAAACAACTACTTTGCTGTTCATTTACGTTATTGAATATTTTCGCTAAAGCAATTACACTGCTTTACGCAACCACATTTTTTTAAATTAAAAATTAATGGACTATTCTTTAATTGCATTAAAATTGGGCAACGAATGCTATACAATACATTTCTTTCCTATGATACAACGATGACATTTTTCACACAATTAATTTTAAATAAATCTAAAGAGTGTGAAATAAAGCAACTACACAATCATACCATAATAACCTTATTGAATAACCAAAGGACTAACAAATTAATTTTTTCGACATAGGTAGCAAAACAAATGGAATAATAAAACATTAATGAATTATTTATATTTTGTATAATTGTCTGAGCAAAATTTATTAATTCATTGCAGAGACAAAATAATCCCGCTTCAATATTTCAGTGAAATATTTGTCCAATTTGTTCAACTTTAAAGAACACTAGATTTGTTTTATAGATGCGCAAAAAAATTACAACTTCTCCCATTAAAAATTACACAACTTCTACAAATGCCTTTAATACCATTTTTAACACACAAATTTCGATGGTTGTATAACACATTTCAACAAAATATTGGTACAGGATTTACATACAAACTTCTTAAACTATCGGTGCTCTATATAACTGTCGTTTTTAGGCCACTGACTAATCTTTATTAGCATCTTCTTATCAGCCAACATATTTCTTAGGTTAAATCGTCCTACTGTTTGCTTGGTACACTTTCATGGTCTAATCTAGCACTTTTCAAATCGTTAAACATTAAAAAACTTAAGTTTTTCTTGTCAATGTAAATACGCACACCGAAGGACTGTTTATTTTTTCCCAAGTTATGAAGATTTAACTTTCACAGGATCTCAATTAGCATCTTAAACTGTCAACAAAGTGTAAGTAATGATAGGTAAATGTTTAACACTAAATTACATTTCATGCTTTCAGCAAATTTTAACTCGAAATACGTTTAATTAAGTAAAATGTGGATGTACTAATTACTTCATCTTTTTAACTTTGTTTAGCTGATGTATTACCATGAATATTAATGAGTTTGGATTTGAATTCCAACTTGCTTCATCTTTAAACATTCGCAATAGTTTAAAAACCTTTTCTTTCATTGCAGTTGTGCTTTTTATTTTGTGTCGGTTGCTTAAAAACTTTGTTAAAATAGAAACTCAAAACTATTCTTACCGTCTTTATTACGTAAAGCAAAATTATGACTCGTAAATAAAACGACGAGTACATTTTCATTTTATATTTGCATAGATGAGTTCCACGCGTCGTAATTGTAATATGAGATTATGAAAAGCATTAAACGTTTCCAACTAGCGAGCTGTTAAATGCGCGCTAGGCAATAACTGATAATAAACAAGGTCGTATAATCCCGGATTGGATGTTTTCAGATGGCGGAAAAGATAAGGCGACACTACCCACTGTAAACGCCGTTATTGACTCAAAACCTGTCACACCAAACAAACCGGAACCTTCATTAACAATAAAACCCAGTAAGACGCAATCTAAAGTTGAAAAGAAATCGTCCGAATCACCAAAAAATGTGTCGTCCGTTGTAAGCGTCCTGGCGCAATCACCTGCTGGTGTTACGAGCAAAGTGGAAATTAAATCAGAACCTCTGAGTAAAGTAAATATAGTCCAGAGCACTCCAAGTATTGTGAATGTAGTAAACGCCATCCCATCCATGTCGAGCAAGGTTGAAATAGTAGCCGCACCAGTTAGTAAAATTCCTGAAAAGAATATTATAACTAAAGTTGAAGTTGTAGCAGGATCTTCAAGTGTAAAATCACAGCCTGTCGTATCAAGCCGCGTAGAAGTTCGCGAAGACGCCAGTTCTACCATAGTCACTCCTCCTCCAGTAATGTCCAGTATCGTTGAAGTCCATTCAAAGGACGACGAACCGGCTGTTATTATCGGGAATAACATTGGAGAGCCGGAGTACGACTTTTTATCAAGACAGCCATCAGAATTCGTCGAAGAAACATACAAAGTAATAAACCTCAAGCCCAGTTCTAAGTTCCACTTGAAACCGCGCGCTTCAGCTGATCCCAAAAATCGCCAAAACCAAGCCACGAAGAAAGTAGACGCTTTGCACCCTACTGGATTGGTAACCAAGTTAGGAGGAACCGTCGTGAAAGATGGCACCACCACGGTACACGAAACAAGTGTTATCGGCACATACATTTCGGGCAAATACGCCCAGGTTCTGCAAAGCACCTCGCGCGTTCACAACAACCAGAAAGGCAAAATTAATCCTTCTCCGACTTTGAGAATCCTGAAAACAGCGGCGCCCGCGATAGGCAAGCAAAATAAACAGCATCACTTAGAGCCAACACCTGCAGGTTCAGTCGGTGAAGAAACCGCTTTGCCAGTTGAGAACCTCTTCAACGACCAAAACTCGATTAGACCAACCAGGAAACCAACAGCACCAGGAGGCACGTTCAAACCGAGATTCAAGAACCGCTCCAGAGAGCAAGAAGCAGAGGAAGAGAACGACACGCGCGAAGTAACTTCGTTGCCGAAGAAGAAAAATAAGCTCAGGACGACGCAAGCTCCAAGAACAAACAAGTAAGTATTAGGTTGTACCTTTAGCACATATATTTATGTTACTCAACACCACGCAATGGGCACTAACACTTGTAAATAATACAGACACCACACTTCACTTAGACCGCACAAAAGTAACAAAAAACAGAGTCGGCCTAGACCCAAACCTGCAACTGTGTCTGTACGCAGCGAGGAAGTAACGTCATCGGCTGCATTTGCACCTGGAAGAAAATACCAGACGAGAAGGAATAAGCAACAACGTCCTCCACCAACCACTGCAGCTCCGGAAGCTGGCAGCTACACCAGAAGAGGCTACAAGCCACGCATTCAGGCTTCCACAGTTGAGCAAACATCTGCGACGACCACCAGCGTTTACAAATTCAAACTAAACAGAAGTCCTGGAAGATGGCAATATAAAACAACGCCTAAGCCCAGAGTTACGATTAGGAAACAAAACGATAACGACCCCATTAATTTAACAACTCCTAGTTTACAGGACTCTCTAAATGACGTCGTTACACCTCAGTCGAGATCCGACGAAGTTGATGGTTTAGTAGGTTCAGAATCTGTTGCTTCCATCATCGACGATGAAAGCTCAACGGAAAACAAAATTGATAATGCGTTCCCCTTGGAAACTATTAAAGTCGAAATTTCCACTCCACCAGATTTTAAAAATACTTATTTCGAAATCGCTACAATAAAATCGCCATACACTTTCCAGGTAAGATTTTTAACATAATTTATATCCCTTATAAATTTAATATTCAGCAAATCTTACATCAATATGTGTTCAATTCACGTACCAAAATATTAAACGTTGTTACTAAAAAATATTGATTTGATTAGCGTATTTCTTGTAATACAACAAACGGAATAGAAAATCTACTGCTTTTTCTGTGCAGCCAGAGAGTGCTATTTTTGCTCTTGATAAATTTGTCGAGCCAATATTTTACTGTTCTGTTTAGTTGCTTCTCCTCTCCCAATTATTCGTACATTTATTTTATTGTTCTATTCTGGCGAACATCAATTCTTTGATCTTGTCGGGAACACGTTTTCATTTTTTCGTCTCGTCTGCCGAGACGTTAACGGTTTTATAGATGACGTCGTTCAATTACGTATCTTTATTAATTTTTTGTGTACATTTTTTTCTTGTAAATAAAACGAATTGTCAAAATCACACAAAATATTTACCAGTTAAAACGTAAATAATTGTAGACATCCAATTATTCACCCTCTTTAATTTATACAGGGTGTTACTTAAATCGTTAGCCTGTTTTTTGTGACAAAAATTATTGTTTGGTAAAGGGAATATATACAGGGTCTATTAGAAGCCCATACAATCAAAATTTGGCTTCCAACTTCGTAATTTTGATTTGATTTTAATCTGACTTTAGCATAACAAAGGGTTTTAATTATCTAGATTATGTAATGCTCAATACGATTGTTTTTAAATATTACATCTAATGTAACACTTTTTAGTTAGCAACTTCTTGTTCGTCTTTTAGAAAGCCTGGAAAAAAATTTCGAGCCCATATTTTTGCGCATCCTGTATGCGTTTTCTTCACAATAGATGAAACCCAAAACTCATTAAAATTATATGACTCATAACATTTACTCGTCTTTAATTACATGCAATAATCAAGTTAGGAACGTTTTATTTTTTTATTTTATAAAATTCTTAGGTTGGAAGTGTGAAGAACACAAGATACATCACCGTCACCTCAACTTTCGAAAAGTTGTTCGAAAGCAGCACCACAGAGGCTCCGATATCCCCCACAAGAGCCGAACCGCTAACCGAAAATATCTTAGCGACGTCCAATAACTACGACAAAGACAATAACTTCTTAGATTCGAGCATCGCGACGCTCCCTCTACTGTACATGGCGTCCGATATGGAAACACCACCTCTGGAAACGTTGACGGAGACGTTCAGTACAACCCAAACGATGCTCAAAACTCATATCTTACCGGCAGTGAGAGGTATAAACGACACATCCAGCTTCACGCTAGTACAAACGTATCACATAACCAGATTGGTAACAGCCACAAAGACTCTTCCACCCATGGAAGCGTATCACTTCGTTCCCAGCAAAATCTTGAACGAATTTAACAGTCACCTGGACGAGGCTGGCTCTGAGCTGAACCTAGAACTTGCTTTTGGCGATGAAAATGATAACGACGATGAGAATAGGCCGCGTAGAGTGTTCCCACCTGATCTTGACCTAGCCAACGTAGGTTCAGACTTCGACTTATCCGACGTCGATAAATCGAGAATACCTGAAGGCCACTTACGTACGAAAAAGGCCCATCCATCGACAACCCCCAAACCGCAGATCAACGAGGTTATTCCAACACCTGGATTAAGTCCTGAACAACTACAGCAGCTAGCTTTGTTGCGATTACTAAATCCAGCAGCGGCACCTCCTCAAGGACAAGTGATCACTACCTCCAAGCCAGTGTTTACGGTGGAGACCGTTTACGAATCTCACATCATACCGATCTTTAATGGACAAAGTACTGTGTTGACTACAATATCCAAAGCTCTTGGTACAGTAACGAAAACTGATTATGAGCTGGCTACTAGCACATTACCGGGACTTCAGATTCCACCGGTTAATCCGCTGTTCCCTCAAGCACAACCTCAGTTTGCTGTGACGACGTCTCCCGTTGTTCAAACTACCGTCGTGACGGAAACAAGCAGCAAGATATTGAAGCTCACGTTCGGTGCAAAGACTGCATACACCACAATATTCTCAACCAAGATAATTCCAACGCTTCTTACAACGTACATGACGGCGTCTGTGCCGGTCCAACCGACCGCCGCGTTTCCTGGTTTTTTCCAAGCCGGCTATCCTCCCTTCCCCTACGTGGGTTGACGCGCTTCGAACAAGATAAATGTTTGAGCGTCGAACAATAAATATGCGCCGGGCTTGGCCACAATATGAACTTTTCGAAAAAGAAAATGGCGTTTATAAGTGATTTGTTCGTTCATGATTTATACAGCACGGGTGGCAAAACTGAACTAGGTCGTGACGTGTGCAATAATGGACGTAATATGTAAATGCAACATCATAAATTACTGTATCCCCTGGATATACCTCATATCATGTTTTGTATATACACATAAATATCTTCATAAGTTTAGGTTTGTATGCTTCATCGTGTAATATATTTTTGTATTATGAATCCTAACAATAAATTAGCTGTAATATGGACTTTGCTGGTTTTAACGGACAGGAATTATCTGCTACGTGTGTTGGTAAGATGGTGCTTTCAAGACAGTTCTTACGTTGTTAGGACGTTATTAGGATGATAATTGTTCTTGGGCCACTTTCAATTCTGCATTACAACGTTTACCATTGTATACCGGCAAAGTGATCAATTAATCTTTTTCAGAACGTTAGTAAATTAAACAGACATCTGTTGATAGTTTTTTAGTGCTAATTTAATTGTGTCGATATACTTTGTGGTGAGTTTTGCCGACATAAAATTACGTGAAATTAATTGGAAGAGAACTTTTAGCTTTTTAATTGTAGTATCTCAAAGCATTAGTACTGCGACACCGCATTTTCGAAGCATTCTACAAAATGAAGTTGATGGTTGATGATTGGATGTATTTGCGTAAGTTGCTTAGAAAATTATGTTTTTTGAAAATTTGCTTACATTTCATGTTTTTTCGATGTGGTAAACCAATGATTCTAGATTTATTTAATATTAGCAGTGTTCTAAAAATAAACTGCGCACCTTTTCTTGTACGTTTTTTAGTTAAAATCTTTTGAATATTGACAGGAAATTTTTATGTTTCATTGAAAACCTAATAGGTGAAAATTTGTTTTTCAAAAACGTAGATACTTAAACTTTAAAAACGTGTTATATTTTTTTTGTATTATGCATGCAATTTTATTAGATGCTCCTAAGCAATGTGCAAGTGTTGGGCATAAGCTAGCTTCTTTTAAATGTTTGAAGTTTTAGGTAAACTCACGTCTGACTTAAGGAAATGACTTTTTGAATTTGAATCTATAGATACTGGTACAAATACGAATTTAATTTCAAGTTACACGGTTCTTAAAAATGTTAATATTGACCATTTTTGCTTTTTTATATTATTCTTGTATTAAATTGAATTTAGATACAGTTTAACTCGTAACCGATAGGAGGTGTCAGTGAAGTTCTCTTACCAGCTTTAAGAATAAAATAAATTGCCTACTAAAAATAATTGTAACAAAATTCTCGATCGCCCTGTATCTACAATCCTCGTTAGTAGTCGAATATCGATAGAAGCATCAGCAGTTATCTGGAGGTAGATAAGATAAGGGCAGAGTGAACTCGCAAAATCAGAGATGCGACTGTCTCTCAGTAATGTCTCCCCATAGCCATCGCATTATTCTGGAACTGCTTCAGCGCCCACTCGACGCAATCAATACAACATCCCTATGCTGATAAACAAATATAAAACCTTTCTCCAAGGACACAATTACGCCATTCGGCGCACATGTCAACTTGTGTGCGGATTACCTGAACACTTTAATTTTAGCAACTCCGCAGATCCAATTTAAGTAATTCCTATGTGGAGCTCAAGATTCGAGATTATTTCTTTCAGACGGATTCTTATGCCTTGGGATTTGAAGATTACGTACATTCTGCGAACGCATATGGTGAGTAATAATTTCTTTACTATCCTCGAAAAAACAAATCCTACAAAACTGGTGTTTTGGAGTATCACACAAATATTAAAATTAAAGTTTTGAAATAACAGTTTTGCAAGAAGGTTTGTTCTTAAAATTTATAGTTTTACAGTTAATTGTTATTATTTAAAGGGTTTTTACGTTGTCCCGGCACCTCCACCATTTTTTGATTTTGTATAAAAAGTTTTGGTTTAAAATTTTAATCTTTAGTTCTAATTAAAAAAGTTTTTAAGGAATACGATGTTCTACAGAAAAATATAAAAGCTACCAACTCTGCATATGCCTTTTTTTTATATACAGGGTGTTTTAAAATTGTCACCAACTTTTGGTTTTCAAATAAAACAACCTATATGTATATTATAACATTTTTAGAATCTTGTGTTCACTCCAAGTACTTTATCTTATAGATTTGATGTGGTTAAAGTGCAGTTTCAAAGTTATTTTCTTTTTTTCTTTGACACTTTATTTGGACACCTAACAAATCAACCACGGCTGTCATTAAATACTTTAAATAAAAATTCATATTATTAATACTAATATAAATAAAATTTATTTTGGGTCACTTACCGTAAAGGTGTGTTACAGCTAAAGTGCAGAGTTTTAAAGTTGTTTATATTTATTTAAAACGCTGTGATTATAACCCGGTACCGCCACCATTTTTTTAAATAGCGTATAAAAAGGTTAAGATAAAAATTAATTTCGCTGGTTGTAATCACAATAGAATGTTAAACGAAACCGCTTTTAAAGGTTGTTACACCTTTGCAACATTTTTTGGTACATTCTGTGTGTTCAATAGTTACAACAACTTTGAATTTGACAGATTACAATTCTCGATTCATTTTAATTTTTGCTGTGTAAGATTTGCTACAGTTATCATTTCTACAGGAGTTCTTTAAAAAACCGATAAGTGACTTTTAAACAAACCTAATTATATCAATAAATAAATCGAAGCATAACTTTGAAAAGCACCAGATATTACGCTACAATACAATACAATGCAATTTTTTTTAAACTAAGAAATTTTGTTATCAGCTTTCCAGGTGGGTCCAAAATTTGCGGTTTTTTGCGTTACTCACTTTATCAAAAATACCTGAAAACGTGTTTCTTACTTTGAATCTTGCTGTTGAAACATTGAGAGTTATTCCTTTAGAAAGTAACTAATAAATTACTCGATAGTATGTGAGCCAAATTTTATTAGTTTGACTTGAATTAATTCTTTTCCAGTTCATGTCGGTTTACATTTCCCAAGTTTCCGGCTCGTGCATTGCACCCGTACAACAAACAACCATTCAAATCAACATTCGATAAAGGACATCAAGTAATTAATCTTCCTTCAACTTCAGTCGCACAAGTTTCAAGTGCACCATCCCAATGCAATTAAGAAAACTGCAACACATCCTAGACGCAGGTAAATATGCATATAGAATCTTGGCGAATGTACATTTATTCCTTTGTGCTTGACTTTGCATAAGTAAATTTCCTGCTCCTTTCCGTAAAAGGAGCACCGACAACTATTGACGTTCGTTTGACTAGACAGAAGGGACTCTTCATCTGACTCTTGTTCCGTAAAAGTACATGCAGCGGTGGTACATGCCAACTATGTTTGAGTAAACGAGAGTTTGAAATCAATACCTGAAATACTGTTTCCGGAAGAGTAATATATTCTTTGTTCTAGACGGTTGAAGTAAGTGCATAGCCTGTCACATGCTTTGTTTGGTTTAGGTACAAATTGTGTTATATGTAACAGGAGAACAAAGAATGTTTCACTTTTTCATGAGCAACATCGTTGCACAAATTAGATATAATATCAGTTTCCTAACAAAACGTGAAGTCGTAAAAACCCTTGGTACATGTACATTGTGGAGGATTGTTTAATGCCATTTGCAAAAATTACTCATTAGAATAAAAATCAGTTAAGAAAATACTGAGATTCAAAATTAAATGTACAACTAGAATTAAATCTGTGGGCCCAAAATACAGGATTGGTAAAACTTTTTAACGCTGTGTGATTCCCTTCAACAGTTAAAAATCCTAGCACGGAAGTGTTTGCCAAAGGATTATTATGACGTGATTAACATGATACTGTTACAATTATTTTAAAAGTGCTCTAAAGTTTGAAATTGAAAACCGCTCAATACGCGATCGCAAAAGATATTAAAAGAGTGATACGAATGCCATGTATCGAGTCTGATGCGATATTTATAATAACGTATGCTGTATCTCTGACATCCCGTCTAGTAAAATGACTTCCTGTTTGGAGGTGGCATATTTTATGTTGCGCGCTGGACACATATTGCTTTTCCGGATCGTTCGCTTATTATTTTTCTTTGATATTGGCCCCAGTAGCGCTGTCAACATGATGGGTATTGGCGCATTTTTCTTGTTAACAAAATGAAGCAATTTTTTCACCTCAAATAATTTCAATAGGCTATTGTGGAAGATAGCGACGGATATGCGCTCACGAACTAGCTGATAATACAACATTTTTCATCATAATTTAAGAAGTATATATTCAACTATGGTCCAAGTTAAATCAGTATTTAAATATGGTTTTAGTTAATCAGTATTCTGTAGTTTAACCAATTATTATTTGTGTTTTTTAAGTAATTTGGTTGGATTCACTTTCCATAGCGTTCGATATAAAATTTACGTATGTGTAGTTAATTTTTGGATACAGCGTCTGTATGAACTGATTGGCAATTTTAATGCGTCCCTGGAGTCAAAAATATTAATTCTAAAATATATAAATGGGGTGCATAAACTTACAGAAGACTTCTTTCTCCACCACTTTATACCAAACCTGTATAGGTACAATATTTAATTTAGTCAGGGATTATTTTTTGATGTCCAAGTAATATTTCACCAAGTAAATGATATGTTAATTGCTATCAATTAAAAAATTAAGCGGTTGTAACCGTTAGTGAGTGATTAGGTTATTGGCCGCAGAAGCGCTGAAGGCATATGCAAATTAGTCCATCAGTTGCGTTAACGAAATTTCGTTTTAGTCGGTATAATCACATTTGTTGCGAAATTCTATTAACGTCATGGCACTGAGATCATGTCCAATATGCAAAATACTCATTTAAGTACTTGTCTGCGTATTCATACAAAAAAATCCGTTCAAGAAACTAGATTTCAGAAAGATAAGCGGCTTAGTTTTTCTTATAAACAATTTTTGATCTAAATTATGACACGTTTATTGCAAAATTTCAAAATTAATTGGCACCGGAATGGCCCGCAAATTTGTCTTAAGCTGATTGTAGAAAATACAGACAGAATGGCGGAAAAATTCAACAGTTTTTTTCTCCTGTAAAGATGCGTTAGATAAACGACACCTGTAACATTCAAATGAAAATTCACAGCAGTTTGGAAATTATTTATAGTTACGTCTCTTCGAGATTACATTTATTAAGCAAATCATAGTGTGTCAAGCGAATTGTTGAAAATACAGACAAACACAATAGCGAAAAAACTCGACAGTATTTTTCTCATGTAAAGATACGTTAGATAAACGACTCCTGTAAAATTCAAATGAAAATTCACAGCAGTTTGGAAATTATTTATAGTTACGTCTCTTCGAGATGTGCATTTATTAAGCAAATCATAGTGTGTCGCTAATTGTTGAAAATACAGACAAACACAATAGCGAAAAAACTCGACAGTATTTTTCTCATGTAAAGATACGTTAGATAAACGACTCCTGTAAAATTCAAATGAAAATTCACAGCAGTTTGGAAATTATTTATAGTTACGTCTCTCGAGATGTGCATTTATTAAACAAATCATGGTGTATTAACCAGAACTTGGGTGTAATAATTAACGAATAAAAATGAATAACACGCAATTTCTTTAGATACAAAAGCAAGGTGCAGTACCGCATTATATTTTTTTAAGCTCCATTATTCTGCCACTATTTATGGATAACTTTGTCGTGCATAGCAAAACAACATCAGATAAATTTCATTTTACGTGCACAGAAGTCGTGGAGGCACGAGGTTATAAAGTTTACTGCTGGTTATTTATACACACGCGTTAGAAAACCGAATAAAAAGGCTTGTTGATTTCACGGCTTCATAAAAATGTAATAGCTGTGACAAAAAAGTCGGTTGCAGACTTCACGCAAATTACGTTATTGCTCTACCCTTTTCATAAGTAATTTTGTGCGGTGTACGACGTCCATCGTGTTTAATAGTTAAATGACACACGAAGGCCTTAATCATACTCCACTAAAAGCGGTCTGGAATATCTTAATTAACTTCCCACGACGTCAAAATTAAAATTGCTGTACTGGTAAAAGTTTTTTTAAGGTACTAAAAAATTACTTCATATGTGAAACGGATTAAATAAATTTTTTCTTGCATTGATAAATGTTTGTACAAGGAGCTCCCAAATAAATACGTATCCCTCACAAATATTAAAATGTAGGTCAGTTATAAGGGTGCAATATTTTATTTTCCTCTTAAATTCTTAATTGATACATAAAAAACAAACATTTAAAATTCAGCAACATTAATTTACAGTTAAATAACCATGTATAATGAGTTTACAAACAAATGTATACAATTGCTTATCTCCAGTTGTAGCAATTTCATTATTATTTGATCAGTGATAAGGAAAAACGAACGGCATAACTCTACCATAAAATTATATGGTGTTTAACGTGTGTTAAGCATGTAAACATTTCATAAACAAAATTGCAAAGTTAGGCTCAAAAAACTGCGCACCGTTCGCATATTTTTGTATTGTCAAACTTAAAATTATTAAATATATTGCTGTTAAAATGAGCAGTAGTTTTATAAGAAGTGGGCCCAGAGGTTGTATAGTTATAGGTTAGCACACTTGCACAATATTTGCTTTACCATGAGATAACGATGAGAAGTTTAGGTTGCAAATATTGAATAAAGTGTGAATGCAACACCAGTCAAGTTAAATTATTTTTTAAACGTTTAAGAGAATGTGCACTGCTGTATTATTAAATAATTCGATTTATTTTTCAGATATTCTACGTATAATATTTTAAAATTTGACGTTGTTAGTTCAATTTGCAAAGGTAGTTCATTAAAATTCTTGGGCCCTTTGTAGTACAAGGTGTTATAAGTATTTCTTTTCGTTAATTTCGGTAGTCTAAAGTCGTTTTTGTTCCTAGTCTGGTATTCGTGAATGTAAAGTAAAAAAAAATTGATGCCTTATGTGTTAAAAAAAGGCAACTAAACGTAATTTTTTGACGTGTACCTAACCACTTGGAAGTATTTAACATTCCGCTAATTTTGGTGTATGTAGAGCATTTTGAAATAAATGTTTTAATGTAATGTAATGTTGTAATAATGTTTTTAAATGTGCCAAACTAATTGATAATAAACCTAAAGTGCATTGCCTTAATAGGGGGCAATGTAAATGATTAAAAAATTAAACTTAGTGCTAATAAAGTAAAAATAAATATACTGATTTTTCACAGTTAGCACTTAAATTAGTTTCCATTAGTAAAATCAGTGTTTCTTTTTCAGTTTCCTCTTTTTAAACCACTTCAAACTTTGGAGTCCCAAAACTGTGCAGCACAAAGCTAAGGGAGAAAAAAAAGGGGGACCATACAACATCAGCCAAAACTTGTCAACCAAAATTTGTAAGTATATTTATAAATCTTCCTATAAAACAAGCTTTCATTGTACATTGATAATTTAATAAAACTTGACATTAATATATTAAATAGAAAAGTGCTGCTTTCTTTTACAATGTGCAGTTAGATTTGTTTCCAGCAGTTAATTAATACTTTCTTTTCAGATTCTTCCCTTTGGAACACCACACCAATTTGGATCACCATCAAGTATATCTCTGAAGTAACTGTCATGCATCTTCAACCAGTAATGGAGCCCTTAGCAAATAAATTAGTTAATTATTGCAAATTATAAAAATTTTACCATTTTTGATATTTCTAGTTTAAATGAGTAAATTTATAATGTAAAAATTGGTTTAAGACTAGTAATATTATTGTTGGTAAAAAAGCTTAAGGCACTACAGCTAGCAATGTGCCCCTGTTCATAGTTTATTAGTAAAAATGCATTAATATGTCTATAAAAATTAATATAATACTTCTAAATAACTAATGTATGCTATTAAAGGCTTGGCTTATAAATGTTACTCTTTAACTGCATTTCCAGCCATATTACAATTATAATAGTTTTGTATGTTATTGTTCAATAGTCTTTTACTTAAAGCAGTGTAAACTAGACAAAAAAACTTGTTTAAATTAGTTATAAATAAGAAATGTTTTAACTGATTGTTGCAAAAGTGTATTTTAAATGTGATCTCTATAAATTATATAAATTTAGTAAAACTGTTACTTCTAAAACATTATATTAGGCATTTTGAGTGTGATATTTAATTGTATTATAATTATAATTAAGTTATTAGTTGTGACTTTGCTTAATAATTGTTATTTCTGAGGATTTGTAATACTTTTAATAAGATATTAAAGATATTTTAATAATGTTGTGTTATTATTCCATCATATGCAACACACAAAGCATAAGATGTATCAGAACATCTTAAATTATGAGAAAATTACAAAAGCTACCCAAAATTGCAGAAATCTATTCAAAATTGCAGAAAACTGTAACAAAAATTTAGTTTGGCTATTCGCCAGCAGACGGACAGGCCCCCTCTTGGAACGATATTACCTCTTGCAACTCCTGTGATCCTGATACTAAATTTCAATTTTTGAATCAAAATTCGCAAGTTTTGTTCAGAAATGAAGCCTGTGATATAGCAAAATAACCTCTTCTCACTTCTGTGATCCTGGTACCTGAACTTAAAACAGAAACATTATTTGAAATTTTGTTCTAGTTGTCCCAGTTATAATTTCAATACGAAAAATTTGATTTTAGTATCAGGATCACAGAAATGCGAAGAGGTCGTCTGTAATGTTACGGGCGACTTTTGTCCCAGTTATAATGTCAATACGAAAAATTTGATTTTAGTATCAGGATCACAGGAGTGTGAAGAGATCGTTTGTAATGTTACGGGCGACTTTTGTCCCAGTTATAATTTCAATACGAAAAATTTGATTTTAGTATCAGGATCACAGAAGTGTGAAGAGATCGTTTGTGACTTTAGGGTCGATTTTTCTTGGAGACGATAAAATTAAAACAAATAGGAATAGAACAATTTAATTTATTTAACAACTAATCAATAAATACATTTTGTACACAATTTTTTAATCAATATAGTGTTTTATTTCAATATTATATAATATAGTAAGATACTTTAAATGTAAGTAAGTTACATCATATAAAACTGCTATTGTTGAAATGATCCTGTAGCACTGACCGGTACACAGGAACGCCAATCCACTGCTTCAACTGAAAATAAAATAAAAATTTTTAAACAATACATATTTCTAGTAGCTACATAAAAAAAATGGTAAAAGTACAAAGGCTATATATAGTCTTTGCACTTTTTTCGACAAAAAAATCGATTTTCTCAAAACTAATGCAAATTGCTTTAAACTTGGTATACACGTTATTTATAGCCAAATTAAGGATTATTAGTCCTTAAATAGAATATTTAATTTTTCGTCAAAAATGGGAAAAGTACAAAGGCTATAGTCTTTGCACTTTTTTCGACAAAAAAATCGATTTTCTCAAAACTAATGCAAATTGCTTTAAACTTGGTATACACGTTATTTATAGCCAAATTAAGGATTATTAGTCCTTAAATAATATATTTAATTTTTCGTGAAAAATGGGAAAAGTACAAAGGCTATATATAGTCTTTGCACTTTTTTCGACAAAAAAATCGATTTTCTCAAAACTAATGCAAATTGCTTTAAACTTGGTATACACGTTATTTATAGCCAAATTGAGGATTATTAGTCCTTAAATAATATATTTAATTTTTCGTGAAAAATGGGAAAAGTACAAAGGCTATTATAGTCTTTGCACTTTTTTCGACAAAAAAATCGATTTTCTCAAAACTAATGCAAATTGCTTTAAACTTGGTATACACGTTATTTATAGCCAAATTGAGGATTATTAGTCCTTAAATAATATATTTAATTTTTCGTGAAAAATGGGAAAAGTACAAAGGCTATAGTCTTTGCACTTTTTTCGACAAAAAAATCGATTTTCTCAAAACTAATGCAAATTGCTTTAAACTTGGTATACACGTTATTTATAGCCAAATTGAGGATTATTAGTCCTTAAATAATATATTTAATTTTTCGTGAAAAATGGGAAAAGTACAAAGGCTATTATAGTCTTTGCACTTTTTTCGACAAAAAAATCGATTTTCTCAAAACTAATGCAAATTGCTTTAAACTTGGTATACACGTTATTTATAGCCAAATTGAGGATTATTAGTCCTTAAATAATATATTTAATTTTTCGTGAAAAATGGGAAAAGTACAAAGGCTATAGTCTTTGCACTTTTTTCGACAAAAAAATCGATTTTCTCAAAACTAATGCAAATTGCTTTAAACTTGGTATACACGTTATTTATAGCCAAATTAAGGATTATTAGTCCTTAAATAGAATATTTAATTTTTCGTCAAAAATGGGAAAAGTACAAAGGCTATAGTCTTTGCACTTTTTTCGACAAAAAAATCGATTTTCTCAAAACTAATGCAAATTGCTTTAAACTTGGTATACACGTTATTTATAGCCAAATTAAGGATTATTAGTCCTTAAATAAAATATTTAATTTTTCGTGAAAAATGGGAAAAGTACAAAGGCTATATATAGTCTTTGCACTTTTTTCGACAAAAAAATCGATTTTCTCAAAACTAATGCAAATTGCTTTAAACTTGGTATACACGTTATTTATAGCCAAATTGAGGATTATTAGTCCTTAAATAGAATATTTAATTTTTCGTGAAAAATGGGAAAAGTACAAAGGCTATAGTCTTTGCACTTTTTTCGACAAAAAAATCGATTTTCTCAAAACTAATGCAAATTGCTTTAAACTTGGTATACACGTTATTTATAGCCAAATTGAGGATTATTAGTCCTTAAATAGAATATTTAATTTTTCGTGAAAAATGGGAAAAGTACAAAGGCTATTATAGTCTTTGCACTTTTTTCGACAAAAAAATCGAATTTCTCAAAACTAATGCAAATTGCTTTAAACTTGGTATACACGATATTTATAGCCAAATTGAGGATTATTAGTCCTTAAATAATATATTTAATTTTTCGTGAAAAATGGGAAAAGTACAAAGGCTATAGTCTTTGCACTTTTTTCGACAAAAAAATCGATTTTCTCAAAACTAATGCAAATTGCTTTAAACTTGGTATACACGTTATTTATAGCCAAATTGAGGATTATTAGTCCTTAAATAGAATATTTAATTTTTCGTGAAAAATGGGAAAAGTACAAAGGCTATAGTCTTTGCACTTTTTTCGACAAAAAAATCGATTTTCTCAAAACTAATGCAAATTGCTTTAAACTTGGTATACACGTTATTTATAGCCAAATTAAGGATTATTAGTCCTTAAATAAAATATTTAATTTTTCGTGAAAAATGGGAAAAGTACAAAGGCTATAGTCTTTGCACTTTTTTCGACAAAAAAATCGATTTTCTCAAAACTAATGCAAATTGCTTTAAACTTGGTATACACGCTATTTATAGCCAAATTGAGGATTATTAGTCCTTAAATAGAATATTTAATTTTTCGTGAAAAATGGGAAAAGTACAAAGGCTATAGTCTTTGCACTTTTTTCGACAAAAAAATCGATTTTCTCAAAACTAATGCAAATTGCTTTAAACTTGGTATACACGTTATTTATAGCCAAATTAAGGATTATTAGTCCTTAAATAAAATATTTAATTTTTCGTGAAAAATGGGAAAAGTACAAAGGCTATAGTCTTTGCACTTTTTTCGACAAAAAAATCGATTTTCTCAAAACTAATGCAAATTGCTTTAAACTTGGTATACACGTTATTTATAGCCAAATTGAGGATTATTAGTCCTTAAATAATATATTTAATTTTTCGTGAAAAATGGGAAAAGTACAAAGGCTATAGTCTTTGCACTTTTTTCGACAAAAAAATCGATTTTCTCAAAACTAATGCAAATTGCTTTAAACTTGGTATACACGTTATTTATAGCCAAATTGAGGATTATTAGTCCTTAAATAATATATTTAATTTTTCGTGAAAAATGGGAAAAGTACAAAGGCTATTATAGTCTTTGCACTTTTTTCGACAAAAAAATCGATTTTCTCAAAACTAATGCAAATTGCTTTAAACTTGGTATACACGTTATTTATAGCCAAATTGAGGATTATTAGTCCTTAAATAATATATTTAATTTTTCGTGAAAAATGGGAAAAGTACAAAGGCTATAGTCTTTGCACTTTTTTCGACAAAAAAATCGATTTTCTCAAAACTAATGCAAATTGCTTTAAACTTGGTATACACGTTATTTATAGCCAAATTAAGGATTATTAGTCCTTAAATAAAATATTTAATTTTTCGTCAAAAATGGGAAAAGTACAAAGGCTATAGTCTTTGCACTTTTTTCGACAAAAAAATCGATTTTCTCAAAACTAATGCAAATTGCTTTAAACTTGGTATACACGTTATTTATAGCCAAATTGAGGATTATTAGTCCTTAAATAGAATATTTAATTTTTCGTGAAAAATGGGAAAAGTACAAAGGCTATAGTCTTTGCACTTTTTTCGACAAAAAAATCGATTTTCTCAAAACTAATGCAAATTGCTTTAAACTTGGTATACACGTTATTTATAGCCAAATTGAGGATTATTAGTCCTTAAATAGAATATTTAATTTTTCGTGAAAAATGGGAAAAGTACAAAGGCTATTATAGTCTTTGCACTTTTTTCGACAAAAAAATCGAATTTCTCAAAACTAATGCAAATTGCTTTAAACTTGGTATACACGATATTTATAGCCAAATTGAGGATTATTAGTCCTTAAATAATATATTTAATTTTTCGTGAAAAATGGGAAAAGTACAAAGGCTATAGTCTTTGCACTTTTTTCGACAAAAAAATCGATTTTCTCAAAACTAATGCAAATTGCTTTAAACTTGGTATACACGTTATTTATAGCCAAATTGAGGATTATTAGTCCTTAAATAGAATATTTAATTTTTCGTGAAAAATGGGAAAAGTACAAAGGCTATAGTCTTTGCACTTTTTTCGACAAAAAAATCGATTTTCTCAAAACTAATGCAAATTGCTTTAAACTTGGTATACACGTTATTTATAGCCAAATTAAGGATTATTAGTCCTTAAATAAAATATTTAATTTTTCGTGAAAAATGGGAAAAGTACAAAGGCTATAGTCTTTGCACTTTTTTCGACAAAAAAATCGATTTTCTCAAAACTAATGCAAATTGCTTTAAACTTGGTATACACGTTATTTATAGCCAAATTGAGGATTATTAGTCCTTAAATAATATATTTAATTTTTCGTGAAAAATGGGAAAAGTACAAAGGCTATAGTCTTTGCACTTTTTTCGACAAAAAAATCGATTTTCTCAAAACTAATGCAAATTGCTTTAAACTTGGTATACACGTTATTTATAGCCAAATTAAGGACTATTAGTCCTTAAATAAAATATTTAATTTTTCGTGAAAAATGGGAAAAGTACAAAGGCTATTATAGTCTTTGCACTTTTTTCGACAAAAAAATCGATTTTCTCAAAACTAATGCAAATTGCTTTAAACTTGGTATACACGTTATTTATAGCCAAATTGAGGATTATTAGTCCTTAAATAATATATTTAATTTTTCGTGAAAAATGGGAAAAGTACAAAGGCTATAGTCTTTGCACTTTTTTCGACAAAAAAATCGATTTTCTCAAAACTAATGCAAATTGCTTTAAACTTGGTATACACGTTATTTATAGCCAAATTAAGGATTATTAGTCCTTAAATAGAATATTTAATTTTTCGTTAAAAATGGAAAAAGTACAAAGGCTATATAGTCTTTGCACTTTTTTCGACAAAAAAATCGATTTTCTCAAAACGAATGCAAATTGCTTTAAACTTGGTATACACGTTATTTATAGCCAAATTAAGGATTATTAGTCCTTAAATAAAATATTTAATTTTTCGTGAAAAATGGGAAAAGTACAAAGGCTATAGTCTTTGCACTTTTTTCGACAAAAAAATCGATTTTCTCAAAACTAATGCAAATTGCTTTAAACTTGGTATACACGTTATTTATAGCCAAATTGAGGATTATTAGTCCTTAAATAATATATTTAATTTTTCGTGAAAAATGGGAAAAGTACAAAGGCTATAGTCTTTGCACTTTTTTCGACAAAAAAATCGATTTTATCAAAACTAATGCAAATTGCTTTAAACTTGGTATACACGTTATTTATAGCCAAATTAAGGATTATTAGTCCTTAAATAAAATATTTAATTTTTCGTGAAAAATGGGAAAAGTACAAAGGCTATATATAGTCTTTGCACTTTTTTCGACAAAAAAATCGATTTTCTCAAAACTAATGCAAATTGCTTTAAACTTGGTATACACGATATTTATAGCCAAATTGAGGATTATTAGTCCTTAAATAATATATTTAATTTTTCGTGAAAAATGGGAAAAGTACAAAGGCTATAGTCTTTGCACTTTTTTCGACAAAAAAATCGATTTTCTCAAAACTAATGCAAATTGCTTTAAACTTGGTATACACGTTATTTATAGCCAAATTGAGGATTATTAGTCCTTAAATAGAATATTTAATTTTTCGTGAAAAATGGGAAAAGTACAAAGGCTATAGTCTTTGCACTTTTTTCGACAAAAAAATCGATTTTCTCAAAACTAATGCAAATTGCTTTAAACTTGGTATACACGTTATTTATAGCCAAATTGAGGATTATTAGTCCTTAAATAGAATATTTAATTTTTCGTGAAAAATGGGAAAAGTACAAAGGCTATAGTCTTTGCACTTTTTTCGACAAAAAAATCGATTTTCTCAAAACTAATGCAAATTGCTTTAAACTTGGTATACACGTTATTTATAGCCAAATTGAGGATTATTAGTCCTTAAATAGAATATTTAATTTTTCGTGAAAAATGGGAAAAGTACAAAGGCTATTATAGTCTTTGCACTTTTTTCGACAAAAAAATCGAATTTCTCAAAACTAATGCAAATTGCTTTAAACTTGGTATACACGATATTTATAGCCAAATTGAGGATTATTAGTCCTTAAATAATATATTTAATTTTTCGTGAAAAATGGGAAAAGTACAAAGGCTATAGTCTTTGCACTTTTTTCGACAAAAAAATCGATTTTCTCAAAACTAATGCAAATTGCTTTAAACTTGGTATACACGTTATTTATAGCCAAATTGAGGATTATTAGTCCTTAAATAGAATATTTAATTTTTCGTGAAAAATGGGAAAAGTACAAAGGCTATAGTCTTTGCACTTTTTTCGACAAAAAAATCGATTTTCTCAAAACTAATGCAAATTGCTTTAAACTTGGTATACACGTTATTTATAGCCAAATTAAGGATTATTAGTCCTTAAATAAAATATTTAATTTTTCGTGAAAAATGGGAAAAGTACAAAGGCTATAGTCTTTGCACTTTTTTCGACAAAAAAATCGATTTTCTCAAAACTAATGCAAATTGCTTTAAACTTGGTATACACGTTATTTATAGCCAAATTGAGGATTATTAGTCCTTAAATAATATATTTAATTTTTCGTGAAAAATGGGAAAAGTACAAAGGCTATAGTCTTTGCACTTTTTTCGACAAAAAAATCGATTTTCTCAAAACTAATGCAAATTGCTTTAAACTTGGTATACACGTTATTTATAGCCAAATTAAGGACTATTAGTCCTTAAATTCGAGAAAAAATTTCAAAATTTTTAATTTTCTAAATAACTTTGTAAATTTAATTTCAAAATAGTTGAGACAAACGGCATTATACTAAGAAAAAAAGGCTATATACTCTTTGCACTTTTTTCGACAAAAAAATCAATTTCCTTAAAACTATAGCAAATGGCTTCAAACTTCTTATACACGTTAGTTATAGCCCAATTAAGGATTATTAGCCCCTAAATACGATTTTTAATTTTTCGTGAAAAATGGGAAAAGTACAAAGGGTATAGTCTATGCACTTTTTCGACAAAAAAATCGATTTTCTCAAAACTAATGCAAATTGCTTTTAACTTGGTATACACGTTATTTATAGCCAAATTGAGGATTATTAGTCCTTAAATAGAATATTAAATTTTTCGTGAAAAATGGGAAAAGTACAAAGGCTATAGTCTTTGCACTTTTTTCGACAAAAAAATTGATTTTCTTAAAACTACAGCAAATGGCTTCAAACTTCTTATACACATTAGTTATGAGCGAATTCAGGATTATTAGCCCCTAAATACGATTTTTAATTTATTGAATAACTTTAGAAATTAAATTTCAAAATAGTTGAGACAAACGGCATTATACTAAGAAAACTAAACTCTATAACATACTAAAATTTGAACAAAATCGTAAGAGCCGTTTTCGAGAAAAAATTTCAAAATTTTTAATTTTCTAAATAACTTTGTAAATTTAATTTCAAAATAGTTGAGACAAACGGCATTATACTAAGAAAAGTAAACTCTATAACATACTAAAATTTGAACAAAATCGTAAGAGCTGTTTTCGAGAAAAATTTTCCAAATTTTTAATTTTCTAAATAACTTTGTAAATTTAATTTCAAAATAGTTGAGACAAACGGCATAATACTAAGAAAAATAAACTCTATAACATACTAAAATTTGAACAAAATCGTAAGAGCCGTTTTCGAGAAAAAATTTCAAAATTTTTAATTTTCTAAATAACTTTGTAAATTTAATTTCAAAGTAGTTGAGACAAACGGCATTATACTAAGAAAAATAAACTCTTTAACATACTAAAATTTGAACAAAATCGTAAGAGCCGTTTTCGAGAAAAATTTTCAAAATTTTTAATTTTCTAAATAACTTTGTAAATTTAATTTCAAAATAGTTGAGACAAACGGCATAATACTAAGAAAAAAAGGCTATATACTCTTCTTAAAACTACAGCAAATGGCTTCAAACTTCTTATACACATTAGTTATGAGCGAATTCAGGATTATTAGCCCCTAAATACGATTTTTAATTTTTTGAATAACTTTAGAAATTAAATTTCAAAATAGTTGAGACAAACGGCATTATACTAAGAAAACTAAACTCTATAACATACTAAAATTTGAACAAAATCGTAAGAGCCGTTTTCTAGAAAAAATTTCAAAATTTTTAATTTTCTAAATAACTTTGTAAATTTAATTTCAAAATAGTTGAGACAAACGGCATTATACTAAGAAAACTAAACTCTATAACATACTAAACTTTGAACAAAATCGTAAGAGACGTTTTCGAGAAAAATTTTCCAAATTTTTAATTTTCTGAATAACTTTGTAAATTAAATTTCAAAATAGTTGAGACAAACGGCATTATACTAAGAAAACTAAACTCTATAACATACTAAAATTTGAACAAAATCGTAAGAGCCGTTTTCGAGAAAAAATTTCAAAATTTTTAATTTTCTAAATAACTTTGTAAATTTAATTTCAAAAAAGTTGAGACAAACGGCATTATACTAAGAAAAGTAAACTCTATAACATAGTAAAATTTGAACAAAATCGTAAGAGCCGTTTTCGAGAAAAATTTTCCAAATTTTTAATTTTCTGAATAACTTTGTAAATTAAATTTCAAAATAGTTGACAAACGGCATTATACTAAGAAAAATAAACTCTATAACATACTAAAATTTGAACAAAATCGTAAGAGCCGTTTTCGAGAAAAATTTTCAAAATTTTTAATTTTCTAAATAACTTTGTAAATTTAATTTCAAAATAGTTGAGACAAACGGCATAATACTAAGAAAAAAAGGCTATATACTCTTTGCACTTTTTTCGACAAAAAAATTGATTTTCTTAAAACTACAGCAAATGGCTTCAAACTTCTTATACACATTAGTTATGAGCGAATTCAGGATTATTAGCCCCTAAATACGATTTTTAATTTTTTGAATAACTTTAGAAAATAAATTTCAAAATAGTTGAGACAATCGGCATTATACTAAGAAAACTAAACTCTATAACATACTAAAATTTGAACAAAATCGTAAGAGATATTTTAGAGAAAAATTTTCCAAATTTTTAATTTTCTGAATAACAAAGGCTATAATAGTCTTTGCACTTTTTTCGACAAAAAAAATCGATTTTCTCAAAATTAATGCAAATTGCTTTAAACTTGGTATACATGTTATTTATAGCCAAATTAAGGATTATTAGTCCTTAAATAGAATACTTAATTTTTCGTGAAAAATGGGAAAAGTACAAAGGCTATATATAGTCTTTGCACTTTTTTCGACAAAAAAATCGATTTTCTCAAAACTAATGCAAATTGCTTTCAACTTGGTATACACGTTATTTATAGCCAAATTGAGGATTATTAGTCCTTAAATAGAATATTTAATTTTTCGTGAAAAATGGGAAAAGTACAAAGGTATAGTCTTTGCACTTTTTTCGACAAAAAATCGATTTTCTCAAAACTAATGCAAATTGCTTTTAACTTGGTTTACACGTTATTTATAGCCAAATTAAGGATTATTTGGCATTAAACGATGCACATTTATTCTTGAAAATTTATAGGAAAAATGCAAAAAGTGCAAAGACTATAGTTTTTTTGTTCCTAGTTCATTGCAGAGAAGTTTTAACGTAAGGGTAGCGTGACCAAACATATTTCCATACAACATATACACATACGTATTCTGTTACTTTCTTATCATGACATGTAAGACTTATTCCGACTTTTTTGTAATACGCAGAAAATGCAATAAATGTCCCTAGAATTTTTATACGCGCTCTATTTACATAATATCTTTCATGTCGTAAACTATTTAATATTTAAAGCTTGTAAAAACCAATTATAGCATACATGTTGTACTTGTTTTCGCTCATAAACATATTTTTACTTTTAATCTAAGTTGATAATTTTTATTGTGTATAAAATTATGCAAGGCAAAAACTTCTAAACAATTGGCTGCAAAGTCTGACGAGTAAGAAGTAAATAAAATGTGATGGTACGTAGATAATTTTTAATGTAATTTTACTCATAACATCAAAACAAGTACTTTAAGCTAATCAAGGAATTTGTTGGTATTTTTTTTAGCAAAAAATTGCAAAAATGATTTCTAACACTTTCCCAATTATTCCGTTTAACACTGTACAACAAATTTTATGGAGTAAAATAAAATTTAAACTTCATAAAAGTTCATAGTGCCATTTCTGTTGTTATTACAATATTTTAAATCATATTGTTATGAAACATGAGTTAGCTTTTAATAATTTTGTAGATATTGTGTATAAAATGTTTGATTCATTTCATTTATTTATTTTACATCATTTTAATTAATGGATTATGCTGGCAACATTCATTGCTAATGACTGATATAATCTCCACAATAAAGCTGTTACATTAAAATTGAAATACACAACATTGTTTGTAATAAAAAATGTAGAATAAACATTTTACGATATTCCTTTTCATCAATTTGATATTTAAATTACTGCAAATGTTTATTTAAAATCGTACAAAACAACTGATGTGAGGAATAAATTACGAAAAAATTACAATTCTTATTTAAGGACATTTAATAAAATAATGGCAAGCTAGTAGTTGATATAAATGCATTCCAGATTAAAAAATCATTTATTTACGTAATTCTTGTTTGGAGACAATATTTTAAAGTGCTAGGACTTAAAAAAAGCTAGCACAAGAACAAAAGTCAGCACAGCACAACAACAGTCCTTCACCTAACAGTAGAAGGACCCAGGACAAAATAATAAAATAAAATGAAATAATATTTATGTAAACATTGATTATTAAACTTTGCAGTATAAAGTACGATGTATAAATCAACTGTAAATCCATCAAAGTAAAAAAATAATAGTTTTACACACTGTTTTACGTATTGCACAAGTCTAAAGCTGTTATCACACAGTGGGTAAGCAAAGAAAACAACTATAAACAACTTAAGTTTTTTCATCCTACCTTTTAAAGCATGATTATTCTAAATTTCGGTCATGGTGCCATCCTTTCTTGCAAGAACATGTCTAATAAGTCGTGAGTCTTGGTGTTAATGTACAAATACATCAGCAAATCGTTTGTTGATTGACGTTGTACACCACAAAAGATGACCATATTTTACTACGATACTAAAGCTACGACTTCTACAAACTAATAATTTCAAAGTGTTAAAAATGAATGTAATTCATTTAAAAATTACTTAAAACAATTTTGAAGTGAAATAAGAATAATCGATTAACATAATTTAAGAGCCTCTTGCAAAATTGTAACTGAATATTTTGTAAACACTGACAGAACCCCATTCAAGACGGGTTATTTCATTTTCTTTTATTGCCCAATATTAACACAAGAATCACGGTAATTATAATTAATGTGTACTTCGTTCCTTGACGAGCAGTTTTAATAAACGAAAATGTATAACGCTTAACAAAACCCCGCACAATTTAATTAAATTAGTTAAATATTAATTAAGTACTTAAAAAAATCATATTAAATGTGAAAAACGCTTGAAAACAGCGCGTGCTTGACTTCAGATCGGAAAAACTGAAATTTGTTTGCCTTTTGTAAGCTGGAGACCTCTTAACACTTTAAATTTGAACATGTTACCGAGCTATTATTCGAAACACGTCCTGAATATCGGTTTTATAAACAGACTTGACCTCAAAAGGGTGCTTTAATATTAAACAAGGTTCTTGCTATATAATAAAGCAATTTGGACTATCCTGCAGAGAATAACGCGGTGGTAAAAGGATAACGATAGAAAGACTGAATTATACATTAAACTCTACGTATACAGCGTTTAACTGGGGGATTGTATCAACTGCAGGTGAGACTTTAGTAAACAGTATATTTAAATTATAAATAGTGTTTACTTTAACGCTTGCGATTGTTGCAAGTTGTTCGTTAAATTGCAAATCTGAAGTCTCTTCTGGTTGCACAAAATCTTACGTTAACTTTATCATTGGTTCATAAACTTTACATTGCGTAAAAAAAAATATTGTTTACATGACAACAAGCATTTTAAAGCTAAAATCAAAGTGATACGAAATCGTATTCAATTTTTCCCCCACAGTCTAAGTCATATTGGTCCTGCTGAAGGTTTATTTGGTCCAAGAATCAGCTGTACAACTGGCTGCAGTGCCCTGGAAAAAAAATGTATTGTTAAAAAAATCGTCGGTTATAGATTAAATGTAAAAAAAAGACCAAGAAGAAAATGGATAGAACAAATAAGGGAAATAGGGCTAGAAAAAGGAAAAACAGTAGAAGAAATCAAAACACTAGCAAAAGATACACTATTAGAAAGCGATTCTTATAATAAAAGAATCTGCATAGTGTCCGACACCAAAGCGGCGTTTTAAAGCTCTTGGCTCGTCAGAAGTAACTCAGGATTTGTTCTGAAATGCACCCGGGCACTTAACGTGCTAGGAAGCAGGAATAATGTTAAACTGGTATGGTGTCCAGAGCACACTAATATACCAGGGAACGAGAAGGCAGATCGCCTAGACAAAATTGGCAGCGAGACACCATTTTTCGGACCAGAACCTACAGTTGGTACATCCTATGGAACAGCCAGCGGTGTCTTAATAACATATTAATACAAGGATATAATGCTCGTTGGAAAAAAAAGTTGCAGGACAAGCCCCATTCTAAGGTTATCTTGCCAATGGTCTCTAAAGAAAAGAATGAGCAGAGAAGACATCAGAGCAACCACAGGAATCGTCACAGGACACTATGGGCTAAACAAACACTTCTACATAATAGGGCTCTCAAAGACCGATATATGCAGAGGATGTAGTGAAGAACAAGAAACTTTTCTTCACGTACTATGCCAGAGTGGAGGATTCACACACTACCGACCTAGACTTTTGGGTATAAAAAAAGCCAACCAAGAAGAGCTAAGAAAAACACGCTTAAAGAAAATCCTGGAGTTTTTCAAAAACACAGGACTTCTTTAAGGGGCTATCACCAGAGGGTGCAATAGGCCATTGGGCTGCAGTACAGGAACCCGAAAGGGGACCACCTCCGCGGATATAATAATAAATAATAAATTATTTAAATTTTCCATGAAGCGTTCAGGGTTTGTCGATTTTAAAATCCGGTTTTTGTATGAAAAAATATTAAGTTTTTAAGTAAAAACTTACAGTTTGACTTTTTTGCACCATTTTGGTTATTCTTGTAGCCTCGAATAATTTTTGGAGAAAAACCTTATTTTTTTATTAAGTGTGCCTTGATCAGCATAAATTGAATTTCATTTTTGTAGAGCAAGTTTTTCACGCCAAAACGTTAAAGTTAACAAACACTTCCCAGTTAATATTCTACAAGGTCGATTAAACATACAGTTTTTACTTCAAAACAATGAATAAACCGTTTTAGTAATCATATTTAAAAAAATGAAAGTGAAATGAAATAATTTTGGGCACGCATATCCTTAATAATCTTCGATTTGCCTGCTATAAAGATTAAATGACTGTGCATTTACAGTTTCTTTAATCAATTTCCTCGAACCCGTTCGAAATTTATGTTAACAAATAATTAAAAGCGAATAAATTTGTAATTTCAAATATTTCATTCCGAGAAACTTTTCAATCAATAGGATTAATTTCATTGTCATTTGAACAAAAAGATTGAAAACAAAACGAAAACGGAATCCTGAAAACTCTTGGGAACCGACAAATTGCTTAATTCTTTGGGCTTATCATTCTCTATCACCACCATTCAAGGAAACCATTTAAAAGTTGAGTTTACGTTTATTAAACCGGAGTACTTGGTAGTTTACTCACAGAACTTTGCCGTAGTTCACGTATTTTCAGCTGTAAATTTATTTTAATTATGGCTTAACGAGAAAAACTCTGCTCAAATACAAAAGAAAGAAGTTTTGGGTGTGACTGGAATACTTTAAAGAAATCGATTCTTCCTGAAGTCGGATTTCAGGGACAACTTTAACAAATCGCCGGTTTTTCTGTAAATGACGGGAATACGAAACTAACGCGAAATACTTTTAAGAGAATATTTGTACGTGAAATATAAATCCACACGCGACAAAATAAATATAATAATGTACACCTAGCAACTACACCGCTACAAATGTTTAGAGCTTAATAAATATATATTTTTCTTACCAATAAATAACTCAGTAAATATTTGAATTATTTGTGTGATTAATTTAATATTTATTGTACATAAGTTTACTTTAAAAATGTAGACCAGTTAAAAGTGTCCCCTTTTTTGACGATAACTAATTAATAACGAAAGCTACTGACAAAGATCTTTAAGTGTAAAATTGACTTACATATTTTTTAACGTTAACCCATTTGTACACGTGAAGCGATTATAATAAAAGTTGTGTAGGTTTATTGTTCTTTGTTGTTATGCCGAATTTACATTGGTATAGTAGCTAAAGCAAGTTACTAAATCAAGTAGCTAAAGCAAGTCACTAATCAAGAAGCAAAACTTGTCAAAATTTTAGTTTAGTGAGTGTTTACACAATATATACGTGGTCTACACCCAATTTAAGGAAATTGTTTAGTATTTGACAATAAATGAAGTATCGTCTTCAAGTAAATATTAATGATTTCTATTTACTTTACTCAAAAAGTCACTAAATTGTTTACTTGCGCAAGTACTAAACAAAACTGTCTACACAGTGCAAGTAGCTAAATTTAGTTACTTGATTTAGTTACTTGCATTAGCTACTATACCAATGTAAATTCGGCATTAAGACGACCATATTTTTTTTAGAAAAAAATAAAGGATAAATAGGGCTTGCGGACGAAAAACTAGACCAAACCAGGTCGGATGCATCCGTTAAAAAATAAAACGACAAAACACCTCTTCTCGGTGCTCCTAACAACGAACATTCTTCTTCTCATCGACTCCTTTTGCCTTTACAGGCGTCGGAGGGTGGTTTTGTGTTCCGAGTCCATTTCCACCATGCATAGCGTACACCTTGGCTTGAAATATAGTTGCACACTGTTCAAGGCTTACAGATGTTCTTTGTCTCAGTTGTGCTGCTCCCTATATTCCGCATCCTGTCCCATTTTGCGTTTTTGACCCGTCCGTATACTAGACCTGGCCATTTAGCTCTATTTCTTGACGCTCCCATTGGAAGCAGTGTTGGAATTATGATTCCAAAGGTTTTCTCAATGGCAAGTGACCAAGTAATATAAAATATACAGATTGCTTTATAGTATTTGCACTTATTCCAGGAAAAATCTTTTTTTTTTAGGTACAGACAAGCTAAGCAATGGTTTCCTTGTAAGTCTCATTCGATTTAAATCGAGTTCACGGAAATTTTATTAATTGATTAAACAAACGATAAATGTAACGTCATTTCATTTTAATAGCAGGTGAATCAGACGGTATTTAAGATATGAACGATAACATAATCTTATCAACTGTGCAAACATACTGATAAACAAAATTAAGGTGTTTTTTAGAACTATTCCCGTAGTGCGTGATCGATAAGTCCCGCTGTACGTGCAGTGAAGTGCGCTGTTAATTAGTTTTTTTTCCGTTTCAAAAACTTAACAAAATGGCTGGAAAAGGCGAGGGAGAAGGCGAAGGGAACATAGTGAAGTTGGAGAACCAAATAACGGTCATGAAATATTCCTTAATCTTCACGAACATCGTAATATGGGTGAGCTATAAACAAATGAACTTTTATATTCCTCGTCGTCGGCAAACAAAAAAACAATTGCTGGTTATATTAAAACGTACTAAGCAAAATAATCGTGGCTTCAATGCGTTTTCAAATATTTACATGCCCCATATTTCGTATCGTGAAATAATCTCTTTGAAACTTTCATTTCAATTGACAAACGTTGTGTGGCGCTGAATAAGTAAGCGAGATGTAATTAAAAATAAAGATAACGTCACTAACATCCGGTGAATAACGTTTAAGGTTTAGTTGACATGACTCACAGATTTACACAGACATTAATAAGTGGAAATGATTTAAATACCGAAATTATTTTGAAATATCTAACCGATAAACGTTCTGAACTATTTAAATGACTTATTTTTAATACTAAGTCGTACAACTGCAAACAAAAACTACTCAAATTTAAATCCGGAAGCAAGTTCAAAATGTATTACTGAAATCTTTTAAATATTCAATGGGTCACCTCATAAATAAACATGTGTAAGTTTCATCAAATGTTAAAATATTGAAGTGATTATTTTATTGCTATAAAATCTCCCGTCATTAATGACTGGGAGGAAAAGAAATAGATTGGGTATGGGCGATATGCAAAGAAGCATGGGAAAAACAACAAATTTCTAGGGAGTGGGAAAATAATTTACTAATACCAATATACCAGAAAGGAGAACAGACACAATGTGAAAATTACAGACCAATCTGTTTAGCCCAAACTAGCGACAAACTATACAGAAAAAAATCTTAGAAAAGAGCCTAAAAGAGCACGTAGAATCAAAACTAGGAGAAGAACAAGCAGCTTTTGGACCAGAAAGACAAACAAGTTACAATAAGGGATATCACAGAACGAAAATAGAAGAAGGAGAAGAACTGTACTTAACATTTATAGACTTGAAAGCAAGTCTTCGATACGGACAGAAGAGAAGTATGGAAAACCCTGAGAGAAATGGAAATACCCAACAATTTAATAAAAGCAATTGGAAGCACATATCAGACAGTTGGAGCTAAAGTACAAATTGCAGGAAAAAGATCAAATGAATTCAGAATGTACAAGGGAATGCGACAAGGAGACAGCCTAAGCCCATTATTATTTATAATTTTCATGGACAAGATAGGTAAACGAACTAAAGAAAAACATAAACAACTGAACACCGGAATTGGATACAGAAATCTAGAACTAATTAAATTGAATAGCCTATTATACGCAGAATATTAAAAACAAAATGCAAAAGGTAGTGAAAGCATGGAACTACGCAATTTTCTCACTGTTAATAATTTTTGAACTAGTGTCCTAAATTTTGTGTACCATGTGTAACGTAATTTCTGTCTTTTTTGTCTGTGATTCAAAACAAAAAGTTGTAAAATATCTACCCTATAAAACTGCGAAATATAGAAATTGGTTGGTCGACAACCTTATTTGTTTTTAACACAAGACTGGTAATGTTGAGAAAAGATTCATTTCCTGCAGCGAATGGAGGAAGTCAGGAAGACCACGAAGGAGATTTTAAAATACAGTGGAAGAAAATAGCAATGCCTAAGGGAAAACAAGTGTTTATAAAGACCTTGTGGTTTCTTTCTACCCTAATTTTCGAACAAAAAATCACGTAACTGCCTAAATAGTTAGTTTGTATAAAAAGTGTAATATCAGCAAACTAATAAAATTTCAAAAAGTTCATTCTGCCCCATGATTACAATAAAAAATAAAACCTTCGTCCATTAACCTCTTCAATCGTCTATACCGAAATGTAAAGCAGCATAACAAACTTAAATGTTATTGTTATGGTTAGTGTAAAAAGCTTTCTGCCTTCGTATCGAATTTTAATCGCATCCATATGCACAAGTTCAATTTCCATCATTCATTTGCCTCACTGATAATTATTTACTTTAGCAATCTTTGGTTATAAGAATGCGCTGTTTTGCAATATACTGTACATACCAAAGTTGTTTTGTGATACCGTTATTAATTCTTTAAACTGCTATGATAAGATTAGATAATTATAGATATTTGTTGGTCAAACAAAAATAAATACTCCTATAAAGCATTTCACTGAAATATCGCTACACAATTTTGATGATTTCATTTTTAATCAAACGAGTACGATTTTATTACTAGATCAACAGGGATCGGAACAGTCCCACAAACAGAGCGCGTTCAAAGTAAAATCCTTCAAACTTTTCTGCCTGTTTTAAAGTAAGTTTTGTAAACACAAAAAAAATATCCAAGTGGTGTGAGTGAAGTCGGTTGCGATTGTGCTTTTATTACAAGCGGTTAATTTAAGAAGTCTTAGAAAAACCGTTTTTGTGTACATGTTTTTTTTTGTAAGGACCACGATAAAAACACGTCGAGACACCATTTGTTTACCTCCCCCATATATTTTTTTGTGTCACCAAATCTGAATGCGTCTATGATAGTACGCACAACAAAAACCAGCGATTCAATTTGCATTTTGAGCCCCTATGATTTGTTTTTTTGGCAAGGATAAACCTCAAAAACCTTTTATTTTTGTACATGGCAAAAACGCTGAACATACTAACGTGTGAAATATAAAAATTATGCACCACGTTACAAAAATAACTTTGTTATTATATGAGTCAGAAAGTTGACGAACATTACAATGGCTTAAATTTGGTTAAATTTACACAATGTTGCAAACCGTAAGAAAACTAAAAGAAACTGAAACATGGCAAAAGTTCTAAATACGAATATCTTTATAATTAACACAACATTCAAAGCTCCACTAACAAACAGTGTTATTTTATCTAAAGAAAAATAAGATATTATGCCTTAAATTGTGTTCAGATCATCTGAACATTTTTTCTTATTTCATTAATATTTAAATTGTATTTCAAATACTTTTAATATTTCAATTTTAATTCAATTACTTAACTTAATATCTCACATTTCATTTCCTGCAGCGACCACACGTGCCGACAAACATCTTACTTTGCAATTTGCTACATGTGCGAATCGACTACCTGTCGATTTCACAATTAGTAAATTGCAAAGTAAGGTAATACACAATCT
The DNA here is from genome assembly GCA_947652605.1 of Elmis aenea. Classification (NCBI taxonomy): domain Eukaryota; kingdom Metazoa; phylum Arthropoda; class Insecta; order Coleoptera; family Elmidae; genus Elmis; species Elmis aenea. Next base: position 2,675,687 of record OX393581.1, on the reverse strand, counting down.
TAGTCCGATAGGAATATTTTTTATGTAATTTTTAATGTTTATTCAGCATGTATTTTTTGTATATAAACCGTTTATTATTTTTAATAAATCAGTACAGATTAATAGTCTTACTCATTCAACATCTACAAATTTACACCAGATCAACAGCATCTGGCCGTAAACAGATTGTGTCAAATTTTAGTTTTTTTTATCATTTAAATTATTGGTGCAGCGGTAAAGCAGGTCATTATGAACACAATTACTGAAAACAATAATTATTGGAACAATTTACAAATTTAGGTGGTTTATTGTGGTTTTTCTCATAATATAAAAGTTAAATTGAATCAACCCTTAATCCTGTTAGGTTGTAATCTTCCGGTAATATCTGTGTTACAAGAATATCTCCAAAGAAAGAGCGATGAACTATTGCATTATTCCATGCTTGGTTGGACTTGCAGTACATAAATCATTCTTCTATTACATTCAAATACGTATAATTATCTAGGTCGTTTTTATGTAAATCAGAATGTTGAACACGCTCAAATCGTTCTCTATCTAATTAGAAACGGGCGCAAACCTCCCTTAAGAGTTTGTGAACCGAAATTAAAGGTGTTACGTTCCATCATCGCCTGCGTACGTCAGCGTGAAATATGTGCAACATTAAATTTTCACATAATTAAACCTTATAAATTATAAAAAGCCGGGGGAAGTATTTGATAATGAGCATGCAACCATAATTTCCAAGAAACTCGAGCATAATCTTTATACGACAACGACGTTATTTGCATGTTTAGCATTTATCCGGGCGGGGGTAAATTAAAAATGCGCGGAACCTACCCAGTTCCCGTGCATTACACTAATTGGCTCGGTAGTCTGCGGAGCTGAAATTTTCAAATTTCGCTTTCGTGCGATGATATATCTTAACCACCCGTGGTGATCGCTACACCAGCTAAATCCGCCCATATATCAGTTGATACAAAGTCCGCTACATCGCGTGCGCAATTTTTCTAGTACTTACTAGCACAACAGATTAATATAATGTGGTAATAAATGTCTTTGGAACCAGCGCGAGCATGACAGGGCTTATCATGAATTTAAAAGTGGATTTATTATTTGCAATCATCCACACAACTTGGCGTAAAAAGTAATGCGGGCAGAGTCGTGCTGCTTTTAATTGCCAACAGAAAAAAAATGGTTACTCATATTAAAGCTCGCTAAACGATGGGGAGGGGTTTTTTAAGCCCCATGAAAATTAAAAAATACTTCTTGGTGGGGATATAGACGCAGGATCTTTCACATTTGCTTCACTAATTTTCTTTAATTTAATTATTAAAAAAAAAAAAGAAGATATTGAACTAAATAATAGAATACAAAAGGCTAATAGAGTATAATATGCACTGGGTAAAGGATTCATAATAGAAAAAACTCAAAAGAAACAGAAGAAGTATATAAATCAATCTACAGACCAATTCTCACATATGGCTGCGAAGCATAGGTGTTATCAAAAAAAAAGGCAAGAGTAAAATTAGAGCAGCCGAGATAAAATACTTAAGAAGGTTGAAAAAAAGAAAGAAAAAAAAAAGAATTCAAAATGTCCAAATAAGAGAAGAATTAAAATAGAATCCATAGAACAAAGACAACTTGGGTGGTGGGGACACTTACAAAGATTGGACAGCTCAATACCAGTTAAAAGAATATTAGAAAGTAAAATGCCAGGTAAAAAAAAAGGAGGAAGACCAAAGGAAACGTGGGACAACATTTTCTTCTGAATCTATGCGTAAATGTTCCGAACACTTTTAGTAGACGCCTTGTATATTCATTGTACCGAATGATTTGCTATCAAACCACAGAAATTACTCAGAATACTTAGAGTGCATGAATAACAAACTGAACTCGTAACGGCTAAACAAGGGAATGAAAAGAATATTTAAGGGCGAATTCTTATTACGGAAATGGATAAATCTTTCGTTAGCGATCGATGAATGTAAAGTTAGGAAACGGCCAAAGTACTGATTGAATTACCATCCTATTTGTTAGTCCATCGTTCGTTTGCCTTAAACATTATTAACGCTCAGGGAACTACCAATAAACCACTGTGTAATTGCGAGCGATAACGACGGGTTATATTAATGATGGGCGTCTCCGCCTTTATTTGAAAGTTTTAGAGGTGGAAGTAGCGCTACGTCGATAATATCCGGCCCGAGATGCAAAAACGCTTCGGGGTTATGACCATTATCGCGAAAGTTGTGTCGACTTCTCGCTAATACGTGAGATAAGCATCCTGCGTCTTTGCCTATTGGCGACATAAGAAAGTTTTTTCTCAATTGAAGCGAGGATATACGAGGGTTATTATTATAATTATGTCCGCAGAGGTGGCCCCCTTCCGGGTTGGTTCCTGTACTGCGATCTATTGGTCCATTGTACCCTCTGGTGATAGCCCCTTACAGAAGAAGTCCTGTGTTTGTGAGAAACTCCAGAATTTTCTTTAAGAGTGTTTTTTTTTAACTCTTCTTGGTTGGCTTTTTCCATCCCCAGAAGTCTGCGCCGATAGGGTGTGAATCCTTCACACTGGCATAGAACGTGAAGAGGAGTTTCTTTTTTTCACCACATCCTCTGCCCATATCGGTCTCTTTTTATATAGAAGTGTGTTTAGCCCACAGAGTCCTGAGGCTGCTCTGATGTCTACTCTGCTCATCCTGAGCATTTCTTCTTTAGAGACCATTGTCCTGCAACTTTTTTCCAATGAGAATTATGCCCCTGTATTAATATGTCAATAAAACACCGCTTGGCTTTTCCATAAGATGTACCAACTGTGGGTTCTGGTCCGAAGAAACGTGTCTCGCTGCCAATTTTGGCTAGAAGATCTGCCTTCTCGTTCTGTGGTAAATTGGTGTGCCCTGGGCACCAAACCGGTTTAACATTATTTCTGCTTCCTGGTACGTTAAGTGCCCGGATGCAGTTCATAACAAGCCGAGTTTACTTCCGGCGAGTCAAGAGCTTTCTTTCAACGCTGCTTGGCTGTCGGACACAATGAAGATTCTTTTTCTTGTTCATCAGATGCAAATCGTGTTCCCTTTAGATATTTTATGAGATTTAGGTATGAATAAAAGTCGCAGGCACATGCAAATAGCTCGGCGATTGAGAACTCCTGCTCTACATTAATTTCACTCTTTTCAAAATAAACAAACCAGGGTGGATAAAAACATGATTTTTTAAAAAAAATCAAAAAAATCGATTTATTTGATTTAAATCAGATTTTTTTGATTTAAATCAAATGTACCATATTATCGAATTTAGTGACATATTCACATGCTATTTCTGTTTTGTGCTAATATATTTAATAACCAATATATTTAATTCATTGGTGAATTTTTGTCAAAATGAAAAATTAAATATAATGATTAAGAATTTTGAAAAAATCAGTGCTAAATGGTGATGTTTAATTAATTATATACAGAGTCGTTAGTGCGGGATCGGTCAATTGTGGCTAAACGGCTTGAGATATGAAGTTGATTCAAATGCTATTTTATACAGTCTTTTCTAAACAACACAATAAAAATATTTTCAAATATACAGGGTGAATCACCTTTCTGGAACTAATAGCAACTTTTATATTGCAAATACAACACCCAATTTTTTATTTAATATTTTTAACCGCCTTAATTTTAGCTTTGCATCAATATAAAATACTACAGGTTTTTATACGGTGTTACAAAAAAATAATAATTTTCTAAATTAATCAAGGTTTTAAGTCTTTATTTAAAAAATTCTCCTGAAGTTATTTTGAAGTACAGAGTTTTAATTTGGTATGGACATGCAGAAAAAATTTCTCTGTTCGCTCGATATGAAAAAATTTGAATCATACATACAGGAGTGTTTATAAATAGATGGCAACTTCCATGATTTTCAAAAGCTCGTAACTCGATTTTTTCAAATGCGAAGCCCTGTATTTTTTTATGGCATCGAATTCGTCTTTAAAAGAGCTTCATATTTTGTTGGGTATGTCCTATACCCAAAACTCATACTTTTCGAGATATTCGACATTTTTTTCAAATCGGTATTGAAGCAATAGTGCCGTGGAAATTGAAAAAACTGACTGTTCACTTCGCTAACGTCAAAAACTTGTCATTTATTTTTTGAATTATTGCATTTCCACAATGAATATTACTTTACAAGAGCGAATTGATATGTTTTATTCACCATTTCGTGTATTTAATTACTAATAGTAATACAATTTTGTTTTATTATAAATATTATATTGTATCTACTCATATAATCTGTGATTTAAATTGATAATTTTTTTTTAAATCACTTGATTTAAATCAATGATTTTTTTAAAAAAATCACTTGATTTAATTCATGATTTAAATCTGCTCAACCCTGAAACAAACTACGATCAAAATTTTGTAAACGTCTGAACTCAAACTTAATTTGGCAATTAGGTGATCTAACTGTGCAAAATAGGATCTGTATATTTTGTTTTCCATGGTGAATGGTTGACAGCTTAATAGTTCGCCCTCGTATGTTGCAAGCGGGCGTGTTCGTATTTTAGAAACGAATTTGCAATTACTGCTTCGGGTCCGTGAACTCGAAGTAAAGCCGCGGATCTGTGGCGAGCTTTAACTTACGACTAAGCTGCTTTAATTTGACAGCCCGAATCCACGCTAAGTAACGGTAAAACATTTCTGTCAGGATGGCGTCAGTGGCATGACCCTCGACGGACAGCGATACTTCTTTTACGGGAGTATCTCCATAACGCTATTTACCTTTCTACCGTTTTCATCCGTTCTCATTTGGTGTTGCCCGGGGCGGTCGGCGGGGCCGTAGAAACGCGGCTTACTTGAAATTGATACAATAAACATCTGAGGGCGAGTTCGTGTAGCGTGCGTGACAAGAATAGTTTAAGGATATGACACCGTACGCGCGGAAAGTTGTAGCCTTTTGTTTAATAAAAGACGTAGGGTGGTAGGCATTAAGCAGTCGAAGAGTTCTCAAATCCGATATCGCCGATTATTGGTGCAGCAGACTGTGATGAGGGTAACGAAGTGAGCAATGAGGCGGGAGAGCGCGCTGCATCCGTCAGATCGATCGATGGAACGAGTCTGACCGGCGGCACACATCGTGCATAATGCGACAAATAACTAGTGTGCCCTGGCGACGCTTTACAGATTGCCACGAGCAGCTTTACGGTCCTCTGGAGTTAACCGAGCTCAGATAAGTCGCGAGAGGGGAAACGGCGTCAGCGTCTTATCCGCGAGGTTCATGTATACGCGCTTAGAAACAAACATAACCAGATTTCATGCTCTATGTAATAAACAGGCTGCTGGAAAAAAAGATCAAAAGCTTTTCTATATATTTTCTGAAAATGTTAAAGGTTACTCTAAGCTCTAAGCACCTTTAGTTTGTTCAAAAGCGGCCTAATACAATTTTTTGCAGCTATTCATAGTTTTGAAAACATATTTTGCTTTATATTTTTTGAAAACGTTTAATACACCATAATCAATGCAAATAAACCTTTAGTTTGATCAATGATGATCTAAAACCATTTTTTACAGCTCATCAAGGTTCTGATTTTTTTAAGTTTTGAGTTCGAAAGGCATATTAAATTTTTTTGAATATTTAAAGAGATTGAAAATATATTTTTAAAGGGTTTCTCAAAGAATTGGTAGTTGGTAGGATTATACAAGTGTTTTTAACCCTTTCGCTGCAAGAACCGGATTAAGCCGGTTTTATTTTTCGTGTCCCATGTGCGGGGACCGGATAAATACGCCAGCGTGACCCACCCGCAAACTCCATACGACCCGAAAAACGCCGCACTCAAAGCACGAACTTTTCAATCCACCAACAATATTTTTAACAAAACAGTTCCAAGGGTACTTGGTAATTTTTCTATTGGTTAAAAAACCTGTAAAAAAAATTGTGTTCGTTTTCTGAACAAACTGATAATCTGTTTTCTAATTTTACAAACAATAGAAGCCACTTGCAAATGTTGTTACAAATAACATACAAAATAACTCAATAGCAACAAAATTAATACTTAACAACCAATAAGTGTGCTGTTCTCGGTCGATCTGCCTTTCTTTTTTTATTCTCTCGACACCACCCGCCCCAGAATTAGCCTTTGTAGGGTTATAAAGCGGCAAAATAATATCCAAATCGTGGTTTTGCTACGCAATGAATAATTCGCTTAAACTTTTAAAAAAAATCTACAACTGACACCAACCACTATTCACTTTAACATATTAAAAATCATTTGACGACAGTTTAATGCCAATTCTCGTGTTAAACAATGTTAAATAAACACAACTTAACAACAATTCTACAAATTTTAATAATAATAAACACCCAATGAATTATTAAAAAGATTTCCTATCACTGTTCAATTGTCACTAATTAGTTTTGGAGCAACAAATGTAATAAATACTGTTTTTTTTACCTTGCATTTAATCCAACACATCATCTCTATTTTGTATAGTATTTGTCCAGATTTTTCTTTTTATTACTTTGATTTCAATAATCAAATCGCTGCAAGTAAAAACTATGGTCGTATTAGGAAAAGCAATAAATAAAAAGTACCGTTTTTGACTATCGCTCTGACTTTACAACTTAAGTTCGTGCAGATCCTTAAAAGAAACTAGTTGATGTTACACCATAAAAGGAAATAAATTTTATAAAGTTTCGTGGTGTATTTCAAACTAAGTTTATTTACAATGCTCAGAGCTTTACATGCTATTTTAATCGCAAAGGATTCTCGCGAGTTTTACAAGAATATCTTAGTTTCGAATGAAAGTGTATTGTAACAAATACAGTTGTAGTTGGTAATAAAAACTTATGAGTTTAAATTTTGTCAATTTAAGCAAAAGACGCCCAGGCGTCGGTACATCTTTTGCAATATATACCGCATATATGGTTGATAGCATCAATACCGAAAGACATCACCTCGTATAAGATACAATAACTAAAAATATATTTAAGCCATGGTTCTAAAATTACCTGGGCATGTTTAGCTAATATGGTCGAAGCCGTTTTTGTCAATATCAGCAAAAGACGCCCAAGCGTCGGTACCTCTTTTGCAATATATACCGCATATATGGTTAATAACATTAATACCGTAAGACAACACCCCATATAAGATACAATAACTAGAAAATTATAAAAGATAGGGTTCTAAAATTAGCTGGACATGTTAAGCTAACATATTCGAATCCGTTTTCGTTACTTTTGGCAAAAGACGCCCAAGCGTCGGTACCTCTTTTGAAATATATACCACATATATGGACGATACCATTAAAGTCGTTAAACAACACCCCGTATAAGATACAATAACTAGCAAACTATTACAGTTATTGTTCTAAAATTACCTGGGTATGTTTAGCTAACATAATCGAAGCGGTTTTTGTCAATTTTAGTAAAAGACGCCCAAGCGTCGGTACCTCTTTTGCAATACATACCGCATATATGGACGATACCATTAAAGTCGTTAAACAGCACACCGCATAAGATACATTTACTAGCAAACTATTACAGTTATTGTTCTAAAATTACCTGGGCATGTTTAGCTAACATAGTCGAAGCAGTTGTTGTCAATTTTAGTAAAAGACGCTCAAGCGTCGGTACCTCTATTGCAATAAATATCGCATATATGGTTTTTAACATTAATACAGTAATACAACACACCATACAAGATAAAATAACTAAAAAATTGTTTAGGTCATGGTTCTAAAATTACCTGGGCATGTTTAGCTAACATATTCGAAGCCGTTTTTGTTAAATTTAACAAAAGACGCCCAGGCATCGAAGCTTTTTTTTGCAATATATACCGCATTGCGCATGTATGGTTGATAACATTAATACAGTAATACAGGTGTTTTATACTAGGGGTCCATGGACCCCCAAGGGGTATTTTAGTTAGGAAAACTGTACAATTACGTCTGACTCCTATGTTTTTTCCGCTCATTAGATTCGCCGTTAATTAGAATTAAATTTGAGTTTAATAATTAGCGACGTTTACTGTATTTCATGTGTTTATATTGAAGAGGGTTGGTCTTGAGAAAAGCTAATAATATTGTGGAGTTTCGGTTATGACTGTAGGGCTCAGATATTTAGATGCGGTGCGAGTCGGAGTCTTTATATGAACGTTCATCAACAGTGCACTTAGCGGTACAGCTGTGCGAAAGCTCTGTTAGCCCTTGATGCGTCTTTAATTGCCCTCGGCATGGTGCAGAACGTCACAAACAAGCTGTGCCAAAGCACTTTAGCCGCCATAGCACGATACTTATAAATACATCAGCGCATTTTTGTGGATCCAATATTCCGCAATTGCTTTTTCAAATATTCCCTTCCGTCCAATAAATCGCAGTGGATTAGGAACAAAGAAGGGCATAAAATATACCGAAATTTAACAAAGCGTTTTCGCCGTGTTATCAATGGATCGAGAGGAAATACTGCACCGACTGCGGACGTCGAACGGTCGGAATGCGGCGGTCAGCCAATATCGGTTCAGACGACGCCTGTCCATCAATCATAAAAGATTTCATTTAGAAAGTAAAAACTGAGGGTCCAGTTCATCCAATATCGCTGCCGCAGTGCTGACGTTGCCTGCCTGCGCTGGTAAGATTGAGTGGGCCAACTTTTTTAATCCGGGAACTGCTACACGCTGGTCCGAGTCACGACGTCAAAAGCCATATTTTATCTACTTTTAATACATTATGGTGCCCGTAGGAAAATTCATAACTGTCTCTGCTACAATAGATGAAAATAGGGGTCGTTGTCTTTCCGTTTCTCTGCCAAATCAATTCGTTGTAACTTGTTATTGAAAGACCAGACCTTAAAAAATCCTTTAACCCAATGTACAATGTTGTTATCACAGGTTTGTTCCGACAAGCGAATTAAAACCAATTCATGGATAAGTACATGAACTGGTTTATTCGCATGCGTGAAATAAGTACTAATTAATGTACTGGCCAGTTATAGCTGTTGTTGGGACGCTTAAACTGGCCTAACTGTAAATGACCTTTGTGTCTATTGGGTTCATAAAAATGTGCGCATCGCATTGGGAGGGCGAGGTTTTGTAATATGGTTGAGAATCTAAACCGAATAAGGGCGGTTTCTTTTTGCAAGAGAAAGAACTGTCACTAAACGAGCTTCATGTTTAAATATTATACGTTTGGTACATTTTTTTAATTATCGATTTCTTAACAAGTACAAACTTTAATCAAATGATTTTGGGTGTGTAGGTACTATATTTTAAGCAGTTAATGTTATTTTCTGCAGAATGGCAGTAATTATCTGTTTATTATATCAAAGTCCCTAGAAATAAATTAAATTCAAGTAGTAACATGTTGATTCTTTGTTACACTTATAACGATAAATACCTTTGTATCATAAATGTACATTCTAGCCGTCAGTTATCTCGGAGAGATACGAGTATCTATATTTAGAGAATGCGAAACAATGAAACATCTAATAATAGGCCGTAAAGCGTGCATGTTCTTCTGTTTGTATTTAAATGAACATAAACTTGGATAGAGCTCAACTGGGTAGCTACCCTCCGGCTAAATACCGTCCGTCGGTTGACCCCTTTGCTAGTTAGCACAAATGATACATATACATATTGTTCAAAAGAGACTAGATCAAAAGGGATAGAAGTGCCGGTGGCACTAAAAACGAAAAGCACATAAACTGCTTCTACTTTGATAGTCCATCCCATTTCGTCATAAAACTTGTACAAGGCACAAAAAATTTGAAGTTATTAAAAATGACACTTTTTTGAAGACTGGATGTTTCTGTTAAATCAAGACATTTGTGGATTGAACGTAAAACAGAATATTATACAATATACAGTATAATTTATTCACCACACTTTTAACTGTTAACTCAGTAATGTTTTATTTTGTTTGCGTATACTACAAGCATAAAAGACCGGAAAGTTGTTTACTAAAATGTTTTTGAAATAAAGCAACAGAACCTTTAGCCCCTAAAGTAACGAAAATATTATGCTATAAGCATATGAAACTCCCCAAAGAGACTATTTCCATACTTATTTCTGTTTTCGTATAAACATCGACTCTGGCATCCCTTTAAATGGACTATATAAAAAAATATTCACGAATATATCATGCGCGCTATTTTTCTGGATTTACAACAACCATCTTTGGAATACTTGTCGAATGTACATTAGATAGAAATCAAAGCTGCTAAACGCCTTTGATTATATCCATTTTATTTCATGATTTTAAGGTTACGGTATGTAAATAAGTTTTAACTTTGTACTTTTCTCATGATTATTTAAAAAACATTTATTATTTGACCAATATAACATGTTCTGGTCGACGAATAAAGAAAACACTATAATACACCATTCAAAAGTATTCTTCGAACATAAAAAAAAATTGGCAGTGTACATGTTAACCATTGCATTTTTTTAAATCCTTTTGAAAATGACAACACGCTTTTAAAAAACTCAAAAAAAATACCAATAACAACCAAGCATTAATTCCATAACTCTTCAAAACAAGGTGTGAATGTTGATTTATAAAATTTAAACCAGCTCTGACTAAAAAAACCAAAGCATCATAAGTTCAAGCTTTTGAGAATGTAAAATTTCGCCCATCGTATAAACTTGTGTTAGTGACAACAAAGACAACCATGATATTCCAAGTACGTGTGAAGCCACCGTTGACTTGGGCATGATTTGTTTTTAGAGCAGCATTGGAAATGAACTCGATTACGATTCGTCGAAGCCTCCTCATCACAGAATTAACTTGCCACGTTTAGAATAAGCAAACACAACATGCCGGAAATTGAAAATTTGTTGTTTACAGGGATACCCCTAGCGCCTTTTAAATAGCCAGAACGGCATTATTAAATTTCTGCGATTTCGCAAACTCACCGACGTTGTTATGGATGAGCTTGCGGTTATCCATGGGCCTTTAGGGTAGCGATATAGCTACTTAATACGAGGGTCGAGCTAAAATTATTAAGAATAAAACACGCGGTAATTTTTTTTTAGATTAAATATATTTGATAAGTAAGAAGGAGATATCAAAAGAAACGATGACGCGAGTTTTTAATGCAGTGTACCTATGTACCCATTCTCACGTACAGTTCAGAAACTCGGACACTGACACTTAAACAAAAACAAAGAACACAGACACAGAAAATGAGATTTCTGAGAGGAATAGAGGGATGTAGACTGATTGATAAAATCAAGAACGAAAAAATTCGAAATAACCTAGGAGTAACAGATATTAAGAAAAATATGGAGACGAATCAATTTGGCTTGGACATCTAATACGCATGCCAAAAAGTAGATCCGCGAAAATAGGATGGAAAATGAAGATGGAGGGAAAAAGAAATAGAGGAAGACGAAGAATAAAATGTCAGCCGCAGAGATGTGCCACAATTAGCTAACGATAGGCAGGAGTGGAGAAACTTAATACAGAAATGGAAAAGCATACCTCGACACCGGAAGGTACAAGAGAAAGCAATTAAGATGAAGAAGAAGTTTAAACTAATTGTGCTTAGCTATAATATACACTTAACCATTTTTGGTTTAAACGCCTTAAAAGGGTCCAACCAATCTTCTTTCCAAATAAACGGCAGTAGCACTCTCCTCACAGACAAAAGCTTTCTATCCTGCAAATTATGTCTAAAAATAGATTTTCAAATGATTACCACTAAATGCCTATCCCAGCGCAAAAACAACCTCTAGCCTCAATCATTTGAAAGGTGGTGCTCCGCAACGCAAAGCGTTTAGTGTTTTGCATGCGTTTCGACGACGTTTTCGCAGTGATCCGTCATATCAGAGCATTCGTCGTTGGTACCGACAATTTGAGGAATCAGGGGAAGAGCATAGAGCGACCACGCACGTCAGAAGAACACGTAAGAATTCCACAGTCTTCATCGCAAGCCCAATCGTCTTACGACTTTTTCTTGTGAACGTGTTTTTGAGCCCCCATTAGCAGCCAATCCAAATTGGGTCGATCATTTTGATACACCCTGTATTTTTAAAAGCAGCAAGGTTTTTATGGCCACAGCCCCTTTTTAATGCTAAACAAAACTCCTTTCCTCCATCCGGCGCCCAAATTCTTTACTCCAGTTGATTTATTGCAGCCAAAGAAGGCGCTTGTTCATTAAAAGCTAAATCCAAAATTTCCTTGGCTTAATAAGCGCTAAAATCTTTTCTTACATTTTAATTAAAAAAAAAAAAAACACTGAGGTTAACTCTATTTTTTCTTTACTTTTACTAAATTAAGAAATTAATGTACTAGTTCTAACCAACTTGATTCAATTTGACAACTAAGCCTCAAAAGACAAGTAGGTACAAAACTAAACAATATGGAGAAGGGAATTTAGTTCGCGTTTTTTTTATCTCCAATGAATTCGGCCTGGCCCTGTTACCGACCGCATGCGGAAGCTGAATTTCAAGAATTCCGAATATATCGCATCATCGTAGAATGCGTTTGCAGCGAGCAGACTCACGAAAGGTCATCACTTTTCCATACTGAACAGACATAGAATGTCACGACTTCAACCCCTGGGGTGATATACGAGAAAGATAAATCGCGTGTGTCGCTGTTGACATACGACAATACCACTCTCATAGCGAGGGCGTGCGTAGGGAGCAATTCTGATAAGGTTAGGGTGATTGCTTCCGAAGTACCCGCAGAAAGCGTTCTTGGGCATCTGACCCAACTTCCTGACTGCTTTAAAATGATTTTTTTTTATGTACGGTCGCGTGCTGTGCGTGTTCAACGTCTGGCTTCTTACGCACTGCTTGCAGGATTGACAGTCTATAAGCTTGATACAAATTGGTATTTCACATTAGAACGTTTAGTTTGTAACATATGTAAAAATAACTGCCTCGTATTCTCGAATAAAACAACGCTGTTAACAAAAATATAGGGGTTAAATGATATGTATTGTAACACCAACACAAAAAATTACGTTCGATTACCAAATTTGCATTTATTTAAATTCTCAAAAAACAAGTATTTATAAAGAAAATTGCGAAAATCGGAAAAATCAATGAAATTTAAAACATAACACAAAAAAAGCAGCAAATTTTGAATCTAGTGTTTGTTTATTTTGTACGTGTTTAAAGTAAGCATCTTCGACAGACACGTTCAAAAAGAGAATTCCAGCTGCATTGACATATGGTAAAAAGTAAAAAATAAGCAGCGCGTTACGAACATGAAAAATGACACAACCGCCGACAAGGTAATATGACGCTAGACTGACAGACTGTCGTCCTTTGACGTCTACGTGATCGATTTTCATAGACTAACACCTCCTGTAATTTGTAAATGCGACAGCGCCAAAGGAATATTTTAATTTAAAGCAAATACATTGCATCAAAAATATTTTATGCAGCACAAAAATCCAAAACAAATTCACAGTTCAAATTTATCTAAGAATATTTTTGTATTTTCTTATTCTTATAGTAACGCAAACAATTTAATACTTTTATTACTTATTATTATAATTTCCAAAAACAATACAGACAAAGCTACTTACCCGTCTTCAAACTATAAAAATACTTGTAAGTAACAGTACTATTAAATAACTTACAATGTATATGACAAAAGTTAACCGCATGTACTGCATTTACATGTATACTAATTTATAAAATCAAATTCTCCTACGTAAATCATGTTTAGAAGCAAGAACTGCAATAAAACTTTAATTACTCGAAAGAAATATGCCCCGAAAAAAGCTTATTTAATGAGGGCGCACTTTTTTATCTCGCCCAAGTATTTCATCGTTTTAAAAGGCTTGTTTTTACCATTATTCGTAGTAATTGCGCAATTTAAAGAAACCAACTGAAGAAAATTGGCGAAGGCGAAAGAGTGGAAGAAAACCGAATAATGCAAACTGGCGGTAGCCCAGAGCGCCGGGACGCCAATAATGAGTGCAGTCAGCTCTGTGACCGACTTCGGAACCTGAAAGGAAGGCTTAAGACAACGGAAAAAAACTCGCGGCGCTCATAGTTCCGACATGTACCCTATTAACGTCTGAAAACACTAGAAATAAAACGAGTTAACGTCGAAAATGCGCTAAAGGGAGTATATTTCGTTTTAACGCAGCAATATTTACTGTTTGTGTGGTAAATACGAAGCGATTATGAATGTCTGTTGCATTTACCGGTAGATTAATAATTATTGCGGCGATACAGGAAGGAGTCCTCGATATCAGTCCTTTTAAATACAAGTCTTTAATTAATTACGAACGGAAATTTTAAAATAATAGACTACATGACGTTGAAAGATGCGAGCGTATTTTCGACGTCAAACGATTAATTGATTACGAATTTGTAATAAAGGAATAATTAGTGCATGAAAAAAATGACGCAGAAGTGGCAGATTGTCTAATTAAAGTAATGCGTCGAGTTTGTTTTTTCTAACAATGATCGTTTCTTGAAGAATCCTGTCCGTTTCGAGAGTTTCGTCTCTTTGCCAGTAGATTATTGCAAATTTTATTTAAACAGAAATTCTTCTTACACATCTATTTTACTAGCACTCTCCACTCACTGCTATTTCTCGATATTCTTTTGGCCTCGTTCCACGTTATGTCTATTTTTTGGAGTTCTTTATGAATTGTTCGTTTCCATGTATTTGGTGGTCTTCCTCTTTTACTTCTTCCTGGTACACACTATAATTCATTGATTGTCTCACTATACTTGTAGTCGATTTTCGTAATGTGTAGGATACACCCAGGCCCATTTTCGCCTTTTAATCGTTATTTCTATTTTTTCTTCTTCTGTCATCCTCCATAGTTCTTCGTTGCTTACTTTCTCTGGCCAAAAGATATTGCAAATAATTCGGAGACATCTGCTTACAAAGATTTGCAATTTCTGACATAACTGTTAGCTTTCTTTCCAGGTTTCCGAGCCAAACAGTAGGACACTTTTAACATTGGTCTGGAATAATCTTAACTTCGTTTTCCAATTTATGCTTGATGCCCATACTTTCCGAAGTGTTTTAAACGCATCTTGGGTCAGTCCTACTCTTCTGTTCATATCCTCCTCTGCACCTCCTCGTGAATTCACCACACAGCCCAGGTAACAGTCATCTACTTCGTTTATTTCTTCGCCGTCAAGGCGTATTTTTTCCCCTTCGTTTATATGATCTAGTTCTAGTAATAGGGTTGTTTTTCTGGAGTTTGTTTAAGTAATGCTTTTTTACATCGTTGTTTTCGTTGCATCTGCTGTCTGCTTGTTGTTATCAGTCATATGTCGTCGGCAAACTCTAACTCTTCTATAATTTTCCAAAGATGTTCCAGTTAATGCCTGTTTTTTGTTGTCTTCTGTCCTTCTCATTATCCAGTCCACAACGACTATGAATAGCGTTGGTGATAGGACGCATCCTTGTCTAACTCCCTTGCCCATACCCGTATATTGTTGCAAGTCTATTTTCTCATTCTGCTAATAGCACCCCATGCAAAGGTTAGTTTTGTCAAAGATATTGGTTTTAATTTATTATATCCCCAATGGTTTTTTTTTTCATTGCACTCCTTAATTAGTTTATCCATTAGAATTATAAAAAGCAGTGGACTTGAAAAACTGCTAATGTTGTTTTAAATTCCTGGGAACTACTGTTGTGGGTTTGCACATAATTTCTTCTACTCTTATACAGGGTGTCCCAGCCAAGACGAATTATTCGATAGCTCTGTTATTAGTAATAATATTTAAAAAAGTTCAATATAAAAGTTGTTTGTAATCATTTACTACACAACCTAAAATTATTATCAACTATACACAGTGTTTTGTTTTTGCGCTCTGATACCAAACATAGTTTTTTTATATGGAACACCCTGTATATTTTGTAATTTTTGGGTGTCTAATGAATTACCAGAGTAAATTGCTTTGGTGTTGTTATGTTAATAAATATATTTTTAAATCGGTTTTTTGATCGATTGTTCCTGTGGCCCTATGACAACTGTAGATTTTATTTGAACTAAAATTTGTTTTGCTTATAAAGTTGCAACGCGCTCAATCAAATAGCTATGTATTAAGTAAGCAAATTAAAAAAGCTTGATAATGAATCTGCTATCAAAATATGATAGCACCGCAACTGTAACAGAAATATCTGCGTGCTGCATCGCATGATTTATTCAGATTCGAATTGAAAACGTCATTTTTAAACGAACACTTTTATTTATGTTCGCAAGATAAATCTAGTTCGGAATGAACAGAATTTGAATAGGAATTAAATCTCGGCGAAACAATATGCACTGTGGAGACGTCGAGCGATACCAGTAACTCTGCGAGATAGTAGCAGATATGACGCGCGATTTGTGATGCAGATGTTAACGACGGAACGAACAATCGCTGTTGCACCTAGGGTGTAACTATAACATACAGTAACGGCTTATACCAACGGAGCGGGCGGCTTAATAAGAAGCAATGGTGAAAGCGAGGAACTGAGGAATTAAGATATACTAGGAAATACGGAGCATGGGTGACACAAGGGTTACATTCTGAAATAACCGTGCCATTAAAAGCAAGAGACGTTCGCAGAAGACGGAGAGAGGGTCTCTGAGACAATACGAGCTGGGGAATTGATAACGGTTGGTAGAGTCTGAAGTTAGGGTCGAGCAAATACGGTAATATACGGGGCATGTACCTTAACTAATGCCAGTTGGTTTGTAATAACCAAAACAATACACTATTGCATGAAAATATTTTAAATTTTAAGGTGTTTTCAACTCTTTCTAACTTCTATGGTGACGATGGTAAAGTGCTGCTTTAAATGATTACGCAGTGTCATATACTAACAAATTTTTAATTGGTTAAGGCGTGCGGATGTTTTATAATATAAACTGTAAAATGGTTGCAAATTAAAATCCCACAATAAATTATATGCAAAGCTACCCTTGTCGCTCAAAAACTTACCCAAAAACTAACAGTTTCACTGCAAACACTTTTTAAGCCTAATAATTTTTTTTTAGAATTATATTTTGTGGGGCCCATAAGAAAAAAATTGAAGAGAATAACATTCGACCCACTGGAGAAAGCAATTTTTCTAAAGTTGGTTAAAACGCAGGTCAAAACTTACAAGGGAGGGTCACGATATGTTGTCGCTAGAAACTGATCGAGGCTGTGTTTATTACACCAAGAACAACAAAACTAAATGTTATGGAGAGTTATACGTGCCAATGGTCATTTCCTTCTTAAAAATAGGAGAAAAACTGAAAATTTGAATAACAAAGGTAATTTTTGCGATCGCGTTGGCTATGAAATCGTCAGAGATAACATCGAATTTCTTCTATTTACCAATGCGCGCATCCTTTGCAAGTAAAATGGTGCAAAGTATTTGAAAAAATCTTATACGGTTCCGGAGAAAATCGCAAAAAAAGGAGGCCCTTGTAAAAACAGTTTTCCCTATGTTAAACGCCTATGCAAGTCGCATAGATTTAGTTATGGCAGATATACCACAACTTTTCAAATCATAGCGCTTTTGCAGGGGTTTCGTTTTTTGCGTTTTTCTCCGGAACCGTTGAGGATTTTTTCAAAAACTTTGCACCATTTTACCTGCAAAGGATGCGCGAATTGGTAAATAGAAGAATTCGATTTTATCTCTGACGGTTTCATAGCCAACGCGATCGCAAAAATTACCTTTATTATTCTATTTTTCCTCTATTTTTCCGAAGGATATGACCAGTGGCACTCTGCATAACATTTAGTTTTGATGTTCTTGATGCAATAAACACAGCCTTGATCAGATTCTAGCGAAAACATATCGTGACCTTCCCTGGTTAGCAAATGTTTGGATCAAAAAACAGTACGTTAAAAATAGTATTTGGTAAACTAAAGTTCAAATTAATATTGTATACATGTATTCGGATATCCGTCCATTTAAGAGAATTCTACGCCCACAGGCCTTATTTACGGTACGATTGTGCAAATATTAAAAGGATCCACACGACCATGTTGACTGCCTTTAAAACGGCCGAATTTCGCATTAACCCACTGATTATTTATTTATCCTGACCGTCGGCTCCGAGCATTACCAGACATCATCACATATTCTTCGGTATTGTCAGATCAATTCTCTGCGGAGCGATTCCCCGAGGGTGAATCCCAATCCGTCCTAATTCTACAGTCAAGCCGGAGCATTGCGTGAGATGAAAACCATAACAAAATTGAATTAGGAAACTTTCTGCTCCGTTAGGGAATAACAGTCAGTTCGGGTGTTGCGTTCTTTTTCATGTACATCGCACGAAACGATTGCACGCGTGCTAGAAAAGTCCTGCCCGAGATGATCCTTCAAGCATATGAATGAATACACAAAACCCCATTTAAATATAGATGGATTGATTAGTGGATAAAGCAGGGAAATCTCACAAGCCGTACAGTTGTGCACAGTTGTTCGACAGATCCCATGCAAATGTGTACCGTTCGGGGAAAAAAATCCAGTTAATACCTACTGGTTGGTGATACAACCAGCAATGTCTTATGTGACGACCGCATTAGTAATGTGTATAAATAATTTTAAATAAAATCAATATTTTCAAGCCATGCATTTTCAATAAATGTTCTGGCTTCCAAACTATCGTGAGAATTTTTAAATTAAAAATAATTTTTAACTTGTTTGTTTAGTGTGTTTCTTATCAACCATTTCTTAGAACATTAGTTAAGCCATGGAAGGTTTACGTTTTTGAATATGTAAATAATGTAATCAGAAATAAAATAAGGGTGTTTGGGTTATTTCGTGAGCATATGGCCTGGCGAATATTAAATGACACCCTAAATTATCGGTACTTGGACCGAAGGGATGCAACTTCGGCTATAGAAAGTATCCAATGATGACAGAAATATTCTTTGTGAACCACAATCTCAATCAACATTCTTAGAAAATCCCTGCTAGATTATTAAATGGGCTTGTATGTAATTTGCATGGATTAATGGCAAAGTTTGTTTTTGTAAAATATTAGCATGGATGTAATTTTATTATTTGATATTACTTAAATGCAGTTTAACATATTGTAGCGTGTACAACTTTATTTAGAAATTTTGGTGGGGTGAATCAGGAATCAGTTTTGTTTAGATAATCTAGTTTTGGAGGGGCACAGTCAGTAACAAACCAAAACTTCCGGATTGCACCCCCTCTCTGTGCACACAACTAAATAACGAATTAACAAACGACAAAATTTTGTTTTACGCCTTTTTTATTCAATACTAAAATTGTCATTAGTTCAGAGCGACTGTTAGACTTATTTTAGCTATTTCTCACCCCACACCGCCAAAACCATGTATAAAAAGATTTGTCTGTCAAAAATAAAGGGTTCAACACAGAATCATGACACGACATTTCAGTAGCATATTACATCGGGCCAAAGTGAGTTTTATAAATAACTTGAAACCATGTAATTGTGACCTGACCAGTTCTTCCTATGTAGCTTTTAATTATAATACAACTCTCTTTTTTCGTGTGAGCAGTTTTCCACGTGTTTCTATTTAAGTAGCTGGTTTTATTCCTGTTATTATAACCAGCGAGGTACGAGATGAGAATTATTAAAATCAGGAAGTAAAATATAACAAAAAGAATTCTGTCAATTCAATCGAGATGAAGCAGAATAATTTTCTTAAAAACAGTGAGACTTGTAATATGAATCTTTTTAGATCCTTTAACATGATAAGTGATGAATTAAAAAATATTTGAAAGGCTCGCTTGAAATAGAAGGGGATGAACACGCCAATAAGTTTAGGAAATTGCTGGACAGAAATTTACTTAGATAATTAAATTTACTTACATTAACTTGATATGAAATCGGCGAAGAGTACAAATGCCACTTCCAACAGGATATGTTCTTCACAAAGAAGAGATCGACTCCCAGTTTTCTTACTTAATGCTGCTGCAATTGAAAGAACGTCGAATTGCTGAAAACAAAAAACACAACAATTGTTAAAACCTTAAGTGATGGGATAATGGTGGGGAAAAAATGGAGTTGTATCAATGCCAATTCTTGTAACTTCTTGTATATTTGAATTTAACGCAAAAGAAAACCTAATTAGTTGATTGTGATTGAGATAGCCTCTTTTTTTGTTTAAGTTGAGGCATTTTTACTACACCAAACTAGTGTAATTTTGGTTTCTTTCTGCAATTCCTACATCCTGTCTGGAGAGGATATATATCCTGTGATAAATGTTTGTTGCGTCGTTCGTATACGAACCCTCGTGATGTAACAATACCTCGATTTAAGATAAAATCGTAGAGCAATGGGATCCATTGTTGCCTTTAACGAAGCGATTATTGTAGTAATTACTGTTGGCCGTAATAAAGTGTGGTCATCGGGAGTAAATGAGGCGCGCTATCGCGACATCAGCCGAGACGTACGAAACCAACCGCAGTATCCATCAAGCTGAACCCTTTATCGTGGCGGCGTAGAGCACATGTCTGATTCCCGACCAATGCATCACCTAACCTCCCTAAATCTAATCTCTTCAAGTGCGTTAAGCTACAGCGGAAATCTATAAATGTTTTATTTTGTCAGAGAGTCTATGACCACGTTCCTAAAATGTATTCTAACATACAAAATGAAAGCTTCCAAATCTACGAGGGCAAATCATTCAGTTTTGATACTAGCCGGAAGACTTTTAAAGTCAAGAACGACAGAACCGATAAAGAAAATTGAGAATTTAGTGTTAACTGATCACGAAAGTACGTCATAGTCAAGAAACTTTATGTATTTGAGCAACAGTTCTGAACATTTAATATAATAATAATGAAACTTCTTTGCCAGAACAAAAAAAAAAGGAAAACGATATGTTTTTTTCAAGAATTCTGTCTGGTGACAAAACTTGTTTTATTCTGTAATTCTTCTACAAAACGTAAGTCTACCCAGTGATTTATGAGTCCCCGCTTTCCAAAAAAGCCAGAACTCAATCTTCTGCGAAGAAATTTGTAGCTACAGTTATCTGGGATGACGAAGGAAAACTTGAAAATTGCTTTACGAGTGAAAAGTCCAAATTCTTCCTGCGAAACACATTGCTGCTTTGCTACAATAGCAGAGTGCATACTGGTCAAAAAGTTTCAACAAATTATCAGTAATTTTAAATTTTTTAACCTAAAGCAACCTATTTATAGTCCTAATTGGTATTCTGTGACTTTTATCATTACCAAATCTCAAACAAATCTTGAAGGAAGGTGATATAAATCTGGTGATATAGTTAAAAGCAGCTGTTGAGGAATTTATTACAGGTGTTTCAGGAAGATGTGTTTTAATAGGATAAGATTGTTTAAAAAAAAGAAGTTGGAATATGCGTAGCGTCTAAGAAATTTACTTTAAAATAAAATATTTTGATTTATTCCTTACTTTTTTTTGCTAAGTAGGTTACCTTATCTTTATTTGGCCTGGTACATTGTTGTTATCAAAGAAGCCACAAATAAGAAGATATATTTTCGAAAAATTTGGATGTGGGTGTTGCTTATTAATGCTGAGAATAATTACAAATTCTAATGTGCTCATTGATTTTCAGATTATTGCCGCTGCAGTTTTTGCTCTATGCCTGTGGCTGCGTTTCGAACCTGGTTTGGAGGAATGGATCAAGAAACTGGAATTGGAGAAAATTTACATTGGCTTGTACATTCTTCTGATCGCAGCTATCATAATGATGATAGTAGCATTTATAGGATGTGTTAGCGCACTACAAGAAAGCAATTTCGTTTTACTATTGGTAAGTAGATTTTTTATAAATTATTATTCTAGATCGACAAAAAAAAACAATCCATTAAACTCGTTAACAATTTATAAAAATTTCAGATTTACTAAAACTTTATTGTTTTAAAATGGCATTGTCTTCGATGACCTAAAATCAGAAAATAATATTTCCTCTTTTTTCGAAGATAATAAATTTTTAATGTTCATATCGTCATTACAATTGCAAGCGAATATTACATTACTATATTTTTGCCATCAAATATTGAAAATATGCTGCCTTTCACTTAGGCATTGAAACGTTGAATTTCCCGTTATCGCCAAGTTTGTTCCTCAGGGTAAAAGCAACTTCGAGAAAAGGACATTCTTCTCCAAAACTTTTTATAAAATATTAATATAACATCGTTTAAGGAAAAAAGCAATATACGCGGTGCTTTTAAGGGACAACTGGGGTTACTGTTAAATAATGTTTTAATATGTACGAAACGCAAAGAAAAATCATCACACTTTTCTTCTGCAATTCATAAATGATTAAATCATTAAAATCGTTCATGTTAAATAAATTATACGTTAATTTTCTTTAAAAATAATCATTTACATTAATTAAAAGAATTAAGACTTCCTAAAGATTATCTAGACTATTTTATTCTTGAGGCTTTCGCGGCCGTTATCCATAATACAATCTTGGTTTCCGGGTTTGGAACCGCGTCTTCTATATTTAGAAGTAGTTGACGTTTCGACCATCGTGTCTTGGTCTTTTTCAAAACGACTGTCGTTTTGAAAAAGACCAAGACACAATGGTCGAAACGTCAACTACTTCTAAATATAGAAGACGCGGTTCCAAACCCGGAAACCAAGATTGTATTATTATCTAGACTAGTTGCTAAGTAAAGAAAACTGATTTTTAAACAAAATTTTTGTCTAGCTTTAAGTCCGAAGATTCTAAATTTGTAGAATTTTAGAGAAACTAAAATCAAACATGTTGTTAGAAACGAGTCTGGCTCCACGTAATGATTGACTTTTGCTTAACGCGTGTTCCATATACAAGCTTATAAATCATTGGCTTCTGTTCATACATCACTGGTTAAAACATCAAAGTTAGTACGAAACAAAATTAAAAAGGAAGTAAAAGTTATTAAAGTATAAACTTAAAGGAACATTTCCATTCGATAGTTTTTTATACGAATATTAACTATAAATTGCTTTCAGTGTTATTACCTTATATTTACATTGAGTAATCTGAAATTTAAATTATTTTAGTAATTAGTTTTATGCATAACAAAATCGGTTAACCTAAAAAAAGTGTCACAACTTCATGACGAGTAGAGTGAAAAATGCAAAAACTTTCAAACTGTCTGAAAGTCATAACATATCTACGTAATATGAGCATCACTGATATCATTCAAGCATGTTTAGGTATACAGTTTTGTATCATAATTTTTCCATAACACACAGAAAAATCTCTCTTTAAATCAGTTCACTGACGCCAACTAAGATGTTATTCTCATTCGTTCTTACTGGCAAACACAAACTCATTTATTACTTTATGTTCTTAGTTCAGCTTTGACGAGATAAGCATTCACTAGCAATTTACAATATTTCTCTGTTCTCTGGTCTCTGCGAGGCAATCCCGGAAAACGAATATCCGTGTTTTCCGCAAACTCAGCCACTAAAGTAGCCCGGGGCCGCCATTTGCAGCGTGCGTGTCTGACGCTTCCAAATTATCCCCCATGCGTTCGCGAACTATTTTATTATTTGCATCTGGATCGCGACCGTTTAGCATACTCCGCAGGTCCGTATATTCCGGGTTTACGGTCTCTCTTTCTGCAGCGGACGACCCCATAAACACGGAAGAGTGGATGTATAAAAGTCGAGTAGGTCTTTTGAATCACGCTGGATTCCGACCGCGCCACTTTTGACGCGCCTCGCGTAAACCGAATTAATTTATTCCGTATCAGACTGTAGAGACTCTATTAAAGTGTTTAAGACAGGGCGATACAATGGTAGGGGAGTTTATTCTGCAAGAATTGCGGCAAAGGCTGAGTGAGAAACGCTGTCGCTTGGATTCCCTGCCACGACTACAGAACAATACACTTTTGTCGTCTAATTCTGCATTGAATGTCTCTTAACTCTTTTCCGCGATATTGTCTCTTCACTAAATTGTTCTATGAATGCTGTAAGACCCCGTTTAAATTAAGGTAGGCGCTATGAAATATGAACTCAAGACAGAAACTTTAATTACGTTTAGGTTGGCCATAAATGTTCACAATCTTTTCGCCAATGAGCTAATACAAAAAATAATAACTTGTTTTGCAGCAAGGATATTATTACCCATCTTTATTTGATCCTATGTCCTTTCTTCAAAGCTATGTTCTTACTTAATTTGTACCCTTTTATCTGTTAAGTAATGGCTTAATGCTTTTGCTAAAATTTACACCAGAAACTACGAAAATCGAAGAGCAAATTCTTACTTAATTTGTACCCTTTTATCTGTTAAGTAATGGCTTAATGCTTTTGCTAAAATTTACACCAGAAACTACGAAAATCGAAGAGCAAATAAGACAGTTATAAGTAAAATATTAAGCTTTGTTTCGCTTCGCATAGGTGCAGATAATAACAAACATATTTAACCTCCTTTCTCTTACAATTAGTACAATATTAAATTTATTGTAGTCAGTATTTTATTTATTTGAATAAGTCTTTAATGTATCGTGTTAGTGACCGGCTCGTTCTTTTCCCACATTTTATTAGGTGGTACGCATCTGCTGGGCGGTTACACAGACGGCAAGTACAGTTTCCTCTGCATGATGGAAGTGTGGTTCGTTACATATTAGATGGTGATACCCATGAAAGATGACACAGGTTATTAGGTGTCTTTGTTTCTGGTTAGCACCTGTCCATCCTTGAGAGTTGAAAGCTGGCCCATCCGTGAAACTTTCGACTACAAATTTCATATTCTTTACTTTTATTATTTGTTTGCATTTTTCCTGAGCTTGTGTTGTTACACCTTTAAATTTCTCTATAATCTCTTCTTTCGTCGTGTTTGTATTTGCTAAGTGAAACGTAAAAGTATTAAATGCGTTCTTTGGCAGGCCTAGAACTTTCTTGAGGTATCTTGCCTTCACTCCACTGCAATAGATGCCCTGCCTTTAGGACCTTGCACAAGGATCCAAAACAATATGTTACTGCAGGCCAGATCTTTCTATTGTATAGCTTAATTGCAGTGATTAGACTTAAGTTTTGTACATTCTTCAGGGATCCTATCAATTGAGCCATTTTCCCACTTTTTGCGCTAATATGTTTGGTTAGGGTTAGTGTTGCTTGAAGTGTACTCCTAGGTATTCATACTCATTGATGAAGTCGAGGTGTTGGTTTCCTATGTAAGCTTTGTCGTTATTTTTGAGTCTACCTCCCTTCGAAATCTCATCATTTTGCTCTATGTGTGGTTAATGACTTGTATATTTATATCACACCAAAGGTTGAGCCGGTTCAAACTTATCTGAAGTTGTTGTAGGTCTTTAGAGTTCTAGTTCATCTGCGGACATTAGGGAGTATGATTCGTGCGTTTTTATAAAGTCTGGCAGGTCCTGTACAAATGCCAGGAATAGTGTCGGGCTCAGGGTATCTCCTTGTAACACTCTTCGTAGTTGAGTGAATGGATTTGATAGTTCTTTTCCATTATCTACTTTTATATCATTTGTGTTCATCATATCATGGATTACATTGTACCTATATCTTCGCTTTAACACCCTGCTTAATAAGTTTTTCGCATAAAATAGTTTTATCCACCATTATAGGTAAAATAGATTCTTCGTTTTTTTTTTCCAATTACTTCTAATTCATATTAATCGGTTTAAATAATTGGGGGTTGATACATACCCTCTAGCCGCGGTGTTTCCGGCTCGGCGATAGTGCTTTGAAATTTACCTTTAATCCTTAAATTATAATCAAGAGTATTATCATGATTAAATTGCTAAATGCGATTAGACTAATTTTCGGTGGCTCCGTAGCTGTTAGGTATATGAAGACAGACACGGGCCTAGTTACCCCTTGAGGTTATCCTTCGCCAATTCCAACATGAACCGTTTAATTGCGTTGGCTGTTTTCAAAGCTTTCGCCAACTTCAAAGTGAAAAACATTTGAGTTTAATCGATTTCTCGAGACGCCTTGCCATTTAATCGTCATTGCTAAGGTTTAAATCGTACGCCCTTGAGTGCCGTTATTTGCGAACTTCGTCTGCTTCCTGTACAGAAAAACAATGACGATATTTTACGTTTTACCGAGCCTCGTTTTAATTTGAGCTAAGGCTGTTTGTACAGTTGAAAAAAGACAAGTGAATCGATATTTCTTGGCGAATCGCAAGTTTATAGTTGCCAAGCGACGCTGCGAAAACAGTGGCATACATACTCATATATCATCAGCATGTTGCTTGACCCTAACTGTTACTTATCGCAAGATTTTTTGCATATACAAGTCGTTCTGTGAAAGTTATATAAGACAAATTTCAAGAGAAAGGTTAAATATTATTTATCTATCTACCCACATAAACCCTTTATTACGAGGGGTGTTTTTTTTATTCGCGGAATGGAGTAGAAAGATACTTAAAGATTAAAGTTTTATAATATTTTTTTAAATATATTCTTTTCTACATTATTTTTAGATCTTTGAATGAATTTTTTTAGAACCATAGAAATAGATTTCCGATTTGCCTTCAAGATGCTCATTTATTGCTGCTTGCAATGACTCATAATCCGCGAAATGCTGTCTGTTTATTTTTATTGGCAGGAGTTATATTTTTCTATTCATTTTCAGTTAAGGTTTCGCCGCAAATTTTACCAGCTTTAAAAAAAAAGCTGTAAATGTTCACCACTTTAAAGATTCCGCAGCGAAATTTAAATTAGCTTTTTATATTATCGTTTTTGTTTACCCAATCTAATTATAAAAGCCAGAACAGCGTATGAATACAAGTCATAAAACTGCAAGTTTCGCGTATTTTCATTAGCTATAAATTTAGCTCGGTTTGTCTGAGTTCTCTTTTCCAACATAAAACAGAATACACCCTTAATAGTTAAACACGGAATGCCATAAACGTTACGGGCATTCAGACTTTTAAGTTTTTCCCGGAGTAATGCTATTTTTGGAGAACCATAAAAGCTTTTTGAGCTCCGAGAAAATTAGATTATCGACTACACTTAAGAGAGTGCATGATACTCGTGTTTAGAGGGAAGACGAAATTCGGTATCGACACTCTCTTCATTTATACCGCGCGCTAATTGCATCAGAAGCAAAACGCCCTTGCGAGTATGTCGCTTGTATTGTTGTGTCTATACGACGCCATATTATTAAGGAAGTTTCATTCCGAAGCTTTCCACACACACATTTCCCTTGATTACTTCGGTTTATTAGATAAAGCTTGAGGGTCCAAGACCATTTCCGAAATGCTCTGCTTCCGTCACCTTCAACTTTGCCGTATCTAAAGTCTTAGGAATGAAACTTCCGTAATTATAAGATATTTCTCGTTTTTATTAATTAATGCGCCTTATCTTGGCGGCTATAATTTTTAAGATACATTTTTATAGTCGAGATAACTCAACTTGCACACAAAACGTAGGAAATAAAGAAAATAGAACGTACAAAAATACTCCGGTAAGTTTGTTGTCGCTTGATATATCTGTTTCATGCACATAAGATACCTCTAGAAAAATATACAAGGGCAGTAACAATATAATACACCCAACAAAGAGTTGAATTGAATTTGCCGTAATATAAGCAGTACGCTCTCAACTAATAATTTAAAGTTTTTTTTACACTTGTACCTACATATTTTTTGCAAAAATAATTAACACTGAACTCTTAAACTTGCATAAGCTACAAAATAACAAAATTTTTAAAATATGTATGGTGTAAATAGTGTATGTCTAGATTCAGTTTGCTAGTTTTGTTAATAATATGCTATCGTTAAATTAAACATTAATTTGTTTTATTTTTCGAAAAATTTTAACGGTTTTACTTCATTTAAACCGTATGGAAAAATAGGCATTTTAGCAGTTCATAAATCGCTCGTTGTGACATGGAGTATAGTGTATTTTCCACTTTATGAGATTATACTGTTATAGAGCCAGCATATTTTATACCTTTTACCTTTTACCCTTTAAACTTGATACTTTTTGTGGAAAAGTTTTTCAGTTATAACGTTGTAAAATACAGAATAGGTCTCTTCAGCGTGCTACTCAATTTTGCAAAATTTAAAGTATTATTTACAAACATGTTTTTTTATTCAATCTTCTATTTCGTCAAATTCAACAGTTAAAACAGTTGCTTTGTCAAGGGAAAGCTTTTTAATACTTTTGAAAAGCGAATAACTGTTACTACAAATTGTGTAAAATCAAAAATGCCATGTAGTTCCTATTTATTTTAACAGTAATTAGAAGAAAAAGACTTTGCCAAAAGTCTGTGCATAATTTTAGTAAAGTAAAATAAATTAACATCCACAAATTTTGATAATTTTTCAAGCCACCAAACAAAAAATTATTCTTTTTTAATTATTTCTTCTGAAAATTTAGCTTTTGGTTGTTTTTTAACTGTTAGATGTTGTTCCCTTTTTACGCCATCACTTTTAGGTCCCATTTTCATATTTTTAGTTTTTGTTCCATTAATGTTTAACTCCAAGTTTTATGCTTTATCATCAAACTGCTTGACAATGTTTTGTAATTCTTTTTTAGTTTTGCAGATGATCGTAAGATCGTAAGATTCCTGATTTTTTCTAATGCTTCTTAAAAAAGTGATGTTGTCTCAACCCTCTGGATAGTTTAAATGCTTTTGACTTCATGTTTTTATCCTTCATCTTTATTTATATATTGTTTTTCAAATGTTTTAACTTATTCTGGATGCATTCCATCCAGGTTTATGTTCAATCTGCTCAGCACTTATGACCATGGTTTTGGTTTTGTCTTTGCCTATTTCATATTATGTTAACTTAGTTCTACTATATGATTTTTATTTTGTGCATAAGATTTTCGAAAATAAGAATGGGCTGAGCACACATCCCTGCCTTACTCCCTCTGTTGTTTAGAAATCCGCCGAATACTCTTTATTATATCTCACGTACCTGTACAATTATTTATGAAAATTATTAATGGCTTTTGTCAATATTTTATTTATTTATGGGCCTCAATACATCCCTGCTCTTACCAAAAGAATTAACATGTACTTTATGTCGGTTCGCAAAATAGTGCGTGTTAACGTACAAAATAAATGTAAATGTATGTTCAAAGCACAAAATTTTCATAACTATACAAACACAAAAGCAATTAATAAAATGTCACGAACATAACGACAAAGCAAGCGTTGCATTGCCGACGAAATATAGGGTAGTACCATTCAAGTTTTATGACGAAGCGTAGTAGCTGCTCATTTGTCATTATTTTAACTATAGAACGCCTCTATTGTGTCCAATTATAATACTAATTCAGGTTGGTTCGCCGAAACAGCGAAACTAGTTATTACAGTTTCGGCAACTGAGTTTTTACAAGCAAAGTCAATTGATTCTCGGAAAATACAGTCTTCAATATCAAAGCCGCAACGTAAAAAGGTCAGGAGACAGTCAATATAGTAGATTACGTCGTTACCGGAGGACGTAATTGTATTGCACCACTAACCATCGAGGTAGTTATGGTGAAATGTGAAAACTAGAGGCTAATGGAAAGCTCTCCGGGCCACTCACTTGGAAAATAACGCCGTCAAATAACTGTTATTTTGCTCGTATACAGTGTAGTTTACTTTGTCTGTGTATTGCTTCCATTATGATACAATCATAACAGTAAATTGTAATGCAACTTGAAATACTGTGTTTGTTTCACAATAACGATGATATTTGCACTGCTCGTGGTGACACGCCCAGAATAAATAGTTTAACACGAGCAAACAAAATTAGAAACGTATTCGAACAAAAACAATTTCTACTGTTCTGATTGCAATCCTAATAGCATTGTATTATAAAAATGAGAAGAAATTATTGCTATTAAAATGTTAACGATTAACAAAGATAGCCAAAATTACAGACTAGTGAAAACATATAAAACTTTCCAAAATACTTTTTTTTTAGAAACACCTATTGGTGTTGTAGATTTCAACTATTTTAGTATAACATTACCGAGCAATTTTTTCCTAATCGTATCTTAAGCTAAAGCTTGAGTCTTCTAACAATCCCACGCTGGTCGAGCAGTTGGATAGCTTCAGTGTTAACATGATTGTGAAGCCTCTCCTCGTGCTTCTGTGCAAATCTTTTAGCTTCGTCAGCAAACATTTCCACACCTAGGTCTCTGTGAAGGTCACAATTCGTTATGTACCAAGAAGCGTTTTAACAATACTCCTCAGAACTTTATTTTGGAACCTTTGTATTATTTCGACATTACTCTTTTTGGCACACCCCCACAATTGTATCCCGTATAACCATACAGGTTTTAGAACCTGTTATTAAGTCATAAACTTATTACGCGTTGACAGTTCGGAGTGTCTACCTAGAAGCCAATACATATTTTTGTATTTAACATTTAATTCTGCTCTCTTTTTTATGTGCTCCTTCCATCGTAGCTTAGCATCTAGGTTCATACCTAGATACTTCGCTGTGTTGACGTACGGTATAATTTGATCGTTCAGGATAATTGGTAGCTGTTCCTTATGTCTGTAAAATTGACATGAATTGATTTATTTTGATCAAGTTTTATGCGCCAGCGTTTTGTCCACGCGCTGATTTTACCAAAGGACTTTTTTGCAGCTTTTCATTCGATGCTCGTTCATTATTTCCGACTGCCAAAACACCTGTATCATCTGCAAACGTACAATCACAGTTTGTTCAGTTTCTGGTATATCGTATGTGTATATTAAATACAGCAGTGGACCTAAAACACTGTCCTGTGGTACACCAGCTCTTATTGTTCTCAGTTCTGAGTATTGATCATCACATTTGATTCTAAAAACCTCTCATTGATGTAAGATTTCAAAAATAGGCTGTAGTGTTTTGATAGAAGTTGTTCTAGTTTGAACTCGAATCCCATGTGCCAGACTTTATCAAAAGCCTGGACAACGTCCAGAAATACAGTCGAACATTTTTTTCCCTGAAGTTTTCTGCAAGAGATCAGTAATCCTATGTACCTGGTCTATGGTTGCATGATTGTTCCTAAATCCAAACTGATGCATTGGAATTATGCACTTTTCTACTATTATAGGTTTAAACCTTTTTAAGAGGAGTTTTTCATACAGTTAGGATAGCACAGTGATATCGGTCTGTACGATTATACTTCATTGATCAGTTGACCAGGTTTGGGAATCATGACAACTTGTGCTATCTTCCAGCACCTAGGGACGTAATTGACTCTAATGGAAGCATTGATTAGGTTGGTCCCTTTAAGGACAATTATTCCTTTTCGGGGCAGTTGCTTCAAGATTTCTCCAGTTATGAGATCGTATCCTTGTGCTTTTTTCGGATTAATATTTGTTTTGATTTCTAGTTTAACTTGTGTTGGTGTAACTAGTTTTATTTTGAGAGGAGGGTTTTCTATTATTATTCCAAAATATTGAGCCAAATTTGTAGAAAAATTATTTAAAACATTAATTCAACAAATGATTATTTTCAATAAAACATCTTGGGTCTATTTAACTGAAATCTTGTTTAATCCTTAACTTTGATCGTTTTTATTATATACAGTTATGGTCAAATATATTTTAACAAAAAAACGCTAAGTTATAATTTAACCAAAGAAACCTAACTCGTTTCCTACAAGAATTATTTTTAAGAATCTTTACTATCAATAAATCTTGTTAAGAGTGTCCCCTAATCGGGAGCGAAGGTAATACACAAAACATTATCAAGAAATATTTAAATACACTGCTTAAACTATCTGTTAAGAAATGTTTTTTTTTTTTTAATTTCTATCTGATTACTTTCGGTATAAATGTATCAAGAAGTAATAGGAATTGTAAATACGTTTCCCAATTATTGCAACACATTTGCGACGAAGCGATACCATTCTTATCAACAACCGTTTCGCAATTCTATAAGTATTCGATTCCTTCAGTGATTCATCAACGGATTGTACTTACTTACGAAATCTCCAGACAAGTTCTAAAGCCATAAGGGACTACAATTACAGAACTAAATCCAATACACAAAAAGAGTTACTGTATTCGATCAGGCTTAAATTAAAATTAATCCAACCCGATATTAGCCATTACAGAAACGTAACCACAGTGACATGAGAAAACAAAACCGATTTTTCAGAGTCGTTCTCTAGCAGCAATGCGTGCACACTATCATACCGTCCTAATCTAAGTGATATTAAGTACAAACAAATGAGTGTGTCACATTATTTAACTAGAACATTATTACTCGCAGTGTGAGTAAATTGATAACAAAGGAGCACGTAAAATAAAAATGTAAGTAATGAAGGCTAAGTGAAAAAACGAAGATTGGCCGCTCCTAAATAGGGTGCGACATGACATATAGTACAATATACGACGGTTAGTCAATAAGTAAAATGAATTCCCATTTTTGAGCAAGTTTTTTCCATTAATATAAAGCTACAGGCAAAAATGCGCCAAGTTTTAATGGACCCATGTATGAATTCAAAGTTCAGATAAACCGAACAGGTTTGATTTTATGGGAAAAATATTCCCTCGAGTATAACGTGCTAATACAGGGTTGCCCAAAAATCGCGGCACTTTTTAAAAACCTCAAAACAATCTCCATATACTGATTTTTTTTTGTACTAGATTCTTTGCTTCTACCTATGTTTGCCTGTTTTTCTTTCAAATTTTTCCAATTACGTTGTCCCACGTTTCCTTTGGTCTACCTCTTTGTCTTTTACCTGGCATTTTACTTTCCCATATTGTTTTAACTGGTACTAAGCTGCCCAATCTTTGTAAGTCTTGTCTTGTCTTTCTTCTATGAATTCTTTTATGGATTTTATCTTTAATTCTTCTCCTATTTAGACATTTTTAATTGTATCTTTTTTTGTTATTCCTTTCACCCTTCTTAAGTATTTCATCTCGGCTGCTCCAATGTTACTCTTGTCTTTTTTTGTTTCGCGGCCATATATGAGAATTAGTCTGTAGATTGATTTGCATAATTTCATTTTTGTTTCCATTGAGATTTCTCTTGTTCATGAGTCCATTACTCAGTGCATAATATACCTACTCTATTAGCTTTTTGTATTCTATTATTCAGTTCAATATCTTGTTTTCCCGTTTCTTCTAGCATAATGTCCAAGTATTGAAAGCTGCTAGCTTGTTCTATTAGTTCTCCATCTACTCAAATTTGTATTACCTACATATTTTTCGTTTGATACTACCTTGACTTTAGTTTTATTTTTTGTTCATTTTCATTTAATTTTCCATTAATACTTGGTTCCAGATATTTAAGGTTTCTTCTAGGGCCCTTTGACTTCCTGCTATGATAGTTAAATGATCTGCGAAGGCGCATTCTGATATTTAATACGTTCTAGTTGTCTATATCCAATGGGTCAATCTAAACAGATGAATCTTCCTTAGGTGTAAACAAATTTTACTTTGGTTACCTTCGTTAATAACAATCATAATCTTAATAGCAACAATGCTAACCACAGCAAAATGTGCTTACACCTAAGGAAGATTCATCTGTTTAGATTGACCCATACAGATGGGTTTTGTTCTTTGTTGATAGATAGATGCTTTATCACTTTAAATAAAATACTTATAGGTCTGGAACGTTCTTACTGGGGGCACCCTGTATCGTCGTACAAAAATCATTATTAGATAATTGTATGGAAATAAAAACTGGCCCCGTTTATTATTGTTTCATATTAATATACCTCTAACAACCTGTGATATATTGTTCGAAGTTTTAACTTCCTGCTGTAATAACCGCGGCATAAAAATACATTATTGCCCATTAATTCGCTAAAACCCATTGCAGATTTGCTTACGATAACGAAATGAAACGTTTCTGTTGTTTCCAGGAGTGGAGTTGATCACATAATAACGACGATTAAAAATTAAACCTGTTGCCGGACAATTTGTCACGTGCGAATAAAATTAAATGTCCCCGTCGTGGCGGTTTTGAAATATCAAAAAAAATTACCGCGATTTAGTTTGAAGGCGGACTGGATGGCACGCTATTTCGTGATTTACATACAAGTACGTGATGCATTACCGATTCTAATATTGTTTGGTTTCATTTATGAGGTCGGTAATGGATTTCTGATACGCTGTGTAAAGAAATATGTTTTTATTATTTACTAATATCAACGTTTGAGTTGGGTATAATTTATTTTATTTATTATTTAGATAATACTTTCGCAATTAAGGAATAATAACTTAATAGAGTGATATTGTTTGCTTAATGGTAAAATATTAGGATGAAATACAACGAATTTGTGAAACACACAATGGGAAAAAACACACTTCTAAATAATAAATATATAATATCGTAATTTGCGTTTAATTTTTGTTTAGTTCTTTTTTATGGTGTCCAAAAAATGTTTATCTTGACAAAGCTGCAAATTGCGCACGATAATCTATTTTAAATTGTTCAAAAAAGGCCTAAAAGTAGCTTTTTGAGCTATTTCTAATTTTAAAAAAGCTTTGGGTGAATAGCTTTAAGTTTCATGTATCAATTTTGTTTTGGCAAATTTAAAAGTTTTGCAATGGTATTTATATTTAAAATATTATTAAATGCTTCCTAAACAATGCATTTTTATTTTGTTTGTACAAAAATTGCCTAAAATTCAAGATTTCCAGAAAGTTTAAGGGTTATAGCTCCTCATTTTGTTTTGGGAAAAACTTTTGACTTTTCTAATGGCTTTTGTATTTTCAAAAAACAGCAAAGGCACCCTAATTACAGCATATCCACCTTTTGTTTATTCAAAAACCGCTAAAACAATTTTTTACATTTCCTTTAAACCTTAGAACCAAGTTCTAGTTGTATAACATAATCCTGCATTATTTTTGCAACTATATTTTTTTTTTCAATAAAGATACGGGTATCAATACCTATCCATCTTTACTTTGTTCATAAACCATATTTACAGCTCTTAAAAATTATCGATAAAGTAGTAAGTGCATAAACTTGCATTATTTTTCGACAAATTTAAACGTTTCGCAAGGGTCTTAATATTTTCTTTAAAAAGTTGCATTATTTTACGACATAAGTTCTAAAATATTGCATAGTCTTAATATTAAAAAAAAAAATTAAAACCCGGTACTTATTGAATTTTCACCTTTACCTTGTTCAAGAATGGTCTAAAAGAGTTTTTTTACTGCTCAACTTTTTTTAAAACCGTAATATGTATATAATCCTGCATTTTATTATAGCAAAAATTCGAAAGTTTTCCAATAGTCTATACATTTTGGACACACCTAAGCAAAGCATTTTTACCTCCAAATCGTTTAAGAACGACCCCTAATAATTTTTTGCTGCTTTTCTTGGTAAACGCTGGCTTATCAGTTAATATTTTGAGCCATTTATATTTTCGCAAACCAAATTATCCTATAAAAGCAATAAAAATTATAAATAAACAAACTACACGATAAAACAAGGCACATAACACGATAAACAAAATAAATATCTGTAAAATGACGCACGAGTTAAAAAAAAATATCCTGAAAACTTGATTCGCATGATAATTCAAACATTCGCTTGTACACGTCACGGTTAGAATTCATTATTTCCATTTATAGTCACAGAACGGTGGGAAATTTATCGATTGCAGCTGATAAAGAATAAAAAAACAAATGTTATCGCTTTTCAGTCAGGTTATTCACACAGTAAGAACACACAACCAAGCATACACCTGCGATAACTTGGTTGTTTCACATATCATGCGGTAGCAAACGATAAGAATTACTGTTTTGTTTTCTCTCTTGGGCAGCGTATCAGATAAAATCTGCATTATTTTGAATGCTGGCTGCTTCCATCACTCAAAACGATTTAAGTCCCAAAACAATACAATACACGCTTATATGGATCAGATAGACGAAAAATAATTAAAATACGCTTTCAAAAACCATTGCATAAGTGCTATTGTGCCCAAAATCCATCCTAAGCTAACAAAACAGACCTGAAAACACGAGGCTTAAAAACAATAATGAAAACTTTAACAGTAAGCATTTTTTGTTTACATTTTAATAACTATTAATAAATTAGTCTTAGAAGATGTGTTTCCGATACTTACATTTAATTAAAGATGAAAATAAAAAAACTTACCCAAGCACTTTACGCAAAAATCCTAAAACAGTATTTTAAGTTAGTTCATTAAGTCAGAAATAAAAAATACGCCAAATAAAAAACGAATATAATCAGGATTATTTCAGCATTTTATTTTTGCCTGTCGGTAAAGCCAAGCATCCTTAATTTTTAACAAGATCTTCAAACAAAATATAAAGATTCTCATAGATTTAAAAACGTTTGCTTCAGTAACTTTTAAATTCTGTTTAATTAAGATGAAACCATCCAAACAAAGAAAGACGTTGAGTAAAATTAATTTGGTTTACACTTAAACTTAACGCAATTAAAGTATTATGTACAAAT
The DNA here is from genome assembly GCA_947652605.1 of Elmis aenea. Taxonomy (NCBI): domain Eukaryota; kingdom Metazoa; phylum Arthropoda; class Insecta; order Coleoptera; family Elmidae; genus Elmis; species Elmis aenea. The sequence continues at coordinate 2,639,485 of OX393581.1, read as the reverse complement.
ATAACCAGCGCATGAATAGTACTTATGATATAACATGTAGTAAAATACAACAGCAAATGGTGTGTACTTTATTATATTGAGGTAGATTCAGTGTTAATTTGTAGCTCGCGAAATGTAAACTAGAGATATTTTGTAAGACACTATTGCTTCATTTAGTGTGGTAGGCTAAAATCGCTGTTAAAAAGTGTAAAACTCGTTATTTTTGTTAGATCTAATGCATTTTTATTTACATAAGAGTCCTCTTTTACCTTAACACTGTAACCCTTTTAATATGCTTACCCCAGGCGTATGGAACGAACAAATATTGAAAGTAGCCGACATTATATTTAGCAATGACAAGCTTGTTCTCCAAGCTTTTAAAATGGGTTGCATGAAACATAAGAATTCATTTGATTACTACGATAATAACTTGGTCCCAAAGTTAAAACAATTTTCCCACTAAACGTTTTTACAGTGTGTGTTTTTGCATCAATAAACTTCTTTAGAAATTGAAAAACTGAAGGGAAACATAACGCTTTATAGTGAGATCAAGGGTTACATTGACTAAAACGGGTTTAAGACCACTGCTGTAAGACAACGCCCAGTATAAGATACAATAACTAGAAAATTGTTACAGTCATGGTTCTAAAATTACTTGGGTATGTTAAGCTAACATAGTCAAAGCCGTTTTTGTCAATTTTAGCAGAAGACGCCCAAGCGTCGGTACCTCTTTTGCAATATATACCACATAAATAGATGATAACATTAAAACCGTAAGAAAACACCCTGTATAAGATACAATAACTAGAAAATTATTAAAGTCATGGTTCTAAAATTACCTGGGCATGTTTAGCTAACATAGTCGAAGCCGTTTTTGTCAATTTTAGCAAAAGACGCCCAAGCGTCGGTACCTCTTTTGCAATATATACCGCATATAAGGTAGATAACAATAATACCGTAAGACAGCACCCAGTATAAGATACAATAATTAGAAATTAATGGTCCCAAGATTACCTGGGCATGTTAAGCTAATATAGTCAAAGCCGTTTTTGTCAATTTTAGCAGAAGACGCCCAAGCGTCGCTACCTCTTTAGCAACATATACCGCATATATTAATGATAACATTAATACCGTAAGATAACACCCCGTATAAGATACAATCTTCTTTTATAAAGTATTTCCTATCAAAATACCACGCGAGTTCTAAAATGACTGGTAAAGAAACCATCTTAAAGTTTCTACAATAAAAGACTTATGAAAAAGTACAGGTTTTGCAATTGAACTAAGTACTTTATATTAAAGTTAACAGTTAGTCATTAAGAAAGTATACAAGACCATCACAAAAAACACTGATGAAAATTAATAGTTTAAATTAGAATATGGTTAACAGTAGGAAAAAAAGGTGTTTATTCCACCTCACAACATTGAATTCTCTGACAATATTTTGTATGATTCTCACAGCGTTTAATGAAACAACTTTGTAGTTGTTGCATGCAACTAATATTATACAAACCTGCAATATGTGGAAAGGAGATAAAGGCAACTATGCAAGTTTCAATTAAAATCTTTAATGCTAACTTGCCAGCGGTGTATTGTTAAATTTAAATGACTTGAGCTATCTGTATATTACTTGCAGTACATTATTACACCTAGGGTGCTAAGAATTATTATTAATCTAAAGCAAGCATAAATTCAAACGCGTTTAACTTTAATCACACTTTTGGTAATATCGTAAAAAAAGTAATTAGCTTCAATAAAAGAATTTTTGTCGAAAGAAACTAGACGGAGAAAACTTTTATTACCATTTACTTGGTTTTTTAAGTACTTTATTTCTAAGTTTGCTTGTAAAGGGATTGACACTATGAACTTTAAAACCCTAAAAATTATCATTACCTTATCCCGCACAATCCTAGCTTGTTAAGTAATTGTTGTGCAGTCTACTATTTTTTTTTTGTAGCCGATAAAAAGCTAGACAGCCCGGCAAACAGTTCATTTAATTCACAACTCTTAATCCAACTTTAATTGGTGCACATAATGCCGCTATAAACTTGACGTTAATTTAATATCAGTTGCCTTATTGCCGTTGTATAAACAGTCGTCGGTTCTTAGCTGTTCTTTTTGCGATGGGCCGCACCGAGCAAGAAGTACTTAACTCCACAGCAAACCAATCCGACAAAAAAGCTTATTCGTGTTCTTGAAAAAAACTGTAGCATTTCATACCGAAGCAAATACTGTCTTTAAGAGCTTTCATAAAAATGGATTTTCGAATTTCCAGCATTTTTAAGAAACATTTAGGAAAACATGTGACTTGTTCAATAGCTAATAAATGGATCACTATGATCATTATAAAACGTACTTTACTGCAATATTTTCAGACCTGCTTACACTAACGACGTAAGCTTAGTAAACAACACGGCTTTCGGATATACGGGTCAACTCGAGATCATTTGTTCAGGCCAGCCATGTGCATGCATGGACATGAAACATTTGCCTCCATATTGCTGCCCGTAGCTGCTCTTGACATTGGCTATATAAATGTGAATGCAGAGATAGATGGCGCATTGGTCCATCGATCATTTAGGTCGGTCTGCGTCTGATGCGATCATTTCTATGGACCGGGCCGGAGATGGAGTCGTTTTGTACGATACATTTACGTGTGAAGGGACACAAATTACGAATAAACCAGGACGACGTTTAGCGAAACATTTCTACAGCCCTCAAGCAACAGCGTTCGGTACTTTTTTTTTAGTTGTTAACCGCGTTCAAAAATAAATTCCCCTAACAAGTGTAACAAATGGCATATATTATGGTTTCTCGGTACGTTAGAGCAGTATCGCTGCTAGTATAGTAGAATCCAATTACATTAAAAGATGTTGACATTTCCCAAAGGACTTTGAGGTCCTCAACTTGGTCACGCAAACTACGGCATCGCGTGCTTATCTTGAGAAAGGAGGGGCGTCGCAGTCGCTTGAATAAATCGCCTTTGTCAAATATTTTTCCATACAAAAGCATAGTAAAGGGGATTGAGAAATATTTTACCGTTCTTGAGGAAATATGTTGTTTAACCTTCTTAACATATCAACTGTATTGCATTTGAAACGAAGAGTGCGTTTAACATACGCGCGGTTTGTGTGAGTAAACTATTGTAAATCAGGGAAAATATTGAGAAACTTTTACAATATCATATACTACTGGGATACAACACTACCAGGGTGCGTATACGGGGTGTAAATAAATTCTGGTACACTCCCTTTTTTAAATTTAGATTTGAAGTAGGAAGAAACAATATAGAATCATCCGAGAAATTACAAGCAGCTACCAATCAGATCAACAACTGGACAAAAACATGGCGTATAAAGTTAAATGAAACTAAGTCAGTAGGTACATCTCAATTTTACTGACAAGAGAATTGAACATGTACCAATCAACTTAAATAATAAACAAATTCCGTACTCTAACACAGCAAAATACTTAGGTATTACATTGGACGTTAAGCTACGCTCATGTCAAGAAGAAAAGGGAAGAAATAGGTATCAAATATAAATTGCTTGCTATACAAGCAAATTTTAAAGTCTGTTTGGACATATGGGATACAGCTATGGGGATGCACCAAACAGAGTAACATTCAGATCATCCAGAGATTCCAGAACAAAACACTAAGGAACTCGCTGATGCACCTTGGTATTGCAGAAATAGTGACATACATCGGGACCTCAACATGGACGCTGTAACCAACACCATTAAGAAGTTTGCCAAGAGCTACGAAGAAAGGCTCCCTCAACATGTAAACGTCGAGGCGATCCAGCTCCTGGACACCACAGGATTAATAGGAAGACTTAAAAGGGTTAAACTTTTTGAGTTAGTTTAAGCAAAAATGTAAAAATAGAGACTGTGCGGTAGTGTGCACGTTAATAATTAGTGTACTTATATATTAGCAAACTAAAGACTACTATTGGGTAAACCTTGGACTAAGTATGAACATTGTTAATTTAGGCTCATTAATCTCAAAGACCAGATTGCATTGTTATAAACTCTATTAAGGTTTAAATAAACAAAAAAAAAATGTATTTTAAAATAAGTACAATTTTACACTTGCACCACTGTGGTTAATTTTTATAACATTAAATAATGTTTTGGCAAAAATAAAGTTTTTTATTATTCTTTGCAATGCTTCAATTTTTCTTGAAAAGTTTGAAACGCCATTGGAACAATTTAAGAGCGATAATGACGAGTGTATATGGTTTTACGTCATAAGCTTTAGTTTAAAAATGTTTCAAGTTTCATCAATTATAATTGTAATCTGGGCACAATAATTGTATGGGTGTCGTGTTCCCACAACAGTACAATCGCATTACGTGGAGAGGCGTTAGATTGTTTGAGAAGTGTATGTAGTTTTAGGAGGAAGCTGCATTACACGCTAGAATCTATAACAAGAGAAGCTATCAAAGAGCCAGCAGAGCGCATCAAATAGGATATTCGCTACTTAGAACGTTTAATATTAACGTTGTTTAATATTTAATGGAATATTTCAGATTCGCAAGAGTCGTGTTATTCTGAACAGTTCAAATCGCCCACACCACAAAATATTACATTTCTAAAGCAATTTTGTAGTGGAAATACATTTTTATACAAGAGGTATACAAAATGGTTAAAAATCTTATCGAAACATTGTTCTTTGCCTTATTTTTTCGAGGTAATTGTCATGCTAAAACATGGATTTACCTACCCCCTTTAAGTCTCCTCCATAGCTTCGCTCCTGGATTTTGATCATGGACCTCGTACAACTCCACCATATTGCCACATTGTCATGCTCGACCGACATTTTTAACTTAATAAACACACCAGGCTTAAGGACCGCAACAATATGGTTTAGCATCGTCAATCAAACATAAAGATGAGTGCTCGTTCATCATCTTTGGGTCATATTTCCGGGTTATCTTATACAGCTGACACTGAAATAAAATAAGTGTTTTAGCGAAACGCAAAAACTAATGTAGGTACATTTTTTAAAGACAAATAAACTGGCAGCGACACTGGTTTTAAAAAGATGCCAAAAATTACAAATGCTATACGGTACCTATTGACAGACCAACGTTTTTGTATTACAGCTTTCGACTTGGAGTTATTTAGAAATCAATGTTATATCAAATTTTATTAACACAACGTATACTTACAGTAGTAAGTAAAAATAAACCCACCTCCCTAGCGTGAATTAGATGCTTATCTTTGATAGCCTCTTGGTATTAAGTCAACACCAGGGTTTTCGTGATTTTCACGTTAACACAACTATAAATGTTTGCAATTACTATAATCAAAAGTGTTTATCGGTTTCTTTATTCGTGCAAACGTAACCATAGGCTTGATACCGAAACAACCAATCTTGGCGTGCAATACACCAGAATGAAAATATATGGTTTTGGGATTCCCGTTATCGTAAAATGTCAAAACTCGTAGCATTATCGTGTAAAGTTGCCGCTGTACATGTTGGTCTGTTTATTTATCTGTTTTTTGTTGTTTATATTTGTTTATTTGCTTGGCCGGGCTTATTCTCAAACAACAGATTACATATGTCGCTTTAAGCATTGAACGGTTCCATTTAAAAAAACTGATTAAACAATGCGACATTAAAATCGTTTAAAAATGTCGCATGAGGCTTCTGAAAATCTAAATTTATAGTGTCCTAATGTCAATTTAACTCGACGGTGCCATGATAAATTTGCACACAACGCTAAAAACAACTTCAACGGCAAAAAGTGAATATTCTTGCATTTGTAATTCCGCCGTTGAATATGCATAGGCCACCGTAGCAAATTTTAATTGCAACATAGCACTGTAACTGCTCCATTTGTATTAGGAGCAGGTAATTGCAGACTTTAAATTTAAAACTGCAAGGCTAATAAATGAATGGCTATTTTTGTTTAGGTTTAATTCAATGTATAAATTAAGGTTTTAATTAGTCCCGGCTAGAAAACAATATTACAAGAGGCAATTGCACGGTTTCTACAAATTAAAATGGCAATGATAAATATAATATTAATATATTCCGCTGTGTTTTTGTAAGCGTAAAAGATAAGTGCTACAAAAAATTATCTTTTAATCTACGAATGTGCACCAGATAAAAAGCTCTATAAAATGTGAATAACTTTAAAAATGCGCACTAAAGACACAGCAAACCTTTACATAAAAAACTTAGAATAAATAAATGTTCCTAAATGTGTAATACTATACGGGTTATTCTATATGAATTTCAAAACTGGTGTTGATTTTGAACACTCTGTATATGCTTACAAAAATTATAAATACTTCTTGGATAGCTCGCTGAAAATGTTCTCTGCAAATACGTTAAATTTTAAAGTTTAACTTGATTACAACTTAAGACAATATGCATTACTAGTTTTTATATTTATTTATTTATTTATTTATTTATTTAGTCACGAGTCCTTCTACTGTTAGGTGTAGGACTGTTGAGTTGTGTTGTGCTGATTTTTTTCCATGTTTTTCTGTCTTGTGCTAGCTAGCCTTTTAATGTCTTTCCATTTGATGTTTCTATCCGCTGCTGCTTTTTTAACTTCGTCGTGCCAGGTTTTTCTTGGTCTACCTCGTTTGTTTTTTCCCTGTGTTCTTGCTTCATATGCTCTTCTGGTTAACCTTTCTTCTTTCATCCTATAAATGTGACCCAACCATCCCAGCTGCCTTTCCTGTATTTTTGTTTCAACTGATTTTATCTTTAATTGTTCTCTATATGTTTCGTTTCTGATTCTGTCTTTTTTTGTTTTTCCTTGGATTTTTCTTAAAAATCCCATTTCAGCTGCATTCACTCGGCTACTATTTTTATTTGTTAGTGCCCACTTCCGTATAAAAGTGCCGGAGTTACTACCTTTTTGACCACTTCTACTTTTGTTGTTTTTGGGACTTCTCTATTTCCAAAAAATGTTGTTCTTAAACTGTTAAATATTCTTCCCACATTTCCTGTCCTTTCGCTTATTTCCTTGTCCATTCCTCCATTATTCTCTATGATCACTCCTAAATCTTTAAAGCTTTCTACCTGTTCTAACCTAAGCCCATTTAAAGTGATGCTATACCCTTTGTTTTCTGTTGTAACGATCATAGTTTTAGTTTTTTCGGTATTTATTTTCATATTAATTTGTTCCAATTCCAGGTTTAGAGTTTCTAAATTATGTTGCAGGTTTTTTTCTGTTTTTGCGACTAAGACCATGTCATCTGCGAACATTAGCTCCGTTATGTAAATTTTTTCCATTTTCCAGTTGCCTAGGTGAAACGGTCTCATTTTTTGTTTTACTTCTTTAATTACCCCATCTATGACTACTGAGAATAATAATGGGCTGAGCACGCATCCTTGTTTTAGACCCTCTTTTGTTTCAAACTCTTCCGATTCTTCATTTTGCGTTCTTACAATATTAACTGTTTTTTCGTACATCGCTTTTATTATGTCAATTGTTTCTATTTCTATTCCCTTCTTTCTTAGGCCCATCCATACGTCTTTTCTTTTGATTTTATCGAATGCTTTTTCCAAGTCTATAAAACATAAATGTATTTCCTTGTTTTTTGTTAAGCTCTTTTCTATTGTTTGTCTTAATATAAAGACTGGGTCTTGGATACTCCTTCCTCTTCTAAAACCATATTGGGATTCTTCTAGAGTGCTTTCTATTTTTTCTTTTAGTCTGCCTTCCATTACTCCAGTATTTTCCCTGGTACACTCATTAATGTTATTCCTCTGTAATTAGTTTTTATATACAAAGTAAAATTTGGTGGAGGTGCCCCTTTCTCTATCTTGACTATTAAGCGAGATACCCATGTAATCCCATCGAATTTCGACCACACTGTACAGTATGGCGTACTGCACAAGGGTAAATTTGAATCCACTTCAAGAAATATGTTACTAAAATGGTCGAAGGCGCGTCTAAAATTACGCTACAGAAATAAATGGCTTACGTGCCTTCTCATTTTTAATTACATGCTATTTCGTGCCAGCACGGTATAAAACTAAACTTGCAACTTTATATGGGTGACCTTAAGTTTCGAGCTGCAAAATTATCCCCGGAATAAAGTAGCCGCTAAAACTTTTCCCGTACTACCACCAAGTAATTGGACTCTACCGCCAGCTACGCGAGTGGTAAACTAAAACAACGAGCTAACAGCGTCCCAGTGTTACATATCTCAGAAGGCGGTCTTTTATATCTCGGGGGACGCGGTCCCGAGGTGCGAACTCACCGCTTTCCCGGAGGGATCAGGTGCTACGCCGATGTTTTAAAGTGGAACCAACCAGGCGTCGCATTACCGAAGGAATAATCACAGAACTTCGCACGAGATAGAGTCACTCGCGCCCCGTGATAAATTAGTGCTTTTCATGGACTTCCATTCGAATATATTAGGGTCGCATTGTCGCTACATTAATCGTAACCCAGATGTCTGGTCGTGTTTTCTTTATCCTATTTGGAATTTGGAGCATTACGGGCGGAACAAGCGCACGGAGCTCGCATAGAAAGCTCAGGAGGAAAGGATTACATATGAGTGACGCCGTCAAGTACTCGTTATTATACTAAAATCTCGACTCACATGTTGTAGGAGAAGTTTAAAGTACGTTTACGATTTCATGCAATTCTCGTTAGAGCGTTAATTATCCTAGTACATGGTAATCGGATGGTATTTAAGGCAACTAACAACAAACAAGGCTTAAATTATTCGTTCATGTGTAGCGGCAAGAGATTCGTTCCCTCTTTGGCTTCTAACTAGTTTTCCACTTAGACTAGAAACACTTCAAGAAAAAGAGAGGGGATCTTCAATTAGGTTTTTTATATTTAAAAAATAATGAAATTGGTTCTCAAAAATTTTGAAGTACTTTGTTAGGTTCCCTTGACAGCAAAAACCACTAAGAAAAAGTAAAGACACAAAAAAGGATATCAGCACACTACTTTAATTTAAATCGTACAGCCTTAGCTTTTGTAATAGTTTAGCAAAAAAATATTTGCAATACCTTTAATAACGAAAAATCATGCAACGGTTTCAATTAGGTTGGACAAAAAAAATAAAGCAGGTATCCAGTTTTAAATATTTAGGAACGATAACTGCAGACAACGGAAAATTGGAAGAATAGCTGAAGCTACATATTTTTATGACGCCACAAATAAATGCTTAATAAGTAAGAGACAGATCTCGCCCAGGGCACACTAATATACCAGGGAACGAGAAAGCAGAACGCCTAGCCAAAATTGGCAGCGAGACACCTTTCTGCGGACCAGAACCCGCAGCTTGCACATCCTATGGAACAGTCAAGCGGTGTCTTAATAATATATCAATACAGGGGCATATTGCTCATCGGAAAAAAGTTGCAGGACAAGCCCATTCCAAGGCTATCCTGTCAATGATCTCCAAAGAAAAAATAGAAGAAATGCTCAGGATGAGCAGAGTAGAAATCAGAGCAACCACAGCACTCGTCACAGGACTGTGGGCCAAACAAACACTTCTACATAATAGGGCTCTCAGAGACCGATATATGCAGAGAATGTAGTGAAGAAGAGAAACTCCTCTTTACGTAAATTGCCAGTGTAAAGGATTCACACACTATCGGCGTAGGCTTCTAGGGATGGAAATAGCCAACCAAGAAGAGTTAAGAAAAACGCCCTTAAAAAACATCCTGGGGTTTTCCAAAAACACAGGACTTCTCTAAGGGCCTATCACCAGAGGGTACAACAGACCAATAGGTCGCAGTACAGGAAGCCAAACGAGGACCACTTCCGCGGAAATCATAACAGAAAGATTTTAAAATAAACTAAGATGCGCGTATTTAATGCAGCGTACGAACCAATTCTTATTTAGTTTACAAACTTGGGCACTAATATCAAAGCAAAAATACAGGATACAGACGCAGGAGAAGATATTGTTAAGATGAATGGAAGGATGTAGATCAACTGATAATATAAGCAACAATAAAAATCCTAGAAGTAAAAACATTAAAAAAACGATAGAGACAAACCAATTAAGAAGCCAGGGACCTCTCATACGCATGCCAGAAAGCACATACGCAAAGATGGTATAGAAAACTAAATTTGAGGGAAAAAGAAGCAGAGGAACACCAGGAACAAAATGGTAAAATGAAGTGAGATATACCTAGACTTAGCATAAAAGGAATCAGCTGGAGAGATGTGCCACAGCCAATGATAAACAAATATAGAGAAACATAATCAACAACTAGAAAAAATACCTCGACACCAAAGGGTACAAGAGAACACGAATAATGTGAAGAAGAAGAAGAACCTTTAATAATATGCTATTTCTAGGCTAGGGCAAAGTCAATTAAATGAATATTAAAATCTTTTTGTTACACATAAGTTATGTGTTATAGAATTAGTTATGTGACATAACTAATTCTATAACGTTAAAATTTTATTATTAAATGAATCACAGCTTGTGTTGAAACATGGAGGCTAGAACCTTCCAAAACGCTATTTATCATCATTGTTAAGCAATTATATTTTCGTTGCAGCATTATATACGTAGCAATTACAAATATGTAAATAATTAATGCATTTGTATCGGAATTAAATAACATATTTTTAATGCAGATCGATGATCAGTTAGTAATTTTTTAAGTAGTTTTATTAATCAAAATATAACTTGCTATCCTATATTTTCAGCATAGATCTACCCATTAAACGTAACGGCTATTCAATTGCACAAAAAAATATTTTTAACTATATTAAAATACGTATTTTCGCAAAAATTAAAGAAGTACGGCTATAATTCATCTCGGATAATGTAGTTAAGAGATTAATCGGAATTCTATCACACAATACACAAGCGTATATTACTGGTAAACACAAAAACTATATTTGTCTCACTATAAAGCGTTGTGTACATATATTTTTCACCTCAAACTCATAGTGCAAATTCACAAACAATGCTTACACAGTAAATTAATATTGTTTCTGAATAGCATATTTAGAGACGTAGGGATAGGTATCGTACAAAACAAATAATGTTTTTAAAGTACTTTCATAAACACGATCTAGTCGGGTTTATAACGATTTTTAGCTTGTTATAAAGAATAATTTCCATTCGAGCGAAATTAATTTTAAACAAAGCACTACAACAAAAGAAAACAAATTCAGTAATGAACGCTGATGTTTGCATTGTAAAAATATTTCTATTGTATTATTGTTGTTCCACTATTTTGAACAATTATTAATGTTCTTTAGTCTCTGTTGTAAAGAAACTCAATACTGTCTACTTGTCTTTATTAAGTTAATTGAAGCATAAATTTAGTTATTATTTTAGTGAAGTTACCCTGGAAATGTACTCTAGCAATGAGAAAACCAAGTAAACAAAAGGTTGTTCCTAGAAATACTTTGAGTTAACAATAAAAATTGTATAACATTCTTTGTTTCCTGTACAAGTTGATTGAAATTTAAGTTCAAAAATGGATCTTGCTCTCCATTTGTACGTATACTTTGTTTACTTTTATTATAGATTAAAGTAGGCCGAGTTTTAGTTTAGTCATGTTGGCATTTCTGAAAGTCAATATGGCATTTTAGTTACATTCTAAAGCTGTGTTGCAAATTAATTGAAGAAAAATTTAAGAAAAGTATTGTAAGATATTAAAAAAATATAAAAAGATATTCCAGAGTTTACAAAGAACCCAATTTATTCCAAATTGTCGAACATATTTTATGTAAAGTACTGAAAGTTGGCCATATAAACTATTACAAAATTACATTTTAGGTTGAAGGATGTTTTATCATAAAAATTTTAGGTCAAGGATAAGACAATTTAGAAAATGTTAAATACAAACGCGGTTAATTTTTATACTTTTCGGATCATACATTTAGAAAAGAGCTGCAACAACTTATTTGGCAATATAATTCAAAAAATAGATATTTTACTTTACGAATTCAATGACGCAAAAAAGACGTTTAGAATTTAAAGGTGGGCTTTCAACTTTGTATAAAATTTTGAAATCAACGGGGTACAAATGTTGTAAAGTGGATGGTAGAAAAATTTTAAGGGAGCAAAAACGTGTCGCAGTTAAAGTTAAATTTTTGAGAAAATTTTTGCAGTAGATATAGAAAATCTAGTGATTTCTAATGTCAGATTTGTGTACCTGGACGAAACTTGTATTTATCAAAACGGATCTCAAATTCGTCAGTGGGTACATGAATCTGATATAGAGTAATTCTAGCAAAATTAAATATGAGGGCAAACGTTTTGCAATTTTACATGAGGGTAGTGATTTAGGCTTTTTGGAGGGGTGCAATTTTTTACTAAATTCTGAAAATAATGATCGTGATTACCATAAAACGATGAATGCAGAAATTTTCCAAAATTGGGTGGTTAAACAACTACTTCCTGCTTTGAACATATTGCAAGGTAAATGTTTGGTGGTTATGGACAATGCACCATACCATTCGAAGCAAGCGGACAAACCAAGATTTATGTTTATGTATTATAATTATATTAATGTATAACATTACACAATACACATGTATTTTGGGTCCTCAAAATTAATACAATTGTTTTAAACCGACATTAACACCGGTATTCCAGCATTATTTCCAAAAAATATTGATTATCAGTAATCTATTTTCGGTCTGTTATGGGTCAGTTGGTTCATTTTATTGTTTTAATATTAAACAGAGAGCAAATTTTAAGTATTTGGGATCGTTTGGTTAAGAGAAAAAACATGGAAGTCATAACAAGAAACACCTAAAAAGACGAATTGCAAAATACATTACAGTATTTGCCATCTTATTTTGATATAAATTCTATTTTTACAAAAATTCTTAAGTATTTTCCAAATTTTGTATTATGGGCAACGTTGTTTTGTAAATGATTAAAATTATAACCTAAAATGTTTAAAAAGTGACAATGTCACAATATATGGGCCAATCTAAACAGATGAGTCTTCCTTAGGTATAAACACATTTTACTGTTGTTACCTTTATTAATAACAATTATAATCTCAATACCAAAAATGGTAATCGTAGTAAAATTTGTTTATACCTAAGGAAGATTCAGTTGTGATCTTCTAACATAGCCTACTTTAATATTTAATAAAGTAAACAGAGTTATTAAAGCGTGTCACTAATATTTTTTTATTTTATTACAGTATATCGGAACCCAAGTGTTGAGCTTTCTCTTGGCCAATATAGGTTCAGCAGTTCTTTTGGAATACAGCACCCGGAACTCGCACATCCAGCCCCTAATCAGAGAAAGTATGCGCCGCTTGATAATGAACGCCCACCACGAAGAATCACGACAAACCCTGGCCATTGTACAAGAAAACGTAAGTAAGCTTCGCCTAGTTGCTCCCCCTATTTTTAGAGAAAGCAAACAACCATCTTCCGGAATATCACACACTTCCAGCAACGTAAGCCCAAGATAAATATTGGTTCCTGTCGGATATTCAGGCAGGGTCGGTAAAGCTGTTTTTTGTATGTCAGGGTAAATGGACTTGACTTAGAGATTTCCAATACAAATACTGACATTATTATGATATACTGGCTCTCAAAGCTAAAATTTACTTTTAAAGGGAATAAAAGTGGAAACGAGAGATGATATAATAGTAATAATGATTTGCCGAGCAATTTTTCGTTATCTTTTGTGCGCTCGGCCTAATACAACGTTCATATTATACCCGTCTCGTATCTAACGTGTTTGTTTATTGAAAATGTTCAGCCATGTTTAAAATATCGTTTTACAGTTCAAAAATTCCGTTTTTCAACCATTCGCTTACAGCCTTTATTGTAACAAGTTCCACTAATGGGAAAATAAACGCTATTATATCGTTTTCTAATAGAAGTTTCCGATCGTGTCATTAAAATAATGGTAATACTCATCGTAAAAATTATCGTTACAATCTTATCACGAGTACGTGAATGTATCTTAATAGCACTGAAATTACTGCTGGGATAAAAATGCATTCCATAATATTACAAGCGATAAAATCGCGTTAACACCATTAAATCAATTTCTGAATACATACATACTAAGTATAATCAAAAGTACTTCATTATTCATGGGAATTTCGTCTAGCTTTCAAATTATATACTACGGCAACAATCGATTACTGTGTTTTTTTGTGGTTTTGTGCTTATATATTATTTGATATATGGTTCATGAAAATTTAATTTCCATTTGATGCAAAAGTTTTTGGAAATGAGTTATTTATACACAAAAAAAAAACAAACACAGAACAATCTAGAAACAAAAGAATACACCTTCGAAGTGGGACAAGCTGGAAGGAACAGAGTGGACAGCATACGGCAAAAAAAAACTGTACTAAAGAGCAAAACACTAAGAAAAACGACAAAAATAAAAATATACAAAACCCTGATAAGACCCGTCATAACATATGCTATGGAAACGATAACAATAAATAAGAGAGAAGGTGGAGACTTAAAAAAATAGTGGAGAGAAAAGTAATGAGAGCAATACTAGGACCTAACGCACCAAGAGATGGAGAACATAAAAGTTTGTTTAAAAGTGCTTCTAAGATTCTTAACTTAAAATATGCATATTGTGCCAAGTTCATGAAATAACCCGAAAAATATCTCAAATCTGAGTGGACCAAGAGTTGTATAAAATTTTATTTTGTCAATGAAGTTCGTTTTTGAACTCAATCTTCACTTTCTTGAATGCTCTAAGTAACTAACGGGGGAGTATGACCTTGTGACCTTTAAGGAAAATTCGTTTGTGTATAAAATGTTATTTGGGTACCAGATAAATCGTTTAGCGAAAAAAATCTCTAATTTTTACAACGAAGAATTTTAGTAACAGTACCCTTTATAATCTTTTGTAAGCAGTTAACATAAAATTACATTCCAATTCGCAATTCGCAGCTAAATTTATGAATTCGTGACGGTATATGCGTGGCCACTTTGACCGATCCGACAATAAATAAATGTTATTAAAAGTTTCTGAAGCTTTGACCTTCATCGTGATAAACAGCTTCTATTACAAGGCTTATCAAAATAAACATTAAAAATTTACATATTTACTCATTTATTAAATCTTGCCTTTTCCACTGCGTGTTTTTGATTAGAATAATAATTGTAAAAGAACATTTTACTTCCACGTTTGCTAAATGTACGGTATAGGATTACACATATATTGTTATATTTTAAATCAATACGTAAATATTTTGACATTAATGTAAATAAAAAACTTCTTAATATATTTTAATTATTTATATGATTAAACAACAAATAAAAATTAAAACTGTATGCTTTTTATATAAAAGCTTTATAGAAATGATAGACCAGAAACGAGACTCTTATATCTTCATCAGTAGCGTTTTAATGACAGATTTTTTATTAACTAGAGGTCAGTGTTTCTCAACACATGGGGTGCGTCCTCTAGGGAGGGTGCGAAAAAAAAATGGAAATTGAAAACAAAACTATGTATTAAAACAACAAAAACACAATAACAAAATACGTATTGAAAATGACAGCAATCACACATACACTATAGTCGTTTCTCAGTGGGCCTAATAATTAGTGTTCCGAATTTCAATGTATTTTTAAGTTTAACTTGGCAAAAAAATGTACCAACAAAAGTACTCATTTTAAAAAATACACTCAGTCAAAGGGCGGTTAAGAAATAAAAACAAATAGAGTGTTTTGGCAAAAAGGTTGAGAAACGCTGGTTTAGGTGATCTTAAACTACACATATTTCTTTGTACAAATGTAGGTTTAATTTAACAATCACATATCTTATTTTTAATAATAAGAATAACCACATCAAAAAAATCTATAGTAGTTTTTACACTGTCAAATCTTCGTTAATAATACATATTTATTTATTTATAACTCACAAGCAGTTGTTCTTGTCCATCTAAAAAACCGTGCTAAAACAGCGTAATTCAAGTTTAATTTAAAATCAACTAATGGAAATTTACAGATAGGTATTCACAATTTAATAATAATAACAATTAAAAAGGTTCGTCTATGTACGATCCCACAACAACAAAATTGGTTTAATAAATTCTCATAAAAGAATAGTTTAATAAATTCACAAACATTTAATTAATAGAAATTTAGTAAACTTTACCAGTATTGTTAAATCGACTGAAAGGCATACCCTTAACTATCTCAAGACAAAGAATAATGGACTTTTACCACTTTCATAATAAACGGTATTTTTAAATTTTTGTTCGTGTCTCGGCTTCATTTTTCACCTTAAAATATCTCGGTAACTTGTTTTAATCCTTACGTGTATTGCATAATATAATTTAACGGCCCAACGAGCAAATGTAGTTATCAGACATAGTACACACATTAAAAGCACCATTTTGCATATTCCCGTATACCGTATAACATAACAGGGGTCAAATGGACTTAAACCCCTAGTGGCAACTGCGGGTACTACTGCGGTAAACGTCTTTATCCCAATCTCAAATACGCCGACATCGGTGAAGTCCCGACCGCACAGCCGGGGAATACATGTGCAAAACGCAAGCAGTCGCTAACAAATATATCGTTATAGACATATTCAGTGCTCGGATAGTTTTGGAAATGCTGCACCAGACGGCATAGCCAACTTGTGTATCGGATTTGCAATTGTGAATCAAGACGTTTTATCAAATTAATCTGCTTCAGGAATTACTGCTCGCGTCAGCTGAAGAGTGCATTTAAAGGAAATCGAATACAATTAACATTTGTTGCAAGAGATATGCACTTCTCGAGTACACTAGATTTGGAAAACTAATTTAGTTTATTAAATTTCAGAACATCCTACATCTAACAGTAGAAGGGACTCAGGACAAAAGAATAATAAATTTCAGAACAAAAAATGATACCTAATAAATGCTAGCTACCATCTAAAATATACAGTTCTTTAAAACGGTTACTCTACAAGTTTCAATTGGTCAATTTTCAATTGGTCAAAGCATGTGGATCTTTTAAAATATAAACTGTGAATAGCAAACATCCACAACTAAAAAGTTCTCACCAATATACCTACATATGTACATGTTAATTATTTGCTTTGTCAGTATTTTCCTAAAATGAACAACTTTTAAAATAAACGGTTTATTTGTATAAAGAAATGTCATGTTTTCTTATAATGTAAACATTTTTTGCTCAAAACTTTCTCTTGTTAATAGTAAAATATTAAAACTGTTACAGTTCAATGCCTTGCTTATCAGAATTCATGTTTCATGTTAAAGTTCCACCGGCAAATTTATTAGAAGCTGAAATTTCTGTGCGTATTTACAAAGGCACTGCCAGTCTGAATGGACGCCGAATCTCATTTCACCTGCGTCACGACGTCGGCTTACTCCAATTTAATTCGGGTTTACGCATTTCCTATCTAACAAAGCCTTGAGATGTCTGTCTGTAAATCGGCTGTAGACGCATGGAGCCCATATATTATATTAACTGATCCATTCACGCAAGGATATTAAAGCTTAGTAATAACATTAGCACGACGTAAGCATATTAATCTGCGTTAGAAAAAAAAAAAAAGATTAATTGCCTTATAGAAAATAAATGCTTGATTTTCTAATCATCTAATAAAAATGCTTCTAAAATTACCTGAGCTTGTTAAGCTAACATAGGCGAAGCCATTTTTGTCAGTTTTAGCAAAAGACGCCCAAGCGTCGGTACCTCTTTTGCAATACATACAACGTATATGGTTGATAACATTCATATCGTAGGACAGCACCCCGTATAAGATACAATAACTAGAAAATTATTAAAGTCATGGTCCTACAATTACCTGGACATGTTTAGCTAACATAGTCGAAGCCGTTTTTATTAATTTTAGCAAAAGACGCCCAAGCGTCGGTACATCTTTTGCAATATAAACCTCATAGATGGACGATAACATTAATACCGTAAAACAACACTCCGTATAAGATACAATAACTAGAAAATTATTAAGGTCAAGGTTGTAAAATTACATGGACATGTTTAGCTGACATAGTAAAAGCCGTTTTTGTCAATTTTAGCAAAAGACGCCCAAGCGTCGGTACCTCTTTTGCAATTTAAACCTCATATATGGACGATAACATTAATACCTTAAGACAACACTTCGTATAAGATACAATAACTAGAAAAGTATTATAGTCATGGTTCTAAAATTACCTGGGCATGTTTAGCTAACATAGTCGAAGCCGTTTTTGCCAATTTTAGCAAAAGACGCCCAAGCGTCGGTACCTCTTTTGCAATATAAACCTCATATATGGACGATAACATTAATACCGTAAGCCAACACTTCGTATAAGCTACAATAACTAAAAAATTATGTAAGTGATGGTTCTTAAATTACCTGGACATGTTAAGCTAACATAGTCGAAAACGTTTTTGTCAATTTTAGCAAAAGACGCCCGAGCGTCGGTACCTCTTTTGCAATATAAACCTCATACATGGACGATAACATTATTACCGTAACATAAGACCCCGTATAAAATACAATAACTAGAAAATTATTAAGGTCAAGGTTCTAAAATTACCTGAGCATGTTAAGCTAACATAGGCGAAGCCGTTTTTGTCAATTTTAGCAAAAGACGCCCAAGCGTCGGTAAATCTTTTGCAATGTATACCGCATATATGGACGATAATTTTACTACCGTAGGACAGGTGTTCTATACCCGGTGTCCATGGACCTCCAAGGAGGACGTGAAGCTTCTCAGGAAATATGTGTTAAATACAATGTTCGAAAAGGTTATTGGTGGAAAGCAAGAATTTTCGCACTAAATATTTTTTACTCTGTATGTTCTATGCATAAATAAAGTTCTTTAGAAATGGACTAAGGGCAAGGGGTACATGACACTTCACAGTGAGGCCAAGGGGTACACTGATGGAAACTGGTTCAGAACCGTTGCTGTAAATCAAATATATTTAAACTGATATACAATGAAAATATTTCAACTTTCCAATAATCTCGTGACACGGCCGTAAATCAAGTCCTTTTCCAATATATAAAGATAAAATTGTCTGCAGATATATTATTTATTTCGCCACACCACACTATCTAGCGTCATGAACATATTTAACGCACAAATGCGAAAATTGCGATAGAACTGGGAACGTCTTTTTAAATGTTAATACTCAATCGCGTTTGAAAAATGCATCATCGTTTTACGCTTACGCGGCCTGAGAGAAAGTTTTCGTTCATAAATAAATATGTTGGTGACGTCTTCGGAATCGAATTGCCGCTCGTTTCCCGGCAATCTTTATCGCTTCGTTCCGTTTACATACTCTTATATACAGAGTTATAGGGGGTCCTGCTCCGAGCCCATTCAAAGTCATTACTTCCCAATCAATACCTAAGTTGCACACGATGAACTTCAAATTGAATTATCTATTTCATTTCACGTCCCTCGTAATTGAAGAGGAGCTAATAGCGATATGAAAATATAAACGAGTACAGTCAACAATCACTTATTTACCAAAAGAAGCTCTTCTGAGTATTTTCTCAGATTCGAGACTCTCCCTGCCTTATCAGTAATTTATTTCGTTATTTATTTATGCACAAAAAGCTAACATAGCAATTATTTTAATTAGCAAGAAGGTTGATCAAAAACAATATTAATTTAATTAATTTACACAGGCCGACATTTCAGAACTTTGTAAACGTTGTTTTAATTTTGATAACTGTTCTTATATAAATTACATGCTCTGAATTCAGTGGAACACGCAGTTTTTCGCTTTCGCATATATTATTTTAGCAAAATGGAAAAACAGATTATTAAGTTTTTAAAGAAAAACAACACACAATTAAATTTTAAATATATCTTAATAAACAACTGTTTGGATAATTTGTATTTGATAAAAGAGTCATTTAATAACTTTAAAATGAATCTTATTATTTTATATTTTATGGTCACACCAAACGTTTAAAACAAGCAGCGTTGATAGAGTAAAGTGCCCTAATATGGAATACTTTTTTGTTTTCAGCAATAATATTCACATTTATTCAATAAAATTTTGCAAAAAAAATTATAAGGAATTTGCAATGAATAAGGCACACACATTACTCGAATTCTGGTACGATATTATTGTAGATATTTCTTATATAGCTATTTTTTTTACATGTTACTACTATTCCATATTAAGCTCCCGGGGAACCTAATATGGAATACTAGGGGTTCTTAATATGGAATATAGGATTATATAGGAAATATACCTTAAAATAAACAACTGCTCATAGATTAATCTTTCATTTCTTTTTGATTTACATTATTACTTAAATCAAACCAAAACTCTGTTATTTATGTAAATTAAATTATAATTCAAATGTCATTCGAACTAATGTTGATAATTTATTTATTTTTTATAGGTAGAACAATAGAATTGTTTTTTTGGTTATTTTGCACGTTTTTCGTGTGCCCATTTCTGACACTTTTGACACTGAACCCATATTGCTGTACTTAGTGACCATAATTATAGTCATTATAAGGCACCTGTATGGTATTCCATATTAGGTATCAATATGACATTTCAAAAATCGGCAAGTATATGTAAAACATGAAATGGCCCCAATCAAAATGTTGGTCTATTTAATCGAAATGCAAAGAAAGGCTCATGCTAAATAAAAATGCAATAAAATATTTTATATCATTTACCCTAGCATATAATATTTTGCACTGAAAGATTTAGCCTAAAAACTCAGTAGCACGTCAAAAATATATTTGAAACTGTTATGTAATCTAGTGAATATTTTTTTAACTATTTTTCATTTGGAAATGTGTGATCGATGTACAAATAGGTACATATACTTTTCAACAGATATCGCTTATTCATTGTCATAAAACTGATGTATTCCATAATAAATAACTGTTCCATATTACGACACTTTACTCTACATGAAATTAGAGAGTGTCCATCGTCGGTAATTCTAAAGCGAAATGTCATAATAATGTTTCTTATTCTACGAAAATTTTACCTCTAAACTCTACTAACGCATACAACACTTCTACAAAAAATTTGGCCCATAACAAAATATTTAAGTTTTTTTACATAAAAGATGTGAAGGGTATAATACCCTTGGAAAATGGAACATTTTTATAAACTTTTTAAGCAGCTATAAAAAATATTTTTAATCGTTTCTAAACAAAATAATATGCGTTACGCATTGCAAAAACATTGTTTAACACTTCTACAAACAATTAGGCCCATAAAAAATATCTGTTTTTTTTATATAAAAGATGTGAAGGGTATACCCTAGGGAAATGGAAATTTTTTAAAGGCAGGCTGACTCAATGCTACACCCTGTCGACGGCCCTGAATGTTTGCACTGTTTTCAGTTTCCGATTTTTTCGCTTTACGACTTATTGCTAGTGAACGAATTCGTTCGTAAAGCGAAGTTAAACTGTGTTTTTATTTAAAACGGACCACTTAAACATTACCGATATTTTTTTTTTTGTAGATTGGATGCTGCGGGGCTGACGGACCCGGAGATTACTTGCAACTCCAACAGCCTCTGCCCTCCCAGTGCAGGGACACCGTCACCGGCAACCCGTTCTTCTTCGGATGCGTCGACGAGCTGACTTGGTTCTTCGAGGAAAAGGTGGCGTGGGTGACCGGCCTAGCCCTAACAGTTTGCTTCTTTCATGTAAGTATCCGCAAATAAATCCGAACCGCAAATAAATTGGGGAAAAGCCGATATGTCTGAATCACGTAGCGTAACGGTCGAATGAAACTACTGAAAAAAATACTGTTAGTATTTCTCCGATTTCTTTGTTGGTACCGGATTTATGTTGGCCTTTATCTTAGGGCTATACGATCCCTGAAAACTTTATATACTTTGAAGTGATTAATTGGGACGGATTAAGAATTGTCGTGAAACCGAGTCAGACTCGCAGGGAATTCGAATTGTATGCTTATACGCTGCAAAGTTTTGCTTCGATTGGGGTTGTTATCGTGCAACTCTTCTGCAGGTTTGGCACGTACAAGAAAGATAGAACGTTTCACTTAACAATCTTTTTTTTTTCTCTAAAGATGGATTGCGTGAAGGCTATGCGCGTACGGTCTAACGTACATAAAAAACAAAAACTTACTTCTTGAAGTCTGAAAATTGAACTATTACATTCAACGAACTGTGAACTCATTGTACAGGGTCTTACAAAGATTATTACCAACTCTATTTTCTCGCTGGTTCTAAGAACTAAAGCAAAAAAACCTCATACCTAATTAAATTGACTAAAAATCACTTAACAGATTCTTAAAAAATATGTGATAATTATTTAAACTTGTTTTAATAAGCTAAGCTTCAAATCAAAAAGTTAAGCTTTAGATTTGTATGCATATTAATGTACAGGATGTCCCAGATAACACTTTAGCATGAGGATCTTGCGCATTATAAAAGATTCAGGTTTGTTACATTTAGATGCATTATTCTTAAGGGTGCTAGGAGCTACAAGCTATTATACAGGGTGTGTATAAATTGGCGGAAGCGCTACACGTGACGATGTTCTTCGTAAAATTCTAAGTCGAAAATCTTGATACAAAAATGTTGTACCATGCTTCCTATGGCCTCAGGAACCATTTAAAGAAAAAAAAAATTGGCAACATTGCATACATTGATTTGCGTTTGGACATTTTTTTATCAGCAATTTTTACTTAGGTATTTACAATTTTTGTTCGAACTAAAAGCCTTCAGTTCGTAAACATAGCTGCAAACTTTTAGGTATCGTCTAACACAAACTAGAAATAATTACGAGAAAAACAGAGATGACAGCTAATGACAATGTTGCCATATGTATTATTTTCATTCAAATCAGTGATTTACATATTTTCAACACCAATTTTTGAAAAAATACTATTCGAAATTTATTTTTATTCCAAATTGCAGCTTTTTCATTTGCAAGTATTAAATAATAACGCTTATTAAAGGACTAAATGTCAAAACTTTGAGGACCTCTTGCAGACACAGCAAGCATGGTACAACATTTTCGTATTAAGATTTTCTACTTAGAATTTTACGAAGAACATCGCCACGTGTAGCGCTTCCGCCAATTTTTACACACCCTGTATAAAGTACAAAATCCCTCGCACCTAGGCTGAATATGTTATTTGGTCCACCCTGTATATGATACAATATAATCTGCTTCACTACAACTTCTCTAGATGAATTGGTAGACAGCGACGGACGTCGGATCGAACACAGCACGAAATTTTAACGCTCTAATGTCGTGATTGTTGTAATTATCATGATCATTAGTTTTAAAAAGAGTAGATAATCGTTTGTACAGCCCCCGCTAATTAGACATTCTAATTACGTCATGATTACCGCGAACTACATAGATAATCTCCTGACGCTCGTGGGTGTTGACGAATTGTTAAGGTTAATCATTCCATTACAAGGAAAAAGGATTTTTCATCCTTAATTGCGGAATTAATCTTCCTATGATATTATCTCGTCATAATAAAATACATTACTATTCGTTTAACGGTAAACACTACACTAAAAACGTAATTAGGAATAACATTCACTGTAAATATAGAATTAGGGTAATCATGATGACCTATTTGGTAAATTTCAAAAGTTACTGTGGGTGTATTAGAAGTAATCTACAAAATTACGAGGATTTAATCCTGAGGACATGTAATTATTTTCGCTCTAATAGTTGACCTTATGCGATTAAGAATGGCGTATACAGTTAAATAAAACCAAGTCAGTACATGTCAATTTTACCAACAAGACAATTGAACATGTACCAATCAACTTAGATAATAAACAAATTTCATACTCCAACACAGCAAAATACTTAGGTATTACGTTGGACGTTAAGCTATGCTGGAAGACTCATGTCAAGAAAAAAAGGAGAAAATAGGTATCAAATATAGAAAAATTTACTGGCTAATCGGGAGAAAATTCCTCTCTAACTCTTCATAATAAACTTTAGCTTTACAAGCAAATTTTAAAGCCTGTTTGGACATATGGGATACATCTATGGGTATGCACCAAACAGAGTAACATTCAGATCATCCAGAGTTTCCAGACAAAACACTAGAAACATCGCTGATGCACCTTGGTATTGCAGAAATAGTGACATACATCGGGACCTCAACATGGACACTGTAACCAAGACCATTAAGAAGTTTGCCAAGAGCCACGAAGAAAGGCTCCATCGACATGTAAACGTCGAGGCGATCCGGCTCCTGGACACTACAGGATTAGTAAGACGACTTAAAAGGGTTAAACCTTTTGAGTTAGTTTAAGCAAAAGTTTAAAAGCAGAAACTGTGCGGTAGTTTGCACGTTAATAATTAGTGTACTTATCTATTAGCAAACTAAGGACTACTATTGAATAAACCTTAAACTAAGTTTGAAGATTATTAATTTAGACTAGAATAAAACTGCTCATTGGTCACAAAGACCTGATTGCATTATTTTAAACGCTATAAGGGTTAAAATTTTGTAAAATTAAAGATATTAAAGTCCCTTGTCATATTTAAACTCTAAAAATATCATTTTCGTACAGAACTTTTACTTAAATAGGCAATAACAGCCGATGGCCTGACAAAATTTAATAGAACTATAACCGCAAGGGCATATAAAACATGTTATTGTACATAAAAACAAATGAACCGCACTCTTGAATGGGCCATTACGCGGAAACGTAATTTCAAATTGAACTTTTATACAGAGGGCATTATTGTTCCGGTCAGGGAGAGCGCGCAAATCCACACTGAAAATTTCCTATATTGATTTAGCATCCGCGTTCGATGTAGACAATATCGTCAAGTAATATCCGTTATCCTGTTATTCTACCATGAACTCCCTTGATTAAAGCACGTAAGGGATATACATTATCCAGATACCCTACAATCGGTATAAAGTGATCTCCAGCAGACATTTCTAGAATACAGTGTAAAGCGTTTACATTTTCCTTCCGATAAATATCGAATGTGTGTTACATTTTATATTAGCAAGAACCCATTCGGCCGTATATTAGACGACAAAATAAAAACGGATCGTCCATTGTATACCCAATCGAAGTTCAATTGTCGTAAAAAAATATTAACACTTTATCGCAGTTTACGGTTTTCTTGGGAAACTGCAATAAAATAATTCACAAAGAACAGTTAACGGTTTAAATTAGAAAAAGGTTCTATATTACTGTAAACTGGATTAGCCATAAACTAATTTAGAATTTTTTTGACGACACTTGGCTTAGGTGTGTGGAAAAATTAAACAAAAACAAATATATGCATACAGACCACCAGTTTAAACCAGGGACTGAGAACGGAACGAAAACGAAATTAACCGAAATTTTTTTAAGAACGAAAACGAAACCGAAAACGAAATTATTATTTTTCGTTCAAGAACGAACGCGAAATAAATATTTTCCAAAACCGGTTTTAACCGGTTTTGTCGCTATTTCAATTTAATTTGTTAAACACAAACGCGAATTTACCTTCTGTGCTGGGGAGACTCCACGAGGCAGTAAAAAATCTCACTTGAAATAAGTGAGCTTCACTTTTCTCCATATATTTACATGAATATGTATTAACAACTTTATTGTTTATACTTGCAATTTCGTGTAACACAATTAACGGTACAGATATTCTCTATTTCTAATTTGTTTTTTAGATCATCAATATAGAATATACCTACACTTGATTGGATATATATTATCAATGTGTATGTTTTATTTGCGTTTAGACATAATAATAGTAAAATTTATTCTTACTTTGAAAAGGACTAATGTAAAAGAAGAATTATTGGAAGATGTGTTGCTAGTAAGATTTAACGGAATGTGAAAATGTATATTGTATGGTACGTACAAACTATAAAGTTAAAGAATATTTCAAGTTAATATAAGTTTTTTTTAATATCTTTTTTATTTATAACATTTAGTAAATTATCCACTTGAATTCATTCTTTTGTCTTTTTAAATAATTACAGCAGGATCCTATTTAATTCAAATGCATAGATTTTTAGTACTAAAACAAATTTAAAACAGCACTTGCTATATTTTCATATTTTTAGATAAAGATCGTGTGTCTAATTTATTCTAATCACGTTGTGTTTTTGCACCTTACGGGTGTTAAACTTATTAAAATGGTTAAATCTTAATGTGTTTAACGATTTGGTAAATTTAATATGGCGATGGATCGCCAGTCTAAAATATGCTGTCCGTGAGCATCAAACCCCATCGTCATCGTTTATATTTTAGTTGAGACGCAAATATTGTTATCGTATTTATAGAGGGTTGTGGTGACTAGAACAGAAATTGATTTTTTGACGACAAAAAAATATTGTAAACGGTTTTAACCGTTATTATTTCGGTTCACGAAAACGAAAAGAGATTTTTTTCTGTTAGAACGAAAAGAACGAAAACGATATATTTCGTTTTCGTTCCGAACAGAAACGAACGGAATTGTTTTCGTTTTTAGTCCCCGGTTTAAACAGAAACCAATTAAAAGAAATTTTTATAGTATATTACATAACCAGAGTTGTAAGAAGCATATTACGCACGAGTGGAGAAGTTGAATATCTACAAAAATTAATTAAAGAACCTATTAACAAATTTTTGCATACCAAACTCAAAAAGGTGTATCAACCAAACTTAATACAGAATTTTTTATTCAACAATAATATAAAAAGGGGGGACAAAGGACTAAAATTTTTATATTTTGCATTCCATAAGTGCATTTTGTTTTTGCAAGTAAATTAAATTACGTTAACGTAACGCCAGGAACTTTATGGTTTTATTCAATAACGTGTAACATGGAAAAGCACTTCTTTTGATATTATGAAATACACTATCAAATTAAGTAAATTAGCATACATACGTTCTATTTTAAGCAATTAAATTTATTTTAATTATTATTTAAAACAGTCAATTAATTTTTCTTGTACTGCCATGTAAAGGAATTATAATGTTAAATTATTGCAAATGTTTGGTGTGATCTATTTCACCTCAAACTTAAAATTTAAACTAATGCTCGCCGACATCCTGATATATCGATTGTTTCGAATGGAATTTCAGCAATTGTTTCGCTTTGTAACCCACAGCCAACCTCGGAATTTACAATTTAATTAAGTCAAGACGACAAACAACACTCTACACACTACAATTTACTCGAGCAATTTATTCAAGAGGCACTTAAATCTTAATAAAATTGTGTAATAAGTTAAGACTTATTGACGTTTATAGTAACTTAATGAAGACATAAACCCGTAAATGTGTTCCGAAATTCTCTCACAATTTCCCTCGGGAAAGCACTATCTGTCGTCTGAAAATCAAGGTGTCTGCTCTGGCGCGGCTCTTTGCAAGGGCACAGGTGCGGTTAATATAAATGTATGGTGTCAACCGTGGGTTATATTATACAATGAAGGGTGTGCACTATTTGATTACTCAAAATTTAGACTAACTTACCCTTCTGCGCATATTTACTCTAATAAATTTTGCTTAATTTTACATTATATTTGGCTTCAAAAGCGTAACGCGAACAGAAAGATGTGTCATTCAGTTTTGAAAAGTTTGAAAGTCTATATAAGTACAATTAATGGGCAGCACAATAATATTGGAAGGGGCTATGAATGGATAAATGCACTGGTCAAAGGGGCTAAGCAACACAAAGAAAATTGGTGAAAACGTATTAACCGAATGAGACCAAAAAGAATTTAAAAAAAAACTCCCATAGGCGAACGTAGGAAGAACAAAACAAAGATGGAAAAAAGACTTTTAAAAGAAACTGAACAAGTTTATCAGCGCCTACATCTGAATAATTAGTAAAAAAGAAAATTTGAGTGATTATTATAATTATGTGTTTCTTAAATATTGTGAAAAACTTCGGAAGGTAATTCCTTATAGAAAATTAAGGGGGGCTTTATTATCTATTAGAGTAAAGTGCCCTAATATAGAACAGTTACCTATTATGGAATACATCAGTATGACAATGAATAAGCTATATCTGTTGAAAAGTATATGTACCTATTTGTACATTGATCACACATTCCCAAATGTAAAATAGTTAAAAAGTATTCACTAGATTACATAACAGATTGAAATATATTTTTGACGTGCTACTGAGTTTTTTGGCTAAATTTTTCAGTGCAAAATATTATATGCTAGGGTAAATGATATAAAATATTTTATTGCATGTTTATTTAGCATGAGCCTTTACATTTCAATTAAATAGACCAAAATTTTGATTGGGGCCATTTCATGTTTTACATGTACCGATTTTTGAAATGTCACATTGATGCCTAATATGGAATACATAGAGGTGCCTTTTAATGAATATGATTATGGTCACTAAGTACAGCAATATGGGTTCAGTGTCAAAAGTGTCAGAAATGGGCACACGAAAAATGTGCAAAATACCCAAAAAAAACATTCTATTGTCCTACCTGTAAAAAATAAATAAATTATCAACATTAGTTAGAATGACACTTGAAATATAATTTAATTTACATAAATAATAAAGTGTTGCTTCGGTTTAAGTAATAATACAAATTAGAAAGAAATAAAAGATTAATCTATGAGCAATTGTTTATTTTAATGTATATTTCCTATATAATTCTATATTCCATATTAAGAACCCCTAGTACCTATTCCATATTAGGTTCCCCTGGAGCTTAATATGGAATAGTAGTAACATTTAAAAAAAATAGCTATATAAGAAATATCTACAGTAATATCGTACCAGAATTCGAGTATGTGTTGCTTATTCATTACAAATTCCTTATAAATTTTTTTGCAAAATTTTGTTGAATAAATGTGAATATTATTGCTGAATACAAAAAAGTATTCCTTATTAGGGCACTTTACTCAACTTTTTTTTTCCTTAGACGTCTTCTTTCGAAGTTACACCCCCCTAAAGAGGAGCGGTAAAATTAGGTTTTTATTTTATTTCTCAAATTTGAAGAGGTGTAGAAGAATGAAAGTTGATAGATGTTTTATACTTATTGAAAGGTTTTCCATAGTAATATTTTCAATTATCTTCTATCATCAAAAGGGGCTGAAAAGTGCGACCCCTGTTGGTTTTTTATCAAAACTTTTTGGACGCATAACATTTTCCAATTTAAAAAAATTCTTTGAAGGCTCATTTATATGGTTTATAAAACTTTTGCCAAAACGGTAATTTTCCTACACCTCTCCAAATTTGAGAAATAAAATAAAAACCCAATTTTATCGCTCGTCTTTGGGTGGGTCTAACTCCGAAAGGAAACGCTTTAGGGAAAAAAATTATATAAAAGATTCCCCTTAATTTTCGATATGGAAATACTTCCCGAAGTTTTTCGCAATATTTAAGAAGCACCCTGTATATTAATAAACGAGTATAAATGTTCTGTTTTGTTTAGAATCTAAGCATGGGAATAATTTTGTTTGTTTGTCAGATTAAAAATCATAAATTAACTTTTATTTATTCTAAACTATTCAGTTTTTTTTTTTTTTTTATTACCTTATAAACTATGTTTGAGAGTTCGCTTTGACTTTCGCGATTTTTTGCATTATCCTCTTAATTAGATTAAATTTGCCTCGAAAGCGCTTTTATGTCGGGATATTAAAATTCAGAAAAAGACCCAAACAAAATTAGCTTTGCAATTACTTTGGGTACAAATTAAATCCAAAGGATTGCTGTATAAAGAGTTTATTAATGTTCTTCAGTTATTTATCTAATTAATAGATTAAATTCCGTCGGATTACTTCCTGAAAATTTAATTTAGCTTCCGGCAGCTTTGTTTCTTTCTGTTTGCTTTCATTAAAGTTTTCCCTTATACTTCATAGTAATAGATATCGTTTCAGTTTTAACAAAGCTAATAACGCAAACTGGTATTTCTAGCTAACGATGGCCATTTGTTAGGAACTTTATTTTCTTTCTCTCCGCTTCGTGTTCATCGTTTTGTGCAATAACGTTTTTATCCAATTGTTTCACGTAGAAGTTGCCATCAAACACTTTAAACCCTTTGTGAGTGAATAATATAAATAGTTGGAATACGTAGCATTCATACGCGACGGAAATTAAATTTTCACGAGTGCCGTAGATCTAGATCTCTGCCTCACGCAGGTGTTTTGAGAAAACCTGATTCCGACAATTAAATTTGCTTCCAGGTTATTTCTTATTTAGTAGACGTCCTTACGCGTATAATTTCCTTTGCTTAACACTCTCCGCCGGGGCTGTTGTACTCATTTGCGCAATACCTTTTTCACTTCGTTTAATAAAAGCAATACCAGGGAATGCTGAAAGCAAGTTATTTCACTTTTACTTGCGTTTAACAACAAAAATCAAATATGTGAAAGATTTTTTTAACGGAAAAGTGACAAAAGATTTGATTTTAAAACCTTTTTGGCTACAACAAATGTTATAAAACGGAATCGCACATAGTTTACAATGAATCAGTGAAATTATTCTAGGTTTAAATCTGGCACATCATTTAATTTCATTTGATTATTAATATTTAAAGAGATTTCATGTAGAGTAAAGTGCCATAATATGGAATACTTTTTTGTATTCGGCAATAATATTCACATTTATTCAACAAAATTTTGCAAAACAAATTATAAGGAGAATACGCAACCATTACTCGAATTCTGGTACGATATTACGGTAGATATTTCTTATATAGCTATTTTTTTTAAATGTTACTACTATTCCATATTAAGCTCCCGGGAACCTAATATGGAATACTAGGGGTTCTTAATATGGAATATAGAATTATATAGGAAATATACATTAAAATAAACAACTGCTCAAAGATTAATCTTTTATTTCTTTCTCATTTGCATTATTACTTAAACCAAACCAAAACTCTGTTATTTATGTAAATTAAATTATAATTCAAGTGTCATTCGAGCTAAATGTTGATTATTTATTTATTTTTTATAGGTAGGACAATATAATTGTTTTTTTGGGTATTTTGCACATTTTTCTGACACTTTTGACACTGAACCCATATTGCTGTACTTAGTCACCATAATCATATTCACTATAAGGCAACTCTATGTATTCCATATTAGGTATCAATGTGACATTTCAAAAATTGGTATATGTAAAACATGACATGGCCCCAATCAAAATTTTGGTCTATTTAATTGAAATGTAAAGGCTTATGCTAAATAAACATGCAATAAAATATTTTATATCATTTACCCTAGCATATAATATTTTGCACTGAAAGATTTAGCCTAAAAACTCAGTAGCACGTCAAAAATATATTTGAATCTGTTATGTAATCTAGTGAATATTTTTTAACTATTTTACATTTGGGAATGTGTGATCAATGTACAAATACGTACATATACTTTTTAACAGATATCGCTTATTCATTGTCATATAACTGATGTATTCCATAATAGGTAGCTGTTCCATATTAGGGCACTTTACTCTAATTGTTTAGCAAATAAACTATTGATATTGACGTAAGTTCAGACGTAACTCAAGGCAGTTTCCAGTTGTCTTAGTTTGTAAATATTGTTGATGAATTTTAATCATTTTTGGTTCTCTTCCTTAAGGAATATAATGCAGGATTACACTACGGTAACAATAAAAAACCCTGAAAATTGAATCAGCCTGTAAATAGCAATAACAATTGTTTGCTTTGGAACTTGTCGTACTGCAACGAGCATGTCACATTTGTTTGCCAATATGATTAAAATTCGCTTTTAAGATTGTGCGCTACGAAAGAGAGTTAAAACTAAACATAAACAACCCAGATTAAATCTTGACTGGATGCAGAAGAATCCAATCCTGTTCAACCGAGGATCAAATTGAGACGGATTGCGTCTTGTATTCTTTTGATAGTGCAATCCTACCGTACGTTGGTCTCCAATTACATTAAGTGAATTGAGATATATCTTGTTTATTAATTTGGAGAGCTCGAACACAACTTCACGTGTGCATGAAATAGAAGTAGAACAAACCAGACACTCCGACTGATTCATTTCGGACGAAAAACGACTTTGCAATTTTCATTTGATCGTCAATATTTGAGTATATCAATAGATAGTTCTGGGAATGTGTAAAACTAAATGTGTAACTAAAAATGCATTTAAAAAGTATTTTAAATATTGGATTACGGTGTAACGGGGTGAGAGAACAGAAGACATAACAAATTTCGTCAAAAATAGAAGGATTACGAATCGCATTTGTTCAAAGCTAGTGTAAAATTGCACAAAACGCATTATAATATCGTAATTTATACAGAAATGGTAATCGTTACAAGATAAAAACTTGCAAAACGATTTTTAGACGCATTCAGAAACAAAAAATTCTCTAACAAAAAACAAACAAATTACCCAACGCCTACAGTGTTGCATCGTTTAAACCTATAACGTTCAAATTCTCATTAGAGATTGTAGCACCATCAGTCGTACTGTCAGTCGTTATCCTGGGCGTCCCCTACTGAATTTACAACTCGAACACAAAGATTTTTAGTGGTAAAACTTCACTTTAAAAAAATATCGTGTAAATGGGCAATAATAGCATGCCAGTTTCTACGGCGGGTCTGTCCCGACAGACGAATCCGTCGTTACTACACACATGTGAACAGTTACCGCGGTTTCTCAAACGGTCGCGAATTTTTATGTTCATTAAATTGTATTTCATAAATACCGGTAGAGGCAGAACATAAACTCTGTGCTTTACAGATTTTGATCTTGAGTTTTTATTAGTAATCTTCAGTTTTGTCCCATATTTTGATTTCTAGTGAGTGCTTACAACATTCGCTCGTTATCTATTTCAAAATAGTTATCTGTGAACTAACATATCTGGTTGCGAATGACAGTTGTACTTCCTTCGTGCTCCATTAATCACGTAATTCATACCTAACGTTAAAAAAAACGAAATGATACGTCTATATACAGCACCGACTGCCAAAAGCAGTTAAATTACCTAAACTGACACTGATGCATCGCACCTAAAACCCTTAGTCATTAGTCATCGCGCAAAACTTAACGTTCTGTTGTTTTTCAGTGGTGTTTAACATGTAACGCTCGCGAATTAATATAAATTATAACGAAAAAAATGCTTTCTTCCGAGCAACAGAGCCGGCATAAATAATATATAACGGCTGAAATTTTAATATTCGCAAAGCAAAATAATTGGATTAGGTTGTACCTTTGTTTGGCGTAAGCAGTAATGCCACTCCAAGAAATGAAATATTCAAGAACGTGGTCTGGTTCTATTTCCGCAGATATACAGTTTTTAATTCCCTAGATTTTTCACTGAACAAGACCCGATTTTACGATAGGAATACAAAGTAGGCGAAAAAAGTACGAGGCCGTAAATTTTCATTCACAAATTACGAGAAATGCAGTCACAGAAAGTGATCAATTTGCATTTGCGTTCCTGATACTTTTTTACTTGAATGAAAAAACCTAGCGGAACGAATACTTATTTTCAGAAACCAATTTTTTTAACAGAATAATGTCCCAAAATTATTCCTACATTGAAATACATTTTAAAAGCGATATCATTATTTTAAATAACATTAAAAGTATCTTTCAATAAAATTAGTAGAGAATTCATTTTGAATTTTACAAACAACTGAAGACTAATAGAAATGTTTAAATAGTTATTATAGTAACTGATTCATTTATTAATATTAATAAGCTAAACTAGTAACAAATTCATTTAAGGAACACTTTAAAAATGCTAGACCAGTGCCAAGAATGGTATAATCTGTTTTTTACTTATCTGATAGATGCCTGAATTATTTAAATGTAATAAATATAGTTTAACGCCCGAAATGTTAAAGTACATGGGAGATGCAGGCACTGCTACTGAGAATACTTAATTCTCTACGTCGCGTCGGTACAAAAAAAAATTTTTATACCTAGTAAAGAAAAATGATTTTCAACTGAACTTATATTGTTTGGTTTGTTGCTTATCGTTAAGATGATGCAACTTCTATGTGGAATTAACCAGAAAGCAGTAAATCATACCAGGCTTTGTTTGTTTAATGAAATTTTGAGACGCATCACTAAAGGAGGATGTGTTGCAACCCGAGCCATAAGTTTTAAACAAGTGTATCGAAATAGCAAACGCAAAATTATAGCCAAAATGTTGAATTATGGGTGAAATATCTTTATTAATTCATAAACCGAATGATCCCGATGGCGAAGCACTAAACGTTATTAATGACCATCCGCGATTCGGCAAGTAATTCCGCAATCCGAACACTACAAGGCTGAGTAAACGATTTGTCATGGCAACATTTCCTGTGACTTATGCCGAAAATAACACTTCCTTCTCACATCTCGGGATGTGAAACGTATTAGAGTGACTATTGATCAATTCAAACCGGCCTAAAGACCCTCTCAAGGCGTTAAAAGTTGTATCCGGGCGGTTAAGTCTTCGGATCGGCGTCTCGCGCGAGCCGATATACGAAAATCCAGACTTAAAATAGTAAAATCAATGGCAGTATCAGGACTAATGTGACAACGATATATGCGCAACTAGCCCCTTTAGTGTATAAAAAAGTTCGGCCGTGGCTTTGCGGCTTTCGTAGTTCCATTTACAATGTCAACTGGAATTGGTTTTTTATTCAGGGAAACATTAGCGATTCTCAAAACCGGAAACGCAGTTCAGATAAATGTAACGTTTCGGCGAGCGATTCAATTTTTTAAATTCCGTACCCGGAACAACAAAAATTGAACTTCGAAATTGTGACTGATTGCCTGTTGTATTTAACAGAGAAATTTATCAAGTTTTGCGGATAAATTTTCGTTCACTAAGATCTTAAGTTTACAAACAGAATTAAAATATTACTCACCAAAAATGATTGCTCTCTAATATACCAGTAGAGGGAGTCCAAAAGTTGAGGCCAATCTTAAGAGCTACGAAGTTGTTGGATTCCAAAATTTTGTGATGAATTAGACCTGAAAAAAAATTATCTTTTAATTTAGAAGCAATTAAGAAAACATGGAAAAAATTATTTACATTTTTTGCTAGTTTCTTCGATTTTTTGCGTATCATAAAAGCTTAAAACATTCTTAAATATTGGCGTTATTTGATACAGAATTTCCTGCGATTTACAAAAATATGGGGTTTCTTCTTGAAATAACCAAATTATAGGGGTGCGACAGAAACTGAATCACCCGGTATGCAACTAGTGTTAAAATATTGATAAAAGTCGATTAATTTTGTTAAATTTTCGATCGTTTATGTTTACTTGGCTTAAAAAAAAATTAATTCGGACTTTTTTGACATTATTTTTGAAACTACGAATACAAGAAATACATCACTAGATTTAGAAATTCTAGAGCGCATAAAAAAAACCAGGTTGATGATGGTTTTAAAGAGACAAATCACCTTTAAAAAATATTAGAAGCAGCGTATAGAGGCTAAAAAGCTGCTTTATACTAGGGTCTTTAGTTTTTTAATACGTTGTTGTTTTATTTCTAATTTAATTTCGCTAAAACTCTACCGTTATAAATGTTCATTTTAAAATAATTTTTAATTTATTTCCAACTTAAAACTTCAAGCGAAATTTTCTAAATAATGTCTTCTTTTATAAGGTGTTGTTACCGTTTGACAATGTATTATTTCCCCGTTTCTGTAATAAAATACAGACCTGTATATGCTGTAGCACATTCAGCAAGAGAACATAATAAAAAGTGATACAAAACCATTATATTTCTCAAGGCAACTTTATAAAAGTTCGCATTTGTAACTTCTCTTTTTCTTTATGTTCGCTTATTCTTTCGGCAAAGAGCTTATATTTTGCTACTCAGCGTTGTTTAATAGTAAAGTTGAATGACACGAATACAGAATTATTTGTTACTTCCACACATGTACACAATGAAGTCGCTAAAGCTCCCGAGCTGAAGACTCTTTTATAACGTTATTTCGATATTTTTCAATCTACTTCCATTTAAACCTTTTCCTTAAATCGCGTCTCATCTGTTCGATAAAACGGATTTACACGTTTCTTCTCCGATAAATCTACACAGCAGTTGCTGAAAAAGAATACGTGATCAAACGAAAAAAGTATATCTCATAAAAAAAATATTTTACTTCAAAGTGCTGCAAATACCAACAGTTTATTATTAATTTTAGAAGCGAGCATACCATAATGTAAGTTCTAAATGGTCATTGGTTTATTACTCGTAATTTAAATGCGTACTTTATAAAGTAGAATGAAACCGGTAATAGAAGAACAAGAACTAATCTCCTTTCGTCAATTTGGATTTAGAAATAAACATTCAACTATTAACAAAGTACATAGAATTACGAATGTCATAGAAAAAGCCCTAGAAGAAAAAAAAGTTTGTTCTACTATCTTTCTAGACGTCCGCAGCCTTTCGACAAAGTGTGTCATGATGGTTTGAATTATAAACTTAAGATCGCTCCTCCCAAAACAATACTCACAAATTCTTCCGTCCTACATCTCAGAGAGACACTTTGGAATAAAGCAAAAAAAAGTCATATTCAGAACTAAAAGAAATTAAAGCAGGAGTCCCACATGGAAGCGTACTAGGTCAGGTCCTGTAACTATTGTATACTTGTGATATTCCAAAGTTAGAACACAATACTATAGAGACCTTTGCCGACGACACGGATATTTTAGCAGTAGAAAGAAACAATATAGAATCATCCGAGAAATTACAAGCAGCTGCCAATCAGATCAACAACTGGACAAAACCATGGCGGATAAAATTAAATAAAAGTCAGTACATGTCAATTTTACCAACAAGAGAATTAAACATGTACCAATCAACATAAATAATAAACAAATTCCATACTCCAACACAGCAAAATACTTAGGTATTACATTAGACGCTTAGCAACGCTGGAAGGCTTACGTCAAGAAAAAAAGGGAAGAAATAGGTATTACATATAGAAAAATATGCTGGCTAATCTGGAGGAATTCCTCGCTGTCCCTACATAATAAACTTTTGCTTTACAATCAAATTTTAAAGTCTGTCTGGACTAGGGATTGTAATACCGGTAAACCGGTTTACCGGTTTACCGGTAAATCGCAAAAAATGCTCTTCAAATTTTACCGGTAATTTTCCAGTTTTTTACCGGTAATTCCGGTAATTTTACAATATCTTTTTAATCATGATAAAAATCTAAATCAAATAATCGAAAAAAAATTGACGTATTTTCAAAGAGAAAAAAAGGGGAAATCATACAAATGGCATATGATTGTTTACTCACTACACGATTAGGGATTGTAATAAATCGCAAAAAATGCTTTTCAAATTTAACCGGTAATTTCCCAGTTTTTTACCGGTAATTCCGGTAATTTTCAATATCTTTCTAATCATGATAAAAATCTAAATCAAATAATAGAAAAAAAATTGAAGTATTTTCAAAGAGAAAAAATAAGGGGAAAGCATACAAATGGCATATGATTGTTTGATTGTTTACTCACTACTCGACCAACAAGTGTAGTAGAATCCGAAAAAGCTTTTTCCGCGGCTGGATTATTTTGTACAAAAATTAGGTCGCAATTAGGAGACGATAGTTAAGATAAATTATATTTTCTACGTGGTTATTTTTTAAGAAAAGTTTAAAATAAAAAATATTGTTAATAGTTTGACAACATAGGTATATTATGTTAAATCATTTTATATTTTATGTTCAGAATAGTTTTATTTTCATGTGTTTTTTGTAATGCTGGATTATATTTTTTGTAATATTTTTATTTTATATAATATATATTGTCATTTTATATTGTGTTATATTAATATTACATAAAAATATATTAGATACGTTAATGGCTGTTACCTAATATATTGAATGAAACTAATTGGGATAGTTTAGGCTTCAACTATCTCAATCAGTTCCATAATAAATAAATGTATATAAATATATTTATTTTTAATATGGTTTTCGGAGTTTATCCGGGTAATATTTAAATTGGCTCGACGTTTCGGCAAGCTCTCACTATAGGGGAGACGCGGATAAACTCCGAAAACTACATTAAAAATGTTAGTAACCGCAAAAAATCTTTAAAAAAATAATATAATATAAATATATATAATAATATGATTTACCGGTAAATTACCGGTAAACCGGTTTTGATTGACAGTTTTACCGAATTACCGGTAATTCAAAAAGTCGGTAAATTTACAATCCCTAGTCTGGACATACAGCTATGGGGATGCACCAAACAGAGTAACATTCAAATCATTCAGAGATTCCAGAACAAAATACTAAGGAACATCGCTGATGCACCTTGGTACTGCAGAAATAGTGACATACATCGGGACCTCAACATGGACATTGTAACCAATACCATTAAGAAGTTTGACAAGAGCCACGAAGATCCGGCTCCTGGACACTACAGGATTAGTAAGAAGACTTAAAAGGGTTAAACCTTTTGAGTTAGTTTAAGCAAAAGTTTAAAAGCAGAGACTGTGCCGTAGTGTGCACGTTAATAATTAGTGTACCTACTTATATTATATTAGCAGACTAAGGACTACTTACTATTGGATAAACCTTAGACTAGGTTTGAACATTAATAAATTAAGCTAGAATTAAACTGCTCATTGGTCTTAAAGAACAAATTGCATTGTAAGAAACCCTATTAGGGTATAAATTAACAACAACAAAAAATAAAGTAGACTTGTTTTTGAACAAAAAAAGAATCAATAATAATTGTCCACTTGCGTAGATATAAAATATTTTTATCCCTCCGCGAATTGTGTGTTTTCCAGAATTATTGAGCAACAGATGCTTGTGTAAAAAAATTTACACATTTATTTATAAACGTCGGAGAAATTTTCGTCGAAATCGAGGGAAAGGAAAATAATAAGTTTAATGTAAAGAGGCTCGGAGGGATTTAAATGCTTTACGACGGAAACTACATCACCGGGTTCCTCGAAAATACTTGAAATAAGTAGTCGTCTACACCCGCACTTCAATAAAATGTCGCCAATTTTCGCAAAGTTGCTTTCAGTCGGAGAGCAGCGTCGTAGCCCATAAGAGAGTGTATCAAGAAATTTCGCGATTTCATATTCTATATAAAGTTTTCGAGTAGAAAGGAGTCGGCACTAAATTATAAGTTCAGATAGCGGTCTGAAATTGCTTAATATTTCAACGAAGCTAATTGAATTTTACTACATCAATTAATAAGTTTAAATTTGAGCATTACAGTCAGTGAACTGTAATTTCAAACTGATTATTTTACTTCTCGTTCCAAGGCGCTTTTGTTGTGTTAGAAAACGACCAACAATAACCTTCTCTAACCTCTAAATATTTTACTTGGATGTACAGGGTGTACAAAAACTCAGGGTTACTACGAATCACTTGCCTACGAAGAATATTCTAATCTGCAATGAAGTGTATTTTAATATTAGTTGTAAAATTTTAACAAGCGTATCTATACATATAAAGAGCTTCCTTTACAGGTCGTTTAAGCCCACAGCCCCGTGATCCTCTTCCAATCTTTTCTATGCCTGGCTTTGGTCTCCCAGTCTCTTATACACTTTTCTTTTAAGTCTGATAGAACTGCTTCTCTCCACCATCTTCTCGGTCGACCTTTCTCCTTCTTGTAATTTGGTGTTAACCAGGCTATCGTTTATGGTGTTGGTCCATCTGCCATTCTTTCGATATGACCCAGCCACTGTATACTTTTCGCTTTTATTACTCGTACTAAGTCAATTGCTGGTCCCTTATATTTCTCATAGACTTCCCTGTTTGTTCTTCTCCCATAACCTTGTTCTGTTTTCCTTCCTTCCAACACTCTTCCAAGTATTTTCCTCTCCCATCTCTGCAATCTTTCCTGTGTTTTCTTATTCAGTAACCAAGTTTCGCAGGCATATAGTGCTGTTGGTCGCAATACTCTTTAGTAAAGGCGGAATTTAGCATCTTTAGATAGCTGGTCCGCCCTTATTAGTTGGTTCAAAGCTCCGACACATTTATTACTTTTTATTAATCTCACCTCCATTAATTTTTCTTCACCAGAGTTTTCGTTGTTCTAACGCCCAGATAGACAAACTCATCCACTTCTTACAGACGAATTTTTCCCAATTTCGTAGTTATTTCTAGGATTGCATTCTGCTGACTTCCTCTAATCGACGTTACTTTACATTTCTTCTGGTTTAATTGTAACCGCATCTTAAAAGTCTCCTCCACCAATTTGTTTGTCGCGTGTTCTAATTCCTTTATATGTCTGGCTATAATGGCGATGTTGTCTGCATATTACACTATTTGATGGCTCTTGTACATTATATCTCCTCCCCGGTTCAAACTGCTGCTTCTTATTATCTGTTCTAGTGACATGTTGAATAGTAAAGTTGAAAGGGGATCACCTTAGCGTAATCCACTACTCACGTTTCTTCTGATGTTTGACCTTTTACACTTATTGCTTTTTGGTATTTTTAGAGTCATATTAATTAATCCTGCTAGCTTTGGAGGTACCTAAAACTTCTTACCTTACCTGATCTCCCGCATATTAACAAGCATAAGCCATATTAAACAACCATTGCATCTCAAAAACTAAGCTAGTTGAGTCTTTTTCAAAAGGCATCATGAGTTTAGGCACTTTGTCCAAGCTACGATTACCAAAATTCAAATTTCCGCTATTGATAAAAATCAAAAACTTAAACTTGAACTTGACTTTTAAATTTTTCAGGATATTTTAGCCACTTGGCACAATACGCACATTTTTAATTAAGCTTCCTACCAAGCACTTCAAAACTTACTTCTTCGCTAGTTTAATCATCCTTTTATCTCTAATGATTTCTCAGTTTAATGATGTATCACACAAACTACATATTTTTTTTTTAATCGGGCTTTTGTTAAGACATCAATTCTGAACGGACGTAAGTAATAGCGTGCCTTCTTAACCAAAAACGTACTTTTGAAAAGTATTTCAGGCAGAGCTCATAAATAAGGTGCGCCAGA
Source organism: Elmis aenea (assembly GCA_947652605.1). Classification (NCBI taxonomy): domain Eukaryota; kingdom Metazoa; phylum Arthropoda; class Insecta; order Coleoptera; family Elmidae; genus Elmis; species Elmis aenea. The sequence goes on along the minus strand of OX393581.1, from coordinate 2,598,729 downwards.
TGTGCTGGCCTGTTTATTATGGCAAGTATAATGTAGGGGGCGCCCGTAGGAGTTATTATAGGACGTGTTACCTTTTGTCGCTGTCTGGATTAGAATTCTGCGGTAATACAGGAACTTGACACTTTCAGGAAACCCTGCCAACGAAGTACACATTACATTACATGTTTAGAGTCTGCGGGATTTATTAACATTTCTGATGCTGATGCGGTTGGGCCCCTTGGGGATTTGTAATTATGCGGTTGCGAAATAATCTAATCTCCGCGAAACTTTCAAAATAGAAATAACGGGCTATCCACTTTAAATGTCACAGAATCGGTTACTAACACAAAGATATATTTATTAAGTCTCCTACTTGAATGTGAATAATAACTTTATCCCATGTAGGAGATTTACTTTTTTAATATGTAAATCTAAAGAGTGTGTATAGATTGGTTAAAACTTTTACCTAGGCCTTGTTTCTTGCATAATTGGAAGTCAAACATTTTGGCTAGGATTCCAAAATTGACTTAAGTTGTGTGCCAATAAAGTAATGCCAAAAATTAAAATAGAATTATGTAATAAAACGACGCACAAAAATAATAGATCTCTGTTAGTTTTTTAACTGCAGAACATTGGTTATGCAAAACTTTTCTTATTTACTAGTATTTTCAAACATTAAATGATCTTCCCAAGCCTATTTTGCATTAAGCCAAAATTTTTTCCTAAATTTATGCAAGAAAAAACGACACTTCAAAGCTTGCCCGCTGTATAAAAATATATATGAAACAAAATTGCAAGGTTTTACTAGTATGACCACCCTTGTAAAACTGCAACGTAAATTTGACAGATCCTTATCAACTTATATTACCAATAAAGGACTCAAAAGCGCCTACGTGGTTAAAAAGTTACGAGGGGAACCGACGTTTCACATATTTGGCGAATGTTTTTTTGGCGGAGTACTTTATATAAAAATTTACAGATTCGGTATTTTTGTTATAAACCACAGAAAGGAACTGCCGTAAAGCAAAATTTTATGTCCGCGATACGTCAGCAAACGGGCGAACGTTTGATCGCCTATCGATAACAAAGAAAAGTCGAATTTCCAGCTTGTATATTACGCGTTCGTTTAACAAAGTACATAAAAACAAAATAGTTTATTTACAAGTTTTCCTGAACGCTTCTCCTCACTTTAGCTCAGTTAAGTTTTGGATAATAAAAGTTGCTGGTTTAAATTTCGTTTAACTTTTAACTGAAAAATTAAACTGCTATTTTATCGCAATTTTTACCTGAAATATTAGCTATAAACCAATTAAGAACCTCAAGTCTCTATCACTTAGATTTTGCTCTTTATAACACAAAACCACATTACATTTTTAATCCTAAATTTGTCAGATCGAATCACAAAACATTTTTTGCACCACCACTTTATCAAAAGAAGGTATTGCTTACAAATTAAAACAATATTGTTTAAATATCTACTTTCACAGTTTGCAAGTTTTTTGTTTAAAATTTGGTGGATGCGCCAGGCAGATTCATCACATTTTTTGTGGTCGGGTGTAAAATTGATTATTAAATACTGCTTGGTTTAAACTGCGTATTCTGCAACATATGGAATTAAAAATGTAAATTTATATGATATGTAACACAACACATGCAATGTATAGGATTAGCTGGTTATGTTGTGGCAGGTAAGATATGCTGATAAAGAAGTTTTTCATGGAAATTTGCTTATTTTAGTCATTAGGGGTTCATAGTGGCTATTGCGTACGATGTAGTTTTAAGCAGATTATCCTTACCCTTATACTTTATTTAAATTTTTAAAAGTTCATGCCCTCCATATCTGCCTTTGTGTGAACTTACAGGTCAATGCACAATAAACATTTTGTTATACGAGGTGTATCTCGAAAGTAAGGGCCGGTTGGTCATAAACAAAATACAACTCATAGAAAATAAACATTATGTTGTATTTATTTTTGTATGTACCATTGTACCAATATAATTAATTTTTTACATAGTCGCCATTGCTTTCCAAGCACTTTTTATAACAGGAATAAGCTTTTTCATATAATTATATTATATAAAGGTGTGGCACACAAATGAATTTTGGCAAACAGACGTTTAAATGTTTTCCAAAAAAATATTATATTTGGTTTCCTTTCATTATGGCCACACATTTTTTAATAATGATAAACATCTAAAAATCTTATCCTTCAGGCAACGTTCTGTAACAAGATTTTCGCCTTAGCCTTAGAATAATACAAGTACGTTATATTTGTCCACCAATTTACACAAATCCTGCAAATCTTTATATTTTTTTTTGTTCCTATATTATGCTCTGACGCACTAATTTCATATTAAGAATCGCTTTGTGCTTTTGTATTTTTCTGAACACTGCCATTACAAGAGATAAACTTGTTAATCTGGGGTTATGTTTTAGTAACGTTTTTGTTGCGCTGCTTTCTTTAAAAGGAAAGCATTCACACGATATTTCGCCGACGCCTCGTAAAGAATTATTTGTTTCCTTTTTATCCGAAAACTTATAAGCCACACACTTATCCTTTTCCGTTTTCCATTTTCCCAAGCTACAACAGTATTATTGACCCGAGAATTGTGGGTGCACTGCGAAATTCTTATGGTGTATTGTGCCATCGTCTTGCAAAATAAAGTCATATTTACAAAAAAAAAAAAACTTATTTTCATTGCGTTTAATATTCATTATAACTTGAACAGTGGTTGAATTATTTGAGTGATTCATTTATGGTAAATTAGAAAACCCTTACACTATTCTAAAGAGAATCCTAAGTAGAAATGCTGGACCAGTCAGTAGCAATCTTATTTATTTACTCACTACTATGAGATTGCTAACGATAAAGAGAAGATACTTCCGAAACTGATACAGCATTTTCAATAGAAATTTTTCATGAAAATTATGAGTTACTGTTAAATTAACTTAATTGTATTTATGATAAATTGTGGTAATACTTAACTAGGTTTAAATAACAATAAAAATCAAACTTTCTAAGCAAAACTGTACCTTACTAGTATATTTAGGAACAATTTACTGTTTCGTGACCAAAAAAAAGTATGTATATTATAATGCTTATGCACTTCCGAAGAAGCTAAAGAGGATTTTTCTGTACTATTTACAACAGGGTTGTTTCAACAAGCGATTTAAAACCAATTCATGGGTGAGTACATGAACTGGTCTATTCGCATGCGTGAACTATGTACTAATAAATGTATAAGCCAGTATTAGCCGTTGTTGGAACGATTTTACGACTGGCCTAACTGTAAATGACATTTGTGTCTATTGGGTTCATAGAAATCAGCGCATCGCAAGGGTCAACACCTTAAGAATCCAGCACTAAATGGGATTGGAAGGGCGATGCATAGCTACAAGAGCTCAGGTTAGTTATGAACAACGCATGCGTGTAAAAATCCAAGGGCTAGTACATGCCTTTATGCACGTACTGTTGTGACCGTACACTGACTAGTTCATGTATTAATTTTATAACAGTTGGAACAGCCGACTAACCCTCCGGTGAATTAACAGAGACTGTGCTAGAACGCGATATCGATATTGCGCAGAATCTTAATAGTACATTGAATCGTACATAGCCTTGTTGGAACAAACCCAATAATATAAGGATACATTTTATTGTTATTTTTCTTTACTTTAACTATGTTTCTTGTTAAAAAGTGACACAATTCATTTCCGTTGGAATAATTGAAAAAGTTCTATTTAACAATTTCTGAGTTTTGGATAAAGTTTGATTAATGGATAGTTTTAAAATCTTTTCGAAAGTTCTCGCGGTCAATCTTGTGATTTTTTTGCACAAATGGCAGCTTTGATGGAATAGCACTATCGCGCTCTCTGATTCTAGAGAGTGACGATATTTTTTTTACTTGAATTCTAATCAATATCGAAAACTTTTTTAACAAACTTAATAAAGCACGCGATTAGAAATTTCAGCTCTCAAATGTCCCCTTGAACATAATTTCTTTCGCAAAAATTAAACTCTATTAAAAACGCAATAAAGTTAATACGGACGAAGAGCTGACATCACTCGGAATTATTATAAACTTAAATCGAATTTAGCCAAAGCGACGCTGTGTAGCAATTACGAAGTCCTCTATCAAATTAGTCTTAATTATGTATTTAGTTATTATTAAAGAACTCCGACGATCCTCTAATTCATGTTTTTTGTTAGGCGAATTTTCAGCAGACTCGTTTGGAATTGCGTTTAAAAATTTATCGGGAGTCGTCTGGCGGACGATTTGTAAAGCTATCGAAGCTATAATTATTGAAAAGTAAAATTGTTTGGGCACAAAAAGCGGCGTTAAAAGTAATAATTTATTAACGAATTTTACAAGCAATTTAACAGTATAAACCTTGTTAAGTTCGCTATTGGTTATAAATCAGCGCCGAAAGCTGTAACTGTTTTAGTAAACCTTTCAAACAGTTACATGCAGTTGAGTGCTATGGGAGCTTCCAGTATTAACAGAGAAATTACTGGGCGAACTGTGTCATTTAAATATTATACAAGATGCACCAGATAACTTTTACTGCTAACGGTACCTCGCTAAGAACTGCAGAGACGCTTTAATTAAATCAAAGCAACTTCTTGTTCAATATTATTATGAAAATAAATAGTAACAATAGCCTTGTTTGCTCACGGATTGTTAAAAAATAGTTCCATTTAATTCTTTCTGTGTTTAAAAATAACGAAACACCAAAAGCTTCTTTATTGTCTCTTATAGCCCAAAACAATCTCTCGACCAAAACTTGAATAACTTATTTGAGTTAATTCCGATTTTATTGAATTTTATTTTAAGGGAAAGTTTAAAGAATGGCGCATTTAGTGATGTCAAGAAGTTGGTATACAGATTTTTTTGAACACATTTCACAGCTTCTAGCAAAAGCAGTTCATCTCCGATCGCGAATAGCTTCTATGGAGATTGGAGACCAACAGTTGAATAACTTATGTGCGTTTAATTCAATTTTTTTCAATTTTTTTTTTAGATGACGCTTAAACTAAAAAGCACCTAAAGATGTCAAAAAGTTGAGGTCCCGAATTTTAGAACACGTGCTATTAACGGTCTCTTGCAAAATAATGATCGTCTTTCATCGCGAAAAGTATTTCTAGCCAAAAAAAAGTTGAACAACTTTGTTGAGTTTTATCAGATATGTTTTTTAACTTGGCCTCAAAATAAGGCATCTTGAGGTTCTAAAAAGTTGGGACACTGATTTCTTTTATAACGTTTTATAAATGGTATTTTGCAAAATCTAATCGCGAAAAGCATCTCACCTCAAAAATGTTGTTGCTTTTTATCAGATTTCTTTGAAACTGGTCTTAAAATGAAGGTTACAATTTTTTGGTCTAATAAAGTTGGAGCCCCGAATTTTTGTAAACCTACTGGTAAAACCGTTTCGTATTTGATGGCATAAAACATATTTTGTTACAAAAACTTTGATGACTGTCCCATTAGATTTTCTTAAATTTTATTTTAGAAAAGTCCTGTTTGATTGAAAGAAGCGCTTTTAGTTTTTCAACATCGTTAAAAATAACAGCGGAGCGGAGCACAGAGCTGGAGCACGGGGCAGTGGAGCAATGGGTTTTTGCCCGGAGCAGGAGCGGAGTCTGGAGCAAATAATTTTGATTGCTCCACTGCTCCAGTTTATTATGTACAATTAAAAAAATATATATACGTATATATATTTTTTTTTCCTTTTTTTCAACTTTTGAGAATCAATAATTTGTTCTTCCAAACATTTATTTAACTTCATATGTTTGTTAGGGCCAAATATTGTAATTTTTGACCAACTTCCACATATCCGATAAAATTAGAACTTTGTTTAAAAAAATAATAATTTTTGATTAAAACATGTTAACAATATTTGGAGCATAGAGCGGAGCTGGAGCATGCATTTTGATACCGGAGCGGAGCTGGAGCGGTGCAATTAAAAAATTGGACTGCTCCAAACCCCTGAAAAATAATACAAAATTTAACAAAAATCGGCACTTTTGGTTATTTATTAATAATTTTTACACTTGTAAAGCGATAATAAAGCTCTTTTGAGATTATAAATAAGCAATATAATGAGCAACTTTTATCTAATTTAACAGAACCTGTAGTTCTAACCGAAAGCGAGATAGGTAACAATAGTCAGACAAGTTATTATGGACATCCTGTGCCCATAACCGCAGTAAAACCCAAAATTTAAAGCAATAAAGTTAAGAGACAGATTTATTAGGAATAAACCGAGTATTCCCCAAAGGAAACAGCCGTAAAGTGTTTATAAATGAATATTTACAACGGAATTCTATAGCATGTTACAAGTAAAGTTAAAATAGCACCCTCCAAGCAAGTCTACGGCCTGATACGGCATCCTCACGCAATCCAGCCATTGATATCTTTAAGCACGGTTTAACACTCTGGGTCACACACCATCCCCCCATAAATATTTACGGCCGCATAAATATGTTCTCTTGTTTTTCTTTTCCGAGTTAAAATATTTCATGGCTTGTAAAAGTCAAAATAAATTAATATGTAATTCCCTTGTAACAAAAACTTGATGAAGCCACAGCAATAATATTTTTACAGCTTATGTTCCTGATAATATTACTAAGTTGCCGTATTTTCGAACACATAAGGGTGTATTTTTATTATTTGCACCCTTTATTATTAAAGCGGTGTCTATTTTTGAAGAAAAAAAGAACGAAAAATAAATTGCATACAATTAAAATTAAAATGCAGATCATTTAACTTTGGAATATTTAAACTTTCAAAATAATATACAAACTAAACGTCCATTAGTTTTTTTTTTACATAACACCCCATACAGTTCTTCAAAATGGGCGACTTCAATTGTGATTTAACCATCAAAAAACCATATATTATTAAATGGGTCAGTCTTGGCTACAATTTTAAACACCTTCATTTATTTGTTGTGCCTTTACTGATTTTTTTTTTAATTGGTTGGTATAATTTTTTGGTGTATTCTTGTAAAGCATTTTCAGTACTTTTCAACGGTCTAGACCTAGACGTTTAGTCGGATTAGGTATACTATGAAATGTTTATAAAAAAATGCAAAAAAACTAACTTGAGTTAGGTAGGCCATCTAATCAAAACCTCTGTTAAAAAAATAACGATGAGATTAATATTCGTTATAACTATCGAAATCTATTTTTGCAATCATGTCAACATAATAGCAGGCAACGGAAACTAAAATTTATAAACAGATGTAAATTTAAAATGAATTTACAGACAAACATTTTTAAATAGGATTTTTTTAAACCCTTTTCTAGTTGGAAATTGATCCCACTTTTTTAAATCGAAACGACTTCCGCGTCTTTTCAAGAGACAGATTTCCTGAAAGGTCGTAGTTTTAAGTTACAAAAGTAGTTTATAGACATTCAGCAGAACTACTCAACGCTATTATAGTTGTCGACTTGTTCTGTAGCGCATTTTCTACGCCGTTCAGGTTCCTTTGGGCGAACTGAGCCGAAGTTACACAAATTGCGCTAAATTGCAGCAATTTACACTTATCTGTATAATACCGGCCGTAACTCGCTTATTTCCTTAATAAGACCTCTCTCATCCTTTAATATTATGTTATAAAAGATTACTTACAAGCTAGGTCCGAGAAATAAAAATGTGTCTTAATTTGGAGTATAAAAATTAAAGCAAATTAACCTTGAAATTTATTTGATTAACTTAAGCCTTGCACTTTTGAATATTTGGCTAATAAAAGGGTGTGTTTTCATATTTTGTCATCCTGATCACTTTTTTCGAAAACAGTAGTAAAGCACCATTACTATTTTGTTGAAAATCAACTTCCAGCAGATATTAGCCAAATATAGTAGCCGATCGTTAAGTTACAAAAACCTTTAAGCGTCTGGACCCAAGTCATATGTAATTGACAGCGTAAAAGCCTAAAAGTTACTTGGAATTAATAAAAAGCTCCGTCCATCTCGATAAAACTCGCTCAGTCCTAAAGCTAAAGAGCCGGATCTTAACAAACATTTATAATTTGATCATTTTTTAATTATAAACGATTGTTTTGCATCGTATATACAGGGTGTTTCTTAAATATTGCGCAAAAATTCGGAAGGTGATTCCTTATTGAAAATTAAGGGGGATTTTCATATATTTTTTTTCCCTTAGACGTCTCCTTTCGGAGTTACACCCCCCTAAAAGTGTAGGGTTAAATTAGGTTTTCATTTTATTTCACAAATTTGGATATACATACCTACATATGAAAATGAAAGAGAATGATATTTGGTAGATATTTTATGCTTATGAAACGTTTCCCATAGTAATATTTTTAATCATTTCCCACTTTCACAGGGGGATGAAAAGAGCGACCCCTGTTGGTTTTTATCAGAACTTTTTAGAGGGTTGAAATTTTGCAATTTAAAACAATTCCTTTAAAAGCAAAAAGTTCTGATAAAAAAAAACCTAAGAGGTCGCACTTTTCAGCTCCTTGTGAAGGTGGGAAATGATTGAAAATATTACTATGGAAAACCTTTTAATAAGCACTTATAAAACATCTACCAATTATTATTCTCCTACATAATATATCCAAATTTGAGAAATAAAATAAAAACCTAATTTTGCCTCTCCTCTTTGGGGGAGGGGGTGCAACTTTGAAAGGAGACGTCAAAGCGAAAAAATTATATAAAAGCCCTCCCTCAATTTTCAATAAGGAATTGCCTCTCGATTTTTTTCGCAATATTTAAGAAACACCCTGTATATTGCTGTAAAAAACCTGATGTGAATATGATGATACAAGAAGTTTTTTTTTTCCTTTACAATTATAAATTCTTTAAAAATTTTATCTGTATATAATTATTTATAAGGCCTGCAAAAAATATATGAATCCAACAGACTTTAAAATTGCAATAAATCTAATCGAGCATTATATTCAGAAGCTTAAAATCTTCTTCGTGCCCGATTTACAGCAATTTTTAAAATGCGTAGCACATCTAATATGATTGCGTCACTTTCTTTGGTGATTCGTCCCTTAGATTCGATTAAATTTAGAGGACCTTTTTCATGCACTTCAATCCCATATTGAGAGAAGAATCACATCCGACAATATCGAATACACTTTGGCCATCATGAAATGAATACAAAACGAAAGTGATTGGTTCTCAGCGGTCGATACTAACCGTATCATCAGTGTAATGAGATTATGTTATAAGTCGGACGTCAAATTGGCATTACTGCGTTCAAACAAAATTATACAGACTAATAAAATTACGGGTTAGTAAGTACAGAGAATTACACAGCCAAAAAAGAACAAAAAAAGAATCGAATATTTAGAGGTTTTAATAAAAAATCTACAAAAAAATAATATTTATAGTCAGGCCGGAAAATTTTGGCGCACCTCGTAGAAAGACCAATTAGACAGTTAAGTAAATGCCTGCTGTTTGCAAGCATTTTCTGTTATAATTAATCATCAACAAGTACATTATTTGTGCTCTAACGATTTGGCAAGTTGGGGCAACGCTGTTCCACTGAACATACTTGCTTAATAATCCTTTTGTAGGTAGAAATGTACTGCCCTTTGACAAATTAAGACGCCAGACGTAGCTAACGTCCAATAATTGCTACGGACCTTTGTCCGATTGTACATAATTGCCAGCAATAATTTAAATAATTAGAGCGCGAGCAATAAATAACGCTGTACCCAACGAAATGAGCGACCACACAACGCTTCGTCACAATTTATATTTGTAATTTGCTAGGAAATTGCAGTAACTTTCATAGGATTTTATTGATGTTTTGCAAATGGTGCAGGAATAAATTATTACAATTGCTATTTCATTCGCTTACCCAGATATTTTTCTCATGATTTAATTGTATTTACGCAAGGATGTTTGCAAACGAAGCCAGGCCGCTATTTTGGTGCGTTTAAGTGTTGTATAATATATTTTTAACCCTTTTTTTTAATTCCAGGTTATAAACTCCGTACTGAGCGTAATATTAATGCAGGCTTTGAGAAAGGAACGAAACATAGACGAATATCGTCACTAAAACAGAGAAAATGTTCGCCGTGGGAGGTTTCAACAAAAACACTTTTGTAAGAACTTTAATTTAGGATTTTTGTATGTTTATTTTTTGTATTCATCTGTAGCTATTTTTAGTCTTAATGTAGTAGTTTCATTTAAGTTAAAATGGTAGTTTAGGATAAATTTAAAGTCAAATCATTTGTAACTGATATGCAGGTTCTTATCTCTGATTGATTGTGAGAAAGTTTTAAGGATATTTTGAGAACATAACTTATAGTACATCTTGTATGAGAAATGATAACGTTAAAAGTATAAAATGTAATATTTTATGTATTTGTTTGTATCATAATTACAATAAATATTTCGTTCATTTAAATTGTAAATAAGTTTCACAACATAAAAAAAGTGAACTGGAAAAAAATCTTATAAGCCCAACTTTGAGAGACTGGGTTCATGTTTGATAGTATTCAGTAAAAGTTATTTCATACTTATCCCAAAAGGGGATTTTAAAATTGTCCAAAAAACTTCAATGTGGACCAAAAAATTTGACGAACCACCTTTAAACCGGTTGCAATTAGATTTGGATGTATAATAAAATTAAGACCGATTTTTATATATTTCAAAATCAAACTAAATCAAACAATTAAGATTTTTATTACAATTGCAAATCGAAAACGTATAGATTCTTTGATCTCAAACTTTATCAAAGTTTGCACTTGCTTCCATGGTAACCACATTCACTTTTGTTTATTAGGAATTATCACGGCCAACTATTTATCAATACACAAAATTATAACGTCATGTATGATTAACGACAATTTAACAGTTTTACCTGGATCAAAGGGGATGAATTACTGCACGTGGGGTTTTGTAATGCACTGTATAATGCAGCAGCTCCGATAATAAGCAGTTTAATATTAGTAATGCAGATCCAATACAGAGATATTAATGAGATCTGCTAGCATAAATCAAATTACAAGTAGCACGAGTTGTATATCACCGAAATTCGCATAAATATCGCCTGGTACATGCGGTTTTGGGCGGGGGTAGAATATAATCTACAACGACAAGAGGACGTGGGGTGAGTCTGTTCTATCTTGTACACTGCAGGGCAACCCGAGTGGTTCATTTATTTCCATGCCTTCACTTGCAGACCCAATACTCATATTACGGTTGATACAATTGTTCTACACGTTGCCGAACACTTTGTTATATTACCCCTTAATAATGTCTGAAAACCGTTTCAGATTATTGCTGAAATTCGCTTTTTTACGCGATATTTTTTGAGAACATTCGATAACAGACGGTTGTTACATGTTATATGTTTCATCAATATTAGTCTATATAACCTTTTATGCTCAGAATTATTACCCTGGTGCATTTGATGTTTATAAAAGCCATTAGATTCGATAAAAATAAGTGTTTCGCAATAAACCCTTATATTGTGTGTGTAGTTTACTTGAAATAACAAGCATTGCAGTTGCTTGTAACTTTTATTTCCAATTATCGTATCATTATAAACTTGTCCTTACCATTGATGTATTTTGTTTGCCTTGGAAGAAACATATCAGTGTATTTGTCGAACTATTAGACCTATACCTCTAAGAATTTTTCTTACAATGGCTTTCAATTAAAAATTGGCACAACACTTGAAATCAAGTGGCACATGCCTTGTTGCTTTTGCCGTTTTCATGCAAAATGTTTTTTGTTTTGTTGCATCAGTTATTTTGCAAACGTCAAAAATATAATCCATAGAAAGAATACGCATATTTCTTCTGAAAAAGATATATTGTAGAACATTTTACAAAAGAAGGGCGGGCTACCAAAAACGCATAATTCATGATATTTTCGTTTAAAACTTGGTTGTTTTATCGAGACCTTCGAAAGAGTGCCAGGGGAAAAGATCTGGAAGACATCGAAACAAAGTAAAGTGGGAGAAGGATTGTTAAACGCCATCAAGGGTTTATTTAAGAGTAGTTGAAATTATGTGCGAACCCATAACAGCAGTTCCCGGGAATTTATAACAACAACGGGAGTAAGACAAGGAGGCACATTAAGTCCACTGCTCTTTATAATTCTTATGGATAAAATTGTTAAAGAATGTAAACAAAACACATAGAAAGCCTACTGGGGTTTGAATAAACTAAACCCAATATCCCTAACAGAACTAGCCTTTGCAGATGATGTGGTGCTATTAGCTAAAAGCGAAAAGAACCGGCAACTCAATCTAGACGTATACATTATTTAGAAATAATATAAATATTTATATAACGACAAAGACTATGGTTATAGCGAAAAATTATGAACCAGTTACAATTATGCTAGACCAAAAAAGAGCAGGTAGCGAATTTTGAATATTTGGGAACAATAATTGCAGACGATGGTAAATTGGAGGAAGATTTAAATAATGGAATAGCGGCAGCGACTAAATTTAACTACGCCACTAATAAATGTTTGATAAGTAAGAAGGAGATATCAAAAGAAACGAAGACGCGAGTTTTCAATGCAGCGTACGTACCCATTCTCACGTACAGTTCAGAAACTTGGACACTAAAACCAAAACAAAAACAAAGAATACAGGCACAGGACATGAGATTTTTGAGAAGAATAGAGGGATGTAGACTGATCGATAAAATCAGTAATGACAAAATTCGAAATAACCTAAGCGTAACAGATATTAAGAAAAAGATGGAGACGAATCAATTAAATTGGCTTGGACATCTACTACGCATGCCAGAAAGTAGATACGCGAAAATGGGATAGAAAATGAAGATGGAGGGAAAAAGAAATAGAGGAAGACCAAGAATAAAATGAAAAAAAGAAGTTACACAGAGACTGGAAGAAAAAGCAGTGAGCTGAAGAGATGTGCTACAATTAGCTAACGATAGGCAGGAGTGGAGAAAATTAATCCAGAAATAGAAAAGCATACCTCGACACCGAAAGGTACAACAGGAACCGATTAAGAAGAACAAGAACTTAGTTGTTGGTAACCCAAAAATTTACCGCCACAACTGTTTTTCGTACATTGCATGACTATAATACTCAACAATTATTCATTTACCCGTTTAGCAAAACATAATGCTTTAATAAATGCCGGCAATGATTCCAAGGCCAGCTCGTTAGTACGAAGGTACGTACGTTATAATTTTTTATGTTTACGTGATGAAATATATTAAAACGGATTTGGTTGTTTTAAATGTAATCAGATTTTTCAATTTTGAATTTAAAACAGCTGTTAGAAAACACAAGTGCTTGAAACAATAACACGCCATATCAGTTATCGTTCAACACAATCTTGACTTTTAAATAAGTAACTGGCAAATAAAAAACATAAAACACCATTTTTATTGAATAGAAACAATCAGAATTGTGTTTAAACTTGTAATCATGATTTTGACTTAACGTGCAACTGTATAGGATTGCTATTAAATTATCTTTACGCGTATATTCCACTTCAAAATGCTGTTCTGCATTCGTTTGTACCTAATATTCTGAGAAAGTTTTCCTATGTAATTACGGCCTGAACGATGACAACACGTCAAGAATGATTTTAACTAGAAAATTTATTGCTTGATTGCATGAATAGTTAAAATAATACTGAGGGAGTTTCAAGATGACAAATGTTCCTTTATTAAAGCATAATGTATAGATGTATCCTGTAATTCTGTAGTTTACAAAAGATTGAGCGCTCGCCTCTTGAGGGCGAGTGGCACTCTTTTAGGGGGTGATTGGTCAACAGGACCGGCTCTAGGTAATTATGCATTAAATTTAGCTCGTTATATTGATGTGCTTTTCATGTAATTTCGATCGTTTACAAAATATTTTACAATTAACCACTATCAAGTTATTGGCAAAAAAATGTTTTAAAAAAATCTTTGGGCTTCCGTAAAAAGCGTTATTTAAATAACTGCAAAAAAATTACATAAAACCTCCAACACCTGTAACTTTATATTTCATGAAACAGAGAAGGTGTATTTCAATCGACTATATGGTACATAATATTTAATTATTTTTGAGATATTTAAGTACGAATTTTAGTATTTATTTTAGTTTGCTATTCGTTCAAAGTGCTTCAGAATTTTTTTAAAACCCTATCGGATTTTCAACAATGTTTCTAACCATAGGAATATTTTTTGAGAATGAAACTATTTACTTTAAAATCAAAACTTAACAAGATACGTAAATTAAATTGATGCTGATAAAAAAATTGGTCTTGAAACTGGCCTAGCATTTCTGAAATATATCTTCGAAAAGAGTATCGCGTTTATATTTCAAGATAAGTCGTCATTCAATCTGACGTTTATAATTAATGTCGTTCGCGTTTCCATTAAATCCGAATCACAACTAAATTCATCATATAAAATAACCGGAGACATTTGTTAAATGAGGCGTCGTTACGATTCACGAAGAAGAACCACATAAAAAGCTCTATTTTCACGTTATGGTAAATCTCAAGAGGCAAGAAGTGGTCGGTGTTATGTGTGCTTATGTAAAATGGATTCACTGTGGATCGCTTAGGTCGGGATTTTTAGAAATGTGCTCATAATCCGTCATATTATGCAGAACAGCGAGTGCTCTGGAGCAGTAGCGTCAACAAAAGCTGCTTTCTCGTCATCGCTACCGTAAGATGGCTGTCGTTCGCCAGGCTTAAGCCTGTTTTCATTGGGTATATTCTCGCAAATTAAAAAAATATATCGAGTCCTAAGGACGTATTAAATTATACGGTTTTAAGTTCGAAAAACGGTGGAATAAATATGGTATAAAAATGCTTGAAGAGAGGGATTGAGCGTTCGTAGAATAAAGGGCGATAATCCGGCCATACATACATAACAAGAGAGCAAGGAATTTTTACAAAAATTTTGGTCCGAATTTTAAATGTTTAAGAATTTTAAGATATTTTGCCTTACAATAAATAAGTCTTAAAAAGTTCAATACAAAAGACATACTTAATCGATATAGATATATACCCATTGAATTACCTCGCCCTATTGTTGAAGTAACTTCAAAGATTCTATACAGAGTGCTCGGTATATCATTACCACTTTAAATAGGTACTTCCTTTGTGGTTATAAATGACCTCTACAAACCTTGTATAGCATTGAAGAGTGATAAAACAGCACAAATACCATAAACAATATTGGAAATTTCATTTAAGAGGTAGTTCATGTTCTTATCTTTACAACACATGATCTTCTTAATCGGTTCCTCTTGTACCTTTCGGTGTCGAGGTATGCTTTTCTATTTTTGTGTTATGTTTCTCAACTCCTGCCTATCGTTAGCTAATTGTGGTACATCTCTCCAGCTCACTCCTTCTTCTTCTATTCTTTGCCTCACTTCTTTTTCCAATTTTATTCTTGGTCTTCCTCTATTTCTTTTTCCCTCCACTTTCAATTTCCATCCTATTTTCGCGTATCTACTTTCTGGCATGAGTAGTAGATGTCCAAGCCATCTTAATTGATTCGTCTCCATCTTTTTCCTAATATCTGTTACTCCTAGGTTTTTCAAATTTCTTTGTTACTGATTTTATCGATCAGTCTACATTCATCTATTTTTCTGAAAAATCTCATTTCCTGTAGCTACATGTATTCTTTGTTTTTGATCTTGTGTCAGTGTCCAAGCTTCTGAACTGTACGTGAGAATGGGTGTTATAAATTCCTGGGAATTGCTGTTATGGGGTCGCACATAATTTCTACTACTCTTATATAAACTCTTGATGGTGTTTAATAATCCTTCTCTTACCTTACTTTGTTTCAATATATTCCAGATCTGTTTTCTTGGCACTCTATCGAAGTCTTTAGACAGCACATATAACATGTTAAAACACGCTTGCCGATATATATTTTTTTAAATTTAGCAAAGTATGCGAAAGTATGTTAATTGCTTCATTTGTATTTTAGAACAAGAACAACTTATGACATTTATTATTAAAAAAAACCTAAACATTTGATTTAAGTCCTTGTTAATTTATTAACACATTAACAAATATTGTAAGTTGAATAGTACTTATTGTAAATTTACATCAAAATGATATTACGTATCTATGATAATTAAAGCTGACAAAAATTGTAGAAACAACAGTAACTCTAAACTTTGGTTTAAAAGGATTGATTCACCATTATATTATCTTTAAAATATAACAATAAGTTCATAATGTTTTATATAATTTGGACCAGATTTGCCCCTATTAACACTACAACATTATCACAACGAACAAGTTTCAAGAATTTAACGCCACATCCAAATTTGAATATTTCCACGCCCCTGGGTCTTTTCGGCCCCACGGGCTCCTAAGTTCTGCTTACTCCCGCCATGCAGCAGCAACGAATCTGACCTATATTACCGCTAAAAGACGCTTACGCGAGCTTTAATATGCAAGATCCCGCCGTATACAACTTGCCGTCGTCTCATCCTAAATCAGAATTTATCTAAACAACTTCATTATTAATTTACAGACACAAACGTGGCACGAAACTGAAAGAAATGTGTGTGTTACATTAAGGCAGGTACGGTGTGTTATTGCCATGTAATCTGAGCAGCTAAGGCTTGTTTAAAATTTAAGTGAGAGTCGTAAACTGTTATGTGTTGTAACTCCGGCGAAGACAGGGCGCGCTAAATTTACATTAAGTAAAGGATGTGTGGCTGAAATTTTAAACCGTAATTACTGTATGTCCTGATGTATTCAGATTTGACGCTAGACTATTTATAATTACTTCAATATTTACATTAAGAAGTACTACAGAAATTATGAAGGCGTGTTCTATAGAAATTGCGAAGGCGTGCATTTCTACATCCTACGAACTGTTCAAATAATGTACTCGATTATAACTGCAAGCCTGTGTTGTTAACTTAAATGCAAGGCTTACTGCAGCTACACAAACACTTAACTTCCATTTTTAAATACTCATTTTAGTTGAGGAGAGGCTGCTATACTCATAACACACTAAAGCGTATTATGTCTCATATTTTAAAGCGAATCACTTTAAATTGTGCAGCTGGATGGAGGTTGAATGGTTAAAGTTTTCCTCGTATTAGGGAAGCAATAATGGAATTCGAAGACGATAGTATAAGTGCAAGATTACCAGGATTTTTCTCTTTAGTTTAGCGTTGAAGTTGTTTCTATAATAGATAAAAAGGACTTTAGACTAAAACTATAAAAGGAACGCAGAATTTTTTAATAATTTTCACAAGATATTTATAAACAGGTGATTTTTTTAATAAAGTGATTTATCTGTGATCATTTTCTTTCACAAAAAAAGGACATGATGAACCAAATTAATAGAAAATCAATAACTACCTATTACAGCAATAAATAATCTGTAAATATTTTCCAAGCAATCTATGTTTGGATGATTAAAATACTCATTAGCATCATGGGTCAATCAATTAACACTTTTGATATCTCGCTAAAATATCTGTTGGTGTTGTAATTTTTACAATCTAGTAACTTAGGGTATTGTTAAGTGAATAAACGGTGTAATGAAATGGGAGTACATCGATTAATTTCGTAGTCAGAAAACGTTTAGAACCTTTTTGTAAGTAGTATGCAAATATGTTTTATCAATTTGTTTTCTCGGAACACGTTTTAATAAAGAAACTAAATTTATTCGTTCATTACAACTCCTTTTTCACGAATGTTTATTACGTATTTATTGTTGCTAGGCATTGTTTGCTGGTTTATTGTACTTTTTTTTAATTTAAAAATAGTGCCGTAGCATGTTTGGTCTTGTAAATCGAATGTGCTTTGGTATATTAAAATTACTTTTGATGTCATTTTTATTTGTATAATAGGTAAGTTTTACCTATGCTGATTATAAAAAAATCTTGCGTTTTATTCGCAATTTTAAAATGTTTATTTATGTAGAAGTGCCCTAATATGGAATACTTTTTTGTATTCGGCAATAATATTCACATTTATTCAACAAAATTTTGCAAAACAAATTGTAAGGAATTTGTAATGAATACGCAACACATTACTCGAATTCTGGTACGATATTACGGTAGATATTTCTTATATAGCTATTTTTTTTAAATGTTACTACTATTCCATATTAAGGTCCCGGGTAGGGTGACCAGATGTAATTTAGCAAAACTAGGACAAAAAATTAAAAACCAGGACATTTTTGCACTTTTCAAACCAGGGCAAAACCAGGACATTTTTTATCGAAAAAATTTAACGTATAAATGAGCCGTCCATTTTTCAAAACGTTCTGATTTTTGTAAATTTTTATGGATTACATTTTATTATTTTTAGTTATTTAATAGATCATTCACTCATTGCTTAGTTTTTCTACACCAGAAAGTTCTTTTTATAGCTATAATATAAGTTGTATAATCATTTCAGAAGCCATTATATATTAAGTTTCTTGATGTTTGTTTTATTGACTTAATCACTTAATCACATTGACTTTTTGAACGGCTCAAATATTTAATGTAACACAATTATTCATATAAAAATAATCAAAACACATATTCTTTTAAAAATAAATTAAATTGTATTATTTTTTTTTAGCTACGTTGACTTAAAAATTTAATGTAACTATCAGTAAAACAATAACATAAAATTCTTTAATAAATATTTAAATTTTATAAACAAAAAGATAATATTCGTTAATAAATATTTAAATTTTATAATCAAAAACATAATATTCGTTAATAAATATTTAAATTTTATAAACAAAAACATAATATTCGTTAACAAATATTTAAATTTTATAAACAAAAAGATAATATTCGTTAATAAATATTTAAATTTTATAAACAAAAACATAATATTCGTTAACAAATATTTAAATTTTATAAACAAAAAGATAATATTCGTTAATAAATATTTAAATTTTATAATCAAAAACATAATATTCGTTAATAAATATTTAAATTTTATAAACAAAAACATAATATTCGTTAACAAATATTTAAATTTTATAAACAAAAAGATAATATTCGTTAATAAATATTTAAATTTTATAAACAAAAACATAATATTCGTTAACAAATATTTAAATTTTATAAACAAAAAGATAATATTCGTTAATAAATATTTAAATTTTATAAACAAAATAGAAGTTTGATACTAGTCCAGTCTTGGCGGCAGATAAATATGCGTTTGGTTTGACACTACACTACTTGTAGGTTATTTCGTGCAAGTTCGCGCGCACAGAATTCGCGCGATAAAAATTAAACCTCAAGCGCTGCAACTTTCTATTGCGAATTCATAGCATTTTCTACAAGCAACAGTAATGCCAACTGTTGCACACTATGACCAACATTTAAATAATTGTGCTCCATGAAATGACAATGAAAATTATGAATTTTTTTATTTTATAAAAACTTATCAAAAACCCGGACACATTTTAAAACCCCGCCCGGACTTCCCCGCCGAAGCTCAAAAACCGGACATGTCCGGGAAAACCCGGACGTCTGGTCACCCTAGTCCCGGGGAACCTAGTATGGAATACTAGGGGTTCTTAATATGGAATATAGAATTATATAGGAAATATACTTTAAAATAAACAACTGCTCCTCATAGATTAATCTTTTATTTCTTTCTGATTTGCATTATTACTTAAACCAAACCAAAACTCTGTTATTTATGTAAATTAAATTATAATTCAAGTGTCATTCGAACTAAATGATAATTTATTTATTTTTTACAGGTAGGACAATAGAATTGTTTTTTTTGGGTATTTTGCACATTTTTCGTCTGCCCATTTCTGACACTTTTGACACTGAACCCATATTACTGTACTTAGTGAATATAATGTTATTTATTATAAGGCACCTCTATGTATCTGTTATGTAATCTACTGAATATATTTTAACTATTTTACAATTGGGAATGTGTGATCAATGTACAAATATGTACATATACTTTTTACATATTTTAATTATTCCTATTTTTGTTTATTTATTTGAAGTAAATATCAGAATATCATTTTCACAAAGCTTTAATCAAGGAATACAATCATTTACGTGTTTGTAGAAATGTGCAGAACAACAAACGCTTACGTTGATACATCGCGAAATTTTCGAGTATACACGGTGGTAATTTATTGGGAATATACCGGCGAATGTATTGATTTGCGTTTGACATATTAAAACAACATTAAAAAGTAATAAATTGAAGCGAGGGTACGCATGTTTATCAAGAAAGGCGCCCTTCATAATCAAACATTTGTAAATTTGAGTATCGATAATTACCGAGAGAGCATGTGAAAATGTTTTTGGATTTAAAAACAACCCTCTACATAATATGTTGAGATACAAGGTCTGTTACTTTGGATATGTTTACATTAGATTGGTTACATTTTCAAAAAAATTTATGAGCTGTAAAAAATATTTTTAATCTCTTTCTAAACAACTTTGTAGTTGTTATGTATTGTTTGAGATTTTTACAAACATTTAAACCAATTAATTAGACCACGTTTCACAAATTAGATTGCAACTGATGAAGATACAAGTCTTTAAAGTTTTAGTTGAAATTTTGCACTAAAAATGTTAGTGATTTTTAATGAATAATAAAAGAATAGTGTAAACAATTTAAACATTTATCAAACAATATTCAAGTTGAAAAACGTACTAGATTATGATTCCTAGGATAAAATTTCCACGTATAGCGAAGCGATTATAGAAGAATACGGTTTGATTTTGTTCAGCACATATTACATTCCATAGAATGACTCTTGATTTACGGGTATCCTCACCTTCTGTTTTAAAAAGCAATTTGAACTAGCTCTCGCTTTATGAGCCATCCCACACTATGGCTACATTTTATGGCGCCTTCAAATTATACAAACAGCTGAAAACAAAGTCCCATTAACTCAAACTCGGTGGTAGGGGCGGCTTTGTCATTCGAGCGACCACAAACAAGATAATAATAATGCGAGACGTATGAGTGCCCGTTGTTATCCGTCGATATTCATTGTGCAAGTTAGCAACTCGTGCAACTTTAGACAAAGTTATCCAAGATAAATAGAGCCGCAATTAAATGTGTAACACTTGTGCTTCTAGCGCATAACTATAACAGCTTCCTTTATTTATGGCCATGATGTAATTACTAACCGAAATTTATAACCTTATCCATGTATGGGGGGACCATATGCTCTTGGGCAAGGGTTGTTAGAAACTTTCACCCTCGCAGCCGTTCCAAATATATTTATTTAAATTTTGCGATAATACTAGATACTATTCGATTGACCGTTCTCTTTGAAATAACGCCGAACCACGGATAATTATAAATCTGGACCAGTTTTTAAACAATAACGGTAAATTGAAACGTGCAAGCTCTATTCACATCTTTTCGATTTTGAGTAAACAATGTTCGTTTTTGTTGTTTGAATTGTTCAAAAATTTTGGTTAATGCATACTTTTTTTGACTTTAAAATAGCATTTTAAATGCGCGCGAGGAGATCTAGCCTTTTAATCGAATGATTAAGGTAAAAGAATTGATGAAGCACTGTTTTGTACAGTGACAAGTCATTTCCGACGAAAGAGGAAAGTGAATCATCCAGTTTAAACAGTTCTTTTCATAACTAGATAACTACCCATCACTTGCGTTGAAGAAAAACAACTTTGCTTCTTTGGTCGATTTCAAGATAAAGGATAGGTGGGATCAAGAAGTTATGTAGAAATTGAGATTTATTCTTCTTCCAATAGCATTCCCGTTTATCCAAGCTGCTTTCCATCAAATAGCAGATTCTTATCAATATGATTCCCATCTTCATTTGATAAGAATCAACAAAATAGTTTTACAGTAAGATGGTTCTGATAAGCAGAATAATACAACCACTTAAAACAAAAATCTATCAAGATATTTTCATAAATATGGAATTTGATGACAGTGCAGTCTAACATTACGTTTCAGTGCTATTTACGTTCATGTCTTCAGTTTTTCAAGATCTATATGTGGAAGCTTCATAAAATTAAGTATTGTTCTTCTTCCTACGGCATTCCTTTATATCCAAGTTGTGTTTCATCAAATAGCAGACACGCATCAATATAATTCTCATCTTGATTTGATAAAGAATCAATAAATCAATTCTAAAAGTAATATTTTTTAAGTAAACAGAATAATCCAATTAGTAAAACCAATATTCATGAAAATGTCATTACAGATGTGGAAGTGCGTTGAAGAAAACCTCCAAATCTTTCAAAAAGACGAGACGATTAACAAAATCTATGAAGATATTTTTATAAATGTGGAATTTGATGACAGAGCGGTCCAACATTTCGTTCCAGTGCCATTTACGTTCATGTTTTTCGAGAATTGTATGTCGAAGCTTCGTAAAATTAGGTATTGTTCTTCTTCCTACGGCGTTCTTGTATATCCAAGTTGTGTTCCATCAAAAAGCAGACATGCATCAATATAATTCTCATCTTGATTTGATAAAGAATCAATAAATCAATTCTAAAAGTAATATTTTTTAGTTAACAGAATAATCCAATCAGTAAAACCAATATTTATGAAGATGCCATGATAGATGCGGAAGTACGCCGAAGAAGATCTCCAAATCTTTCGAAAAGACGAGACAATGATCAAAATCCAGATAAAACTCTATCCCGAACGCCGTACGTATTATTTGATCACGAGAGCGAGCAGAATCGGAAAGAAATATCAGTGCCGTGTTCTTCGACGAGGGTAGACGCGGTGGAATATCGAGCTAGTGCGCCTGAGCGCACGACCACCAGCACAGCAAAATTGTGGGTCACGTGATGCACAGACGCAGTATGGCAGCGGAACGGCAGAGAGGATGTTGTTGTTCAGTCTTCGGGTTCAACCTGAGCGGTTTAGTCGTATGGCGGACTTAGTAACATGTGTATGAAGAAGCCTTTACGTGCAGTGCTGTTTGTGAAATGTTATAAACAACGCCCCGTCTGAACGGTGGTGTGCGAATTGATTATTTACCATCCGAGTGATCGTTGAAACCGACCTGTTTACTACCACTTGCTTATATTCGCCTTCGCTCGCTCCAGGCATCAGAAAGGAGGGCAAACCCGGCTGACACCCCAATTCATTTTCTTTGTTTTTTTAAAGAAGTCTGTGAATTAATAATCGTTTCATCACAGAACACAGACAGAATTTAAAATCAAAGCGAGCTAAACCAGTTTTTTTAACTCTTCGACATAAATGGGAGTGTCTTCTGCGGACCTCGTGAAATTGCAGTGCAAGAATGTACTGCCGCAGATTTAATTACTTAAATACTCCGTGGTGCAGCTACTAACACAGAGCTTTAACTTGATAAAATGGCACTTAAGCATGCTCTAGGCACTATTGTGGTACTTACATCCATTATCGTCTACCACAACAGTTGTTACTGTGGATTCGTCTTCGATGACATTAGTGCCATTAAAGATAACAGGGACTTAAGACCCCATACGCCTCTAACTAACATATTCTTCAATGATTTTTGGGGAACACCCATGCATAAGGTAAACACATCCAACGTTCCTTGGAACCAGGTGCACATGCAGCTTGGGTCTCGCTCGCTCAATTATTAACATTTAAATTAACAGAGGCTTCGTAATTATTGTACTCGTTCCAAATTAAAACCCCCTTTTCCGGGGTTGAGAATTGGCTTTGTAAACCCAAAAGGTCTATTTACTAAATAATTTTATTTCGAAAATCAAAATTCATATCATTTCATCTCTGGAGATTTTATTTACAGAGTTTGAACGCGCTTTAGTTACCTTAAAATGATGGTGTTTCTGTTTAAAATCTGCATGTTATTTACTACCTAAAGCTGTGTGATGTTCAAGATTTATTCAGGTAGTAACGTAATCTGTGATCCTTTAGGAGCAAAGTCACAAATCATACCGGCCGCTGACAGTCTTAACTTTCCGCTGGAATTACCTGTTTCAACAACTGGAGCCTATGGGATATCATCTTGTGAATATGTTGCTCCATTCAGTCGTTTGCCTCATGTACTTTAGGTTCGTACTCTGAAATATTTTATGTATAAGGATCCCCCGTTTAACCTTTCCAATAATAACTGCCCTCGTTAAAGTTTAAGTGATTGCTGAAATTATGGGAACGCTAAGTCGAGTTGGTCTTTGATTTCAGTAACGCTGCAATCCACTTACGGTACTTATTAATCGATTTCTGGAACTCGGCGTTTGTTTGTTATAACACGGACTTACACCAGTGGTTTCTTGAGTGGATTGTTGAGTAAATATATTCAGATTGGTTTATGAAATCAATTCCGGATTACATACCATAATTCTTTCATTGCCTTTTGATGCAGTAACTGTTTATATAGCGAGAGCTAGAATTATCGAAACTTCCTCTATCCGTTTTTCGTTAATGGCTTTTCTAGTACTCTATTACAATGATATAGAATGCTTTTTTGGAAACAAATATTTACTTATATGTATGGCTTGTTTTTCTGGACTGTTTATAAACACTTCTTCAGCTCATTTCCATTATCTATCCACGGGTTAAAACATGCACTCGTTTTGAATTACAAACGTTTATATGTATAGAAATATAGCATGACATCCTCATGATTATCCTTTAAGTTTAAAAAGTTTAATTCGTTTTAATTTAATGACGCAGGCTACAATTTATGGACGCGCTTAATTGTTGGTATTAACGTCAATTATTCTAGTTTCTGGGGTTTAGGAACTGGCATATACTATCATGAAAGAATGACGATGGTCGCTGTTTTAGATTTTAAACAAATTTAGATACCTTAAAAGATACAAATCTATCAAATGATAACTTTGAAATACCAAACGACATAGACGTCTGTGTACTTTCCATTTATACTTTCAAATACATTGTAAGATAGGTGTAAAAATGTGACGAGTCTAATTTTGTTACGTATTTTGCAACTAAAATGCATTTGTCTTTCGTTTAGATGTAACAGTACAGTTACCATGCACGCATTCATAACTAAAAGTGTGTACAATATTAACACACTTTAGAGGCATCATAGAACAATGCAACTGCTAATGTAACTTGCTGAAATGTTGAAAAATAATAATTTGTTAAAGACTAGTGCAAGTTTTGTACTTCCGCAAAGACGAAGCGGTTGCATAATTACCGCTATATCCATGAGAAAGCTTCGTCTTACGAGCTGTAATTTGCGGAACAGAATTTTAAAGTTTAAACTAAAGTATAGCAAAAAAAAACTGCAATAAAATTAGATTCCCTGCAATGAACGATACAGTTCTCATGCTTTGGACATAACTAACAAAATTAGTTAAAGGACTTTTTCAAAATGTGTAGTAGAGCGTTGTAATCTGATTTCGCGGAATACGACAAAACAGTTTGTGGTTTAAGCTGAATAACACTTTCGAGGTACCCACCAAGTCAAACTGGACCAATATTGTGTAGTTTGATCTGTTAATTACTTCTCCATAGAAGGCACTAAAGCATTTGTTGTTTTGTTTTCCATTGCACATTTAAACAAGTGTTTTCATGCTAATGCCCAATTCTTGATAAGTTATTCTTTGTTAGTTAATAATATGGTCAGGCTTTTGCGCTGAATTAAACAAACAAATTTTAAAAAGCATATTTGTAAAGATTGTAGGGTAATACTGCTAGTAAGTGGCATAATTTCGTGTAACTATCGTTTGCTAATTTCAGTTATCCTGAATTGGCAACTCATAAGACATTTTTTGTTTAAAATTGTTTGATGAATAATAAATTAGCAAAAGTAAAATGGCCAAAAGTAGGTTGAAACATAAAAATTGGGATACAGAACGACCCGAGAGTGCAATTGGAGCTGGGTGATAACTACTGCGCTGTGCAAAGATCAATTGGAATAAAGTTTGGGGTAGCGAAAAAGGATCAAGACATTAAAAGATAACAAAAGCTAAAAGCACAGTTAACAAAGACACTATTGTGTGTACGTATATAATACATAAAGAAACAATAATTATTGTGTATCACGGTTTTCGTTCTGCTTTTAAACAGGCGTTGTGTTGGATTTCACTCTAAAAATAATCTATGTCGTTTTGTTAAACAAATCTCTGGTTTGTATTTGTATACCGGTTATTTCGACAGGGGACAAACAAATAACGTGATGTAGCCACTAAACCCGCGTATTCTGGAGTTCTAGTTGTTTATGAATCGACTCATTCAATTTAAATTTTCAAAGCCAGCTTGAATAGCGTTATTAAACGCGACGAAACGGTTCGAAATATTGTGTTAGTAGTGGAGTGCCCTTTCATGTACTCCCGAGTAGGAGTTCGGCGCCTTTGGCAGGTTTTTTCTTTCGCGCTCTGCACTTTCTCACTGTTTTTCATTATTTACGCGCTTCCTAATGTGTGGTTGCGCACAATACAACATTAATTAAAGCGCTTAGGTACGATTCGCTTATTCGACGCGGCGAGGCATTTACAAACAGAAAAAACATTCCTTTTAGGATATAGCGCTCCTGTATCCCTTTTTTGTAGATTCCTTATTGCAATGAGACAATTTACGAGGCCATGCGGAATCGTATTTCACCAAGGGGTAACGGTTTTCTCTGCCGGTTATCATAGGAACCTATTGTAAGGTTCAAAATAGTCAGCATGTAAAAGTTTAGACGATTCGCAATTCACTTTTGCATAACCCTGCAACCATTTATTATTCTTCTCTTCTTTTTAGGCAAGTTTTATTTATTTAAAAGGTAATTTTGGCTATTGATTCACAAATTACTGCTAGCAAACCGACCTAACTTTTATAAATAAGAGATTCTTATAAGATAATCAAACAAAAATTAATCAAACTTATTCATATTGTATGTAATGGGTTTCTCACTGTATTTTTTAATAAACTGAAGAGTGTTTCAACCAGGGATAAGGGATTTGTTTTTTTAATAACATGTCAAAGAATTACGTTTAGACTATGTGTAAAATAGCATATCATTCAAACGGCCACCTCAGCTTTCGTTACAGGCCGCCACTCTTTTCTCGAAGTTTTTGGTTATTTTTTCGCAAAGTTCCAGCTCTATCTCAACAAAAGCGGCTTCGATGTTGACGTGAGAGCGTGAATTGACTGTGGATTATTGGCATAGACTGATCCTTTGATATGGACCTAAGTAAAAAAGTCCAATGGTCTCAAATCTTTGTCGCCAATTGATGTCACCATTTCTTGAAATCAAACGACCTGGGAACTTGGAACGCAATAAAGTAATTGTTTCTCTACTTGTATGGCACGTGGCATCATCTTGTTGAAAGTGGAGGTTTGCTATATCCTTATTCTCCAGCTCAGGCCACAAAAAGTTAGTCAACGCGTCTCTATAGCGTACTCCATTTACCTAAACAGCTCTTCCAGCATTGCTTTCAAAGAATTAATGTGTTTGGATCTTTTTAGACACTAACTCACTGCGGCAATATTTTCGATTGAAGCCGAGTGCGCTTTGGGCTTTTGGTCTATTTGAATTTTTATTAAGTTCCAAATAGCGGCTTTACTTGGTACACAATTATCTGGGAAAAATGCACAACTTTTCGTGAAAATCCGCAAATCTTCATCATAACCTTCAACGATTTGTATGCATTCTGCGATTGTGTACCACTCCATGATAAATTCTTCTAGGTTATACATGACAGCTGTTAAGTAAAAACTCAAAAAAGTTTGACAATAGAAAAATGTTCTGCAATTTAAATTCTACATTTCTTGTTAAAACACCCTTTAGTATGTTTAAAATATCTCGGTTCTCATTTATAATTTCTGAATATGAATCAAATGAACAATTCTTTAGGGCTTCTCAATAGTTTTAAAGAGTGTAAAAGAGTTCTGATACAAAAATGTTCCAGAACAGCCGCTTTAGATATTATTTATTGTAATACCAGCTGTCGATTTTGATATATGGTAACACCACTACGTATTTCTATCGTCCAGAAACCAATTTCCATAATTTATCAAATGCTTGCAGCAGAGGCAGTGCATATCTGCAAGTTACTCCTGAAGAAATTGTGGACAGTGCTTGGAATTTAAAGCGTTGTGGCTTTGAAAATTGCAGTGCACAACTTTAAACAAATGGGAAAACACATAAACCGATACAACTTGAACATGTGATGTCTTGAAGTGTCGATAAGGGTATTATAACATTTTACTCGTCTAACAGAATTTAATAATGGGAAATTCTGCTCAATATTATATTTGGAGAGCCATAAAAATATACGGTTTCCATCGTCAGCAGTTTTCTGTATGGATATGCCTTTTTTATGCAATATTATATCCTGGAAAATTCGAAACTTGTACTCTATATGTAATTTTGCGGCGATATTTTCCCTTGAGGTTCTCATTTCGACTTTGCGCTTTTTTGCTGGAGTAGTTGATGCGAATACTTTTAAATTTGTAGTGATAGAAATGTAATCGTGTGGTTTTTTAAAACGTTTCTACAGCTTTGAAGTTTTATAATACTTTTGTTTTATAGCCCAAGTTAGTTTGCAATTAATTCATTATACAGCAAAAGGAACATGACAGTTAACAGCAAATTGACTTTTTTTAGTAATTTATTTTGACGGCGTAAATTATATGACTAGACTACATGCCACAAAAACTATGGTTTAGACTTTAGAGAGTGACAAAGAGTTTAATAAACTTAATTTTTCCAAAATTCGTTTCTCCGAAAAGATGGGTTGTTATTGCTTAAGAAAAGTGAACTTTATGCGACAATTATATTGAGATGAACACAGGTCAATGAATGCATTCAACCCTGAGCAATGGAAACAATAATAAAACTTCTGTGTAAATAAATCAATACGAAGCAATTAATATTTTGCTTCCTGATAAACTAATGGACCGTTTTATTTGTTTATATGAATGTCTTTTTACGTCCGATTAGCGATCTGCTTTCGGGGTATTCTTCTCCGGAATAAACGAGTTTTGTTTTTTACGATTTGGTGAACAAGACAAAGTGCATGATATACAGAGATTGCCAGACTTATTTGCGGACGCGTCTGGCGCAGAAAAGTTAGAAAGGAAAAATAAAATTGATATATGAAAGAAAGGGCGATAAGAAAGGATATAGTTTTGCAGAAATAGCGTTCGGAGAAATACTGGCTTTAGCCTTGAAAAATTGGATGACTTCGCTGGGAAATATTTTTCAAAACAAAATTGTTGGACGAATAAAGGCAGTGCCATCGTCAATGATTATACATATTTATTGCGCACTTGGGTTATGATATGATGCTCGGATTAATTTATTTATGCGACTATTGTCAACGGGCATGCAACAGGCGATTTAAAAATTAATAAATATTTGCACGCCAGCCAGACATGCAAATAAACTTTGTAGACGTTATAAATAAACTGTTTATCAAAAGATGTGATGAAGGATTAACAAAATTTTTGAGTATAAAATTTGTTGGCTTAGCTCAGATATTTCAAAGAACAAAAATATTAAGAGCTGGTTTTACAACAATATCAAATTGTATTGTGAGGCAATCAAATTTGTGTTTTGGACATTTGAGTGTCTCAAACTAGGGTTGAAATTGTAAATCAACTTCATTTTAGTGGTAAAATGATAAATGTTGTCAACAATGTTTCTACAGTTTATTTTATTGGGTCCTTTATTGAACAGCAGGCCCAACGCATATACGTATAAATGCCAAGTTTCAAACCATTTTAGCAATCCTTAAACATAGTTCAAATGACTTATATTTTTTTTTAAACATATTTTAGTATATAAAACAAAACCCATAGGGTGCCCCATAAATATTTAAAATAAATATTTTTGGTTGTTGTTTAAGGATCACCCTAATAAATACCTTAAATGAAAAAAGAACATATGTAAAACTGTTTTTAATTTTATTTTGTTCATTGAATTACCTGTTAAGTGCTCATACTTTTTAGTACTTTTTGACAGGTAATGACACAATGTTATAATTTTTAACAACAGCAATGTTTGTTATATACAACTACTGTCGGGGGTCGCATAAAAATGCAGGTTGCATGCACAGGCCTGATCTAGAGCTATCACTATCAGTGAAACGTCGGTTATGAAGAAACCTTCGACGCGGTTCCAACCCGGAAACAACCTGTATACATTGGACATTGGCCGCGGAAGCCTACAACATAGAGTGATAATTCTGTTCATATGCATAAAAGTTTTGTAAAAAATTCCATTATAAATCATTTATCTCCTGATTCTAGGATATCAAAAATAAAATTTTGATGTCGATTACCACACTAAAACAAAAAATGCAAATGCGATTTGCGCTAAGCCGTCAGATTTTATTCCAAAGCACACTCTAATTGAAAAATTCGCTTATAATCCGCCACATTAATCCTCCACTCTTGTTTGACATATAATTTTTGTTACAAGCTTCATAACTTTTGTTGAAATATATAAAAACGTACTATTAAGATGCGCGATAAAGATAACTTGTAATTAACATTTTGATGGACTTCAGCCTTTTTCAACATAAATATTTTAATGGCGCGGCTTATGAAATTTCGGGTAAACGTCCAAACTCGTTTATCTTGCGTTTTGGGAGTGTTTCATTAAAGTTTGTATAAGATAGTCCCGGGGGAAAATTGAACCGCGAGGATTGTGAGCTATTAGAGAACTCGGGAGCTTTTACATATTCCATTGTACGTGAAATATAGCGTTTCGTTGCCCAAAAGTCGCGCACAACAATCGTAATGCAGATAAATCCGTAAGCAATTTAAAACTCATTCATTTGAAGTGCATTTCCATGCAAAAGCGTTCTCTTGCAAGTACTGAAACGCGACAATACCACTAGAAAATGATATTTACCAGTAGTTGTTTATGAGTTACATCATAGTTCGTTTCCATGATGCAATAAGTTAGAGAATGTTAATGCAATTATATTGTTTGCCTTAATTTAATCAATTGCACTTTAGTTTAAACTCAACTGGGAAATTTGTTTTAAGACCAGGTTCACACCAAAACACAATTTTATTTAAAGTCGGTTTCACAAAAGAACAAAAGAAACCGACAATGTTGTTTTGTTTTTAAAAACTTTAGCAGTTGTGCAACTTTTTCCATAACTTAAAGTCACTAATTTAAAATTGAAAATTTTATTTTTTTATAGCTACCATTTACAAACTTCTTAATCGGTTTCTGCTACCTTTCGGTGTCGAGGTATGCTTTTCTATTTCTATATTAAGTTTCTCCACTCCTGCCTATCGTTAGCTAATTGTGGCACATCTCTCCAGCTGACTTCTTTTTCTTCTAGTCTCTTCTTTTTCCCATTTTATTGTAGGTCTTCCTCTATTTCCTCTTTTTCCCTCCATCTTAATTCTCCATCCTATTTTCGCATATCTACTTTCCAGCATGCATAGTAGATGTCCAAGCCATCTTAATTGATTCGTCTCCATCTTTTTCTTAATATCTGTTACACCTAGGTTTTTCGATTTTTTCGTTACTGATTTTATTGATCAGTCTACATCCATCTATTATTCTCAGAAATCTCATTTTCTGTGCCTGTATTCTTTGTTTTTGTGAGTGTCCAAGTTTCTGAACTGTACGTGAGAATGGGTACGTACACTGCATTAAAAACTCGCGTCTTCGTTTCTTTTGATATCTTCCTTTAAACCATTTATAATAAGTATAAAAACTTAAATTCTTCTTGTAATTATATAATTATTTGATTATGTTGAACGTAGAAACTAAATGCTGATACTTAGTTACAACTACATACAATTACTGTTAATGATTTTACCAATATTATATCTGGATAAATGCTTTAATTAAATTTATGTTTCATTTGTGTACAAATAATTTTATTTAAAAATTATTTCCCTTTATCAAAAAAAATCTCTTGTGGAAATGCTAGAGTACTTTAGAGACTCCTATCTTTTTGCCAATAAACCGCAATATTAGTGTTTTTGTTGTATATTATATTGTAAATTTAAAAAATGCATGAAATGAAACAAAATTTTCGTTGTTATGTTGCTACCGAGAATTTAAATGCATGCAAAGATTTAATTACTTTTAAATAATTTCTGCTGTATATGCATGACTATTTGATAAATTTTAACGTTATCGGTTATTTTTTACATTATTTCTAAACAGTTAAGCGATTTTTACGTTAAAGTAGTACTAAATACCTCGATCTTCAGGTTTGGTTTTATTTTTAACTCTTTTACTTGCGAGTAGTTCCATAAGCGGTTTAGTCTATCGATATTTTTACAAGTTTAACGTTAGATACAAAAATTCTATTTCTCTCTAAGTTTAAAGAATAAAATAGATCTCTTAGGAAAATAATTTTAATAATTTAATGCGCAACAAGTATTTTAACTAGTAAATGTTGACACACTGTGTGCGAAAATGGTATATAATTGTGATGGATCTTTCTAAACTGACTTAATTTATCGGGCTAATGGAATTCGTTTTCCATTATATGATAAAATACATGGAGCTTTAACTTGTTCCTTAGGTGTTTCCTAATTACTGCAATATTCCTAATAGCAAATATTTTCAACAGTATTTTGTAGTTCACCGAACAAATTCATTGAGAAAAAAATCAAAAGCAAATATTTAGGATTCTTATTATTAACTTAAATTTGGTCGTCCTTGAGTGTTAACAGATTATAGTAAACGATTCCTTGGTGCTTATTTCGTGTTGATTAGATATAAATCAACCGCGTACAGCAAGGCGGGAATAATTTAATTTAAAACAAAGTTTCACAAAACGTAACTGAAACACAAACACGTTGAAATAGATTTCTAAGCTTTACTTTTCGTTGCTCCGTTTCAACGTTTTTTTCACGATCGTATACACCTACATCAAGTTGGCTTACCCCCATGAGATATTGTACTGGTAGTTGTTATGCACTCACTGCGTTGAATTATTCAGAACTTAGCTCCACAGCGTATATCGAACGGATTATGTATTAACTCTCGGAGAGATATTGTTCTGAATAATTGGTGCGATTATGATTGCCAAAAATTAAATATATTATTGACAGTTTATAACGAATTTATTCTTGGCATATGATACCTTTAAAAATAATAATTGGTTTTGATCTTTATTGCAAAAGAAAGAATCAATTGATTGCGTTTCTAGATTCAGCGCAAACTAAGATATCTGTACACTTTTGTAAATAATACAGACAAAGAATCTTCTCTGACATTATTCTTTGCCAACCGAAAGACAACAATGGTTTCTTGAATATTACCTCTTACCCTGATTCATGTTAAATGTGACATAAATAAGTTTAGTATTGCCTACCTTATTATCCATGAAAAATCTCTTGAATCAAGATAGCTATTACTGACAAAGAGATGGGAGTCGTCCTGGAATTGGCCTTTTTTTTCTGTAAAAAAAATCTACATTTAATAAGATATGAAATTTTTAAGTATACTGTTTTATAGTAGTAGAGTAAAGTGCCCTAATATGAAATAGTTACTTATTATGGAATACATCAGTTTTATGACAATGAATAAGCGATATCTGTTGAAAAGTTTATGTACCTATTTGTACATTGATCACACATTCCCAAATGTAAAATAGTTAAAAAATATTCACTAGATTACATAACAGTTTCAAATATATTTTTGACGTGCTACTGAGTTTTTAGGCTAAATCTCTCAGTGCAAAATATTATATGCTAGGGTAAATAATATAAAATATTTTATTGCATGTTTATTTAGCATGAGCCTTTACATTTCAATTTAATAGACCAAAATTTTGATTGGGGCCATTTCATGTTTTACATATACCGATTTTTGAAATGTCACATTGATGCCTTATATGGAATACATAGAGGTGCCTTTTAATGAATATGATTATGGTCACTAAGTACAGCAATATGGGTTCAGTGTTAAAAGTGTCAGAAATGGGCACACGAAAAATGTGCAAAATACCCACAAAAAAAAACAATTATATTGTCCTACCTGTAACAAATAAATAAATTATCAACATTAGTTCGAATGACACTTAATTATAATTTAATTTACATAAATAACAGAGTTTTGGTTTCGTTTAAGTAATAATGTAAATCAAAAAGAAATAAAAAATTAATCTATGAGCAGTTGTTTATTTTAATGTATATTTCCTATATAATTCTATATTCCATATTAAGAACCCCTAGTATTCCATATTAGGTTCCCGGGAGCTTAATATGGAATAGTAGTAACATTAAAAAAAAATAGCTATATAAGAAATATCTACCGTAATATCGTACCAGAATTTAAGTTATGTGTTGCTTATTCATTACAAATTCCTTATAATTTTTTTGCAAAATTTTGTTGAATAACTGTGAATATTATTGCCAAAAACAAAAAAGTTATCCATATTGGGGCACTTTACTCTATATTTTAAGGCAACAATTTCTAAAGTTGTTAGGGTTATGCATGTAACAATGCTAAATTTAAAACTATTTTCGCGACCTTTAAGCATTGGCCAAGTGATCTAAAATATCACAGGCACTGGTTTTTCTGTAGCTAGAACAAAATTGGAGGGTGACCCTTAAACATTTAACAAAAATGTTTTTAATGGCTTCTATAGACCACCCTAATAACCATGAATAACAAATAACAAATTGAACGTAGTTTACAAAGTGAATAAAATTTTTTCGGTGTTTTTGAAGAGATGCATCTTTTAAAAAGTCTAGCTAAATTAAATCTCAAACACTCCAACTATAGCAGTCTTTATATATCTACATATCTGAACGGAGTTTTAAAAATGCTGTATTATATTTTTTACCAAAATTATGTGTTCCGGCATATTTGATACCAAAAATAAATTGCAAAAAAGCAAAAGTTTGTTTGACTGTAAGTATAAAAAAAGTAAATTGTCAACTTAATTCTTTTCTTTACCGGCCCCAGGCAACTTTTTGCTTTTGCCTCTTTTGTCTTCTTTGACCACATGCTTTACTGCGTATTCTTTTGTTTTACAATCACCTCTCACGTTCCAGCGAATGGATCTCTCTTTTCATGCATGACTGCTTTACTTTTATCGGTTGAAAGCTTGACACTTCTCTGCATTGTTTTAGAGCTTACTGACGCAAAAATTTTTGAAAACATTCCTAACAATCAAAATCGCAAAATTTTAACGGGTGCACCAAAGTATTCGCTATTTCAACGTCCGCTCTTCATATCTAAGGGCGCTTTTCGCACCTAATAATATCTCAGCTTTTCCGCTTTTATTCTCACCATGCTAATCGTCGTTAGATTCACCCTAGATGTTACGAAATAATGGTCAGTATCGTACACAGCATCCCCTTTCACACTCTTATCCGCGATCTAAGCCTTTCAAGCACAAATGCAGATAGTACAAAGGTGTCACGATTATAATGATACCAGATATTACAGCGTTTCCCAAACTATGGATGGCGGACCGGTTCCCGTCTCCAGGACCAAAATTGCGACTTTGGACAATATTATTAAAATAATCGTTTTAATAAACATAAAAATATGAAAATACCTTATTAGTTTTTTTTTTATTGTATCCATTATTATACAGGGTGTTACTTAAATATTGCGAAAAAGTTCGGGAGGGAATTCCTTATCGAAAATTAAGGGGGACTTTTATATAAGTTTTTCCCTTAGTCGTCTCCTTTCGGAGTTACACCCCCCAAAGAGGAGCGGTAAAATTAGGTTTTTATTTTATTTCTCAAATTTGGATTAATGTAGGAGAATGATATTTGGTAGATGTTTTTTTACTTATTCCCACGGTAATGCTTTCAATCATCTCCCACCTTCACAAAGGGTCGAAAAGTGCGATCCCTGTTGGTTTTTTAATCCAATACCTTCCTCTTAAGCCAATTTGCGTAACGAATTTGATGGAGGCCGAGTCATAGAGTCAGAAATGTTCAACAGCTTCTCATCGTTAAATTTAGAAGGTCCTCATTTGAAAGAATTATCGTGAGAAAAAACAGTAGAGTAAAGTGCCCTAATATGGAACAGTTACTTATTATGGAATACATCAGTTTTATGACAATGAATAAGCGATAACTGTTGAAAAGTATATGTACCTATTTGAACATTGATCACACGTTGCCAAATGTAAAATAGTTAAAAAATATTCACTAGATTACATAACAATTTCAAATATATTTTTGACGTGCTACTGAGTTTTTAGGCTACATATCTCAGTGCAAAATATTATATGCTAGGGTAAATGATATAAAATATTTTATTGCATGTTTATTTAGCATGAGCCTTTACATTTCAATTAAATAGACCAAAATTTTGATTGGGACCATTTTATGTTTTGCATATACCGATTTTTGAATTGTCACATTGACACCTAATATGGAATACATAGAGGTGCCTTATAATGAATATTATTATGGTCACTTAGTACAGGAACATGGGTTCAGTGTCAAAAGTGTCAGAAATGGGCACACGAAAAATGTGCGAAATACCCAAAAAAACAATTCTATTGTCCTACAAATAAATAAATTATCAACATTAGATCGAATGACACTTGAATTATAATTTAATTTACATAAATACCAGAGTTTTGGTTTGGTTTAAGTAATAATGTAAATCAAAAAGAAATAAAAGATTAATCTATGAGCAGTTGCTTATTTTAATGTATATTTCCTATATAATTCTATATTCCATATTAAGAACCCCTATTATTCCATATTAGGTTCCCCGGGAGCTTAATATAGAATAGTAGTAGCTAACATTTAAAAAAAATAGCTATATAAGAAATATCTACAGTAATATCGTACCAGAATTCGAGTAATGTGTTGCGTATTCATTACAAATTCCTTATACATTTTTTTTGCAAAATTTTGTTGAATGAATGTGAATATTATTGCCGAATACAAAAAAGTATTCCATATTAGGGCACTTTACTCTATTGTTTAAATCGCTGTTCAAAAACTAATGGTGCCTGTACACCTGAGAGTAAAGTACTCTCGAGAGTAGCGTCGCCAAGGATACAGCCCCTGAGAGTAACTCGCGATTGGCTGTATCCTTGGCGACGCTACTCTCGAGAGTACTTTACTCTCAGGTGTACAGGCACCATTAGATCATGATACTGCTGCGTTTCGTAACCAAGGTGCACAGAACTTTCCAAACGCACTGTATAATAATTATTATTTGTAAAGCATATTTTGTTATAAGAATTAGGGTGGGCCACGATTTGTTTTTACCAAAGTACCGGTTCGCTTTTTAGAAAGCTTAGGAAACGCTGAGGTTTCACATAGCTGGTCTTAGTTTATTCAAGTGATTTTGGCATCAGTTTTAAAATATTTATTGCGAACGCAGAAGCCACAGAAATTGGTGTTTAATAAGCACGGGTTTGTTTGACGTACATGAATTGTTAACAAGCAAAGACAGTGTCTTTACTATCCTGAGAAGGATTCACGGCAGCCTTTTGTCTTGCGGTATGTAGGGTAGTCCGAGCACAGTGTGTATATTGTTTTAACATCATGCATTTTTGACGTGCGCAAAGATTCATGTAGTCGCTTCCATTGTTTCGGATGGCGTTTCGGTTCAAAGCGATTTTGTCGTATAATGACAACATAAAGATGGAAATGAATGAGGTATTATAAGCTTTAGATAAAAACGAAATTAAAAAGTTTTTCGGAAAAACTGCAAGTTCTTGACTAAACCAGTTTAATAAAATATCCTAAATGCTTTCCAGTTGAAGTAATTTGATTTCAAAGTTTTATAACTTTTAATTCACTTAACGTTAAGTCTTCTTGGCTACTTCATTGACGCAATATAAACATACTAAGCTTAGTTGCATAGTACATTTGTTTGCAGTTAATTTTAAGAAGTATTTAAGTCTTATTATCTATTTCATGAAAACTTTGTAGTTAACAAAATAACTCAAATAACCCTGATGCTGTATAAAAAAAACAAGAAAAAATAATTGGGTCAAAGTGCTGCATAATAATGTTCAATAAATGCGTATTAATGTTTGTCATATTGTACATATTTTCCCGTCAATATATATTCTGTTGTTCATAATAAACGCCACGAAGGTTTAATCAACTTTGTAACTTAAAATTGCAATACTGACAACAAATATTTACCATCAACTAACTACTACGTACACTAAATGAAAAATTAAAGAATATATTAATGTACTTTCATGTCATTGCGTCGTAGCTGCTATTACGCACAATGTCAACGCAGGCTTCGTTATAAACGTAAAAAATTGTTTGATAAACATATGCCCGTAATCCAATTACTATAATTTTCATGTATTCAAATGAAATGGCTGACTGCTTGAAAATGTAAATTTATAGGCGGAACTGTTAAGTGCTAAAATTTGTCACTACATGGAGTGTGTGTGAAATTATTATTTATACCCGGTTATAGCTAGGAAATTAAATGATACAATGAAGTACATTTTGTAGCAAAGGTTGATTAGAAGTATTGCCTATTTTTAGTCAAGTTCTTGAATAATTATCAGGTCATACACTTGCTTTTTTAAAGAATTTATTACAGCTTTGTAAAAAAAAATTGATCCCATAAACATGAGTTGTTCTATGCACTATTAGCAGTTTTTAATAAAAATACGCAAACTTGGATCTTTAAAAAAATCATAAAATGTTTGCAATTATTCACAAACTAACATGTTAACCTAAACTAAGTGATATAAATATATGCAATTTTTTTTAGAATTATGCTTCTTTCTATTGAAAGAAACCTTTATCTTTTGTGTAGTTTTGTTTTTGATGGAAATACTCGTACATATGAAGCTACCAAACTATTTTTTCCAGAATATAGAGAAAGTTGAATAAGTTTTCCATTTTTCAGGGTGGTTATGATTTTTTTTAAGTATTTCCACATTTTCTTTTTTTATCAAAATTTGATGGCCCTATACAGGTAAAACCTCTCTTACTCGACTCTTAAGGGGGGCTCATAAAAATCGAGTTATGGAGGAAAATCGACTGTTAAATATGCGATTATGGTGCTTTTCCACGTGAGTAAACTACTCTCGATAGCAGCGTCGCCAAGGATACAGCCCCTGAGAGTAACTCGCGATTGGCTGTACTCTCACGTGAAAAGGCACCATTTAGAGTGGAGGCTAAAGGCCGGGTCGTAAAAGTTATGATAATGATGTTATTAGAACTTTTACAGTTCGTGTGCATTTCAACAGGCTTTCTCTAAAGTCAAGCAACTGAGGTAAATCAATTTACAGATGTATCAAGTAATAGAGGTTTTACATGTATATAACAGCTTTTATGTCAACCGAATTAAATAAAAAACCATCCCTTTTTGAGGCTAATGCCAAACATGGTTGTCATTTAATGTAAAATTTGTTTGTCTCAATAACCTACAAACTTAAAAGAGATCAGTATTTTGTTTATATTTCACGAAAAGTCCTTAAAAAA
Organism: Elmis aenea; assembly: GCA_947652605.1. NCBI lineage: Eukaryota > Metazoa > Arthropoda > Insecta > Coleoptera > Elmidae > Elmis > Elmis aenea. Next base: position 2,559,525 of record OX393581.1, on the reverse strand, counting down.
ATACCTATTTACAACTGTTTTCTATTGCTCGAAGTTAAACAGATATTTGTTTTCAAAATTTTGGTAATATTTCAGTTTTTTGCAATTGTGAAGACAGACTGGCTGTTTTTTAACGTCAACCAATCCAGCCAAACTTTGGTTACTTAGCTGACTCCTAAATTTTGTTTAACTACCAAGTTACCATGTAACGAAGAAGATAATTATTACCTTGTATTCGTTAAAATGTGTATAAATTAATTGCCAGAAACCTATTTCTAGTTAATCCGTGTTTTAATGAACTCTGCTGCTATTTTTATCTACACCAAGATCAAATTTACATGTAGTAGTTTAAAATTATTTGGATTGCAACCTCACCGTCCTACACACACCCCCACATTTCGTGCTCAGATTTCTCTGCGTCCATTTCCTACCGTTGCCAAAGTTACCTGTTCGCGTGGGAATACATCCCTTCTTTAATGATTCGATTATTAACGAACAATTACAAAGAAAATAAAACAAAAATATCCTCTATTAAACATACAAAACCATATCCCCATCAAACTGCTCAACTTTACTGTACTTTTTAAGTACAATTGTGTTGTGTTGGAGATGTTTTTCAGCTTTTATACAAATAGACATACCAGATTCGTTGAATTCGAACAAAAGGCGATGAAATTGTTTCACGATTGTAGCAAATCTAATTTAATTTAGCGGATTTGCGTAGTAGATGGTGTACAATAAAATTCCAAGAGAAATAACTCAGCAACGTCATGTCATATTACCTTCAGTGATAGACTGAAGGTAAAGTATTTAAGACTACCCTGCTGCCTTGTGTGCATGTTGCTGTTTAGCTGTTTTGTGCTGTAAAATATGTGCCACGAAAAGGATCTACGAATTATATTAAAGCTTCTCAAATACTTTCCAACACATATTTAAATGGTTTTGCGAAACCCTCTTGAACAGAATAACACTGGCTGCATGAACCGTTGTGGTTTGGCACTGTTTTCGTTATTCAGTACCAAGCAAATGGAAATGAATTCATTTATCTGCTTTATTAGAGCAATATTTGCTTGAGCGTTCATATATTTTTATGGCCCACCCACTCTTTCATTTTTGCAATAACTAAAACGCTTAGAAGTTTAACGATGTGTCAAGACATTCAGACCATTGGCATTGTTTCGTTAATAAGCTGGTGATTAGTAACACAATTATGTAGAAAACTAGATATATGGCGTTCGTAGTGTTATTTTAGGTTAATTAAATAATTAAGTATCTACTCATATTAATTTTAAAAACCCCCGAAACCTAATACGTGTATACAAAAACGCATGTAATTTTTTTTAAAAATATGTTTAGGACAGCATTGGTCGTATTGTCCAATATAAACTAAAGAGACTTTACAGTCAGTGGTTTCAGAAAAGTCGAAATCTGCTTTCGTACAGGAATTGGATATATTTTCGAATTCTATCAGTACACAATATGTTTTTGTGAACGTAGTTTAAAAAAAGCTCAATTGCTATCTTAAAAAGGTGTATGATAACTTGAAAAGTTAAAAAGGCTACGTATGCTACGCCACATATGTGTAGGTAAGTACGTGTTGGAATCGAGATCCTTATTTTTATGCAGGATGCATCTTGCCTTCACATATTCCAGCCAGTGAATAAATGATTGAAAAATGTTTTTCATCGGTTTTTGGAAACCAGCAATTTGTAAACCAACGACTATTAAATGCAGGAGTTCAAAAAATTAAGTTGTAATCATAAGAATTTGCTGATTAATAATTAAATTTATATGTTTGCGTGCAGACATTGCAATTTTATTAAAAAGAATCCGAAATTCTCATCAGGTTTACTATGAATTCGAATATTTCAATAGACTCTTTTTCTTGTTTAGTCTGCAAATATTTTTTTAACCAAATAAATAACTTTTTCATGAAAGACATTTAAATCTATAATAATATTTCGTATCCCTTAATCCTTGATACTTCCAGGAAGGGGCACGATATGTTGTTGCTAGAATCTGATCAAGGCTGGTTGATTGCGTCAACATTAAAACTAAATGTTTTGCAGAGTACGTGCCACTGGCCATTTGCTTCGGAAAAATGGGGGAAAAACTGAAAAGTTGAATAATAAAGGTAATTTTTGCGATCGAGTTGGCCATGAAACCGTCAGAGATAAAACGGAAAATTATCTATTTACCAATGCGCGCTTTCTTTGCAAGTAAAATGGTGCAAAGTTTTTGAAAAAAATTTAAACGATTCCGGAGATTACCGTCAAAAACGAAACCCCTGCTAAAGCGCTACGATTTGAGAAGTTGTGGTATATCTGTTATAACTACATCTATGCGACTTGCATGGGCGTTTAACATAGGGAAAACCGTTTTTACAAGGGCCTCCTTTATCGCGTTTATCTCCGAAACCGTTAAAGATTTTTTCAAAAACCTTGCACCATTTTACTTGCAAAAGATACGCGCATTGGTGAATAGAAGTGTTTCGATTTTATCTCTGACGGTTTCATGGCCAACGCGATCGCAAAAATTACCTTTATAATTCAACTTCTCTGTTTTTCCCCCATTTTTACGAAGGAAATGGCCAGTTGCACGTATAACTCTGCAAAACATTTAGTTTCGATGTTCTTGATGCAATAAACACAGCCTTGATCAGATTCTAGCGACAGCATATCGTGAACGTCCCTTATTAGTTCTAAAACTCTGGTATAACACTTATCAATTTACTAATTAATATCTACGAAATCCTAAGAAATATTTGGCATCAACTTTGACTTTTAACGATCTAGTAAGCAATCTAATTAGGAAGTGTAATAGAATAGGGAGTTTAAGATCATTTGGGTGCATAAATGTGACCATAACTTTTAATGTTATCTCTAGGATTGAAAATTATGGCGTCTGAAATATTAAACCAGGAAATCGACTAACGAGACTGTGTGCAACTGAATCTACTAGCGATAAAGAATTATGCTAAAAAACGCGAAATGGCTGCAAGAAAAATAGCTGCGATGATCAGCTTTATTGAATTCTTCACAAGTTTATGGGCATCATAAAAGATGAAGTGCTATGTAGCTGAAAAACTAATGTAGTTTCGCTAACACTTCAATGATTTGGGATCTAGCTAATGCCAAAGTAATACTTTTAGTCGAATTATTGATTCAAAGGTCGCATTTTGCACTGAACTTTTAATTGTACTTGTGCTAAATGCAATTTTATTTGTTAATTTAAACCCTAAGTTCTTTTTCTTCTATTATTGGTTTTATTCTATTGAGCAACAGCTTTTCGAACAGTTCAAACAAAAAGTGTTTGCAAAATTGTTGTTGATCTATGTAAAATGTTTAATGTTATTGCACGTAAAAAACGGTTGTAATTTTATGTGTTTTTTTTTTGAAAACATGGGAATCCTCATATCGTCTGTGGGTTACAACCGGACCACTGCACTGTATACATTCTCTTTATATCTTAGCGAGCAGACGATTCCCATATTAGTTAACAATACTTTCGCATCATTGTTTGGTGAATAGCTTCCGAAATATACTTTCGAATGCATTAAAATATAGGTCAGCAATATTAATGCATCATTTTAAGTAGCAACACTAAAAACAACTCTAAATCAGAATTAAAAAGGTACCGCTTCCTTAATCCATACCAAACACAATCATACGGTTCTAATTTAAAAAAAAAAAATCAAAATAAAAAGTTTTACGTCCAAGATTTTATATGCGATGGATTCCACGACATATAGATGATGTTTTCAAGTGATTCACGTCAAGCAGGAATCAAAATTTATTCAGTTTCTTTGAGCCTGTCTGTCGTTAAGAGTTTTAGAAAGATTCCAGTCTTTCTTCGACATGTGTACTGTTCTGCATTATTTAAAATCAGGGCGACGCTCTTGCAATGCGAAACATGTCCCAGAGCTAAGGTTTTCTACACATAAAAAAGACGTTTTGCAACTTTTTTACGAACAACATTTGTTTAAAAAGATTTGTAGGTACTATTGAACCCTGTTTAAACGAAGTTTATCCAAGTAAATAAGAACTAGGTTGTGTCCGATTATACGAGAAAGTTTTTATCGGTTTCTTTTCACGTAGATCAGTTGGGTCAAAAATCCACCCTCATTGCGCTTATTCTTACGCTCGGCTATATTTTATTTAAGCTAATAGATTAAATCTAGGATGGCAAATATGCTACACGCGTTGTAAACTTGGCACGCTACTGAATTTTACTGACACATTAAAATTTATCTGTCATGCGATTTGTGTTAAAATATCGCGACCGCCCTCTTGGCGTCCAAAAGTAGTTCAATTATAATTTTGATCAATGTTTCTTTCATTGTATGATGGATTTTCTTGTGGAAATTGCATGAAGCGATGTATCTATAACTCTATCCTTTGATGGCAGTATTTGTTTTTAATTTATACAATCATCTATTGATTATTAAGTTTTGATTGTGCTATTTCCAGTTAGGAACAAAAAAAAAGTTGTAATTTGCGTTTTAATTTACTAAAAACAATCGAATAAGAGTCAGTAATTTGTGCTAAGGTCTGTATCACAAAGAAAACAGCACAATCAAAACTGTTATAAGCACACGCTAGCACAACAATCTGCGTTTAAAAAAAGTTTAATTTTAAATGAAGGGGCGGTCAAAGAAATTGACCTAATTTTTTATTTTTTTTTATAAAACCCCTTAAAACTTTAAGATCACTATAAGGAAAGTGCAAAACTGAAGTGAACACATTTTACAATACCTGTTTTACGTGCACCTCTCATGGTAAATTTGTTTTAAAACGTTTGAATATGACTATGTTGTACGCTTTTTATGTTTTATGTAAAGTGGGTTACTGTGTACCTTTTAAGCTTCAGGGATTTCAATGTGTCTGGTACAACCTGCATATTTTCAGGTTATTTGTTATTAGGTTTACATCCAGGTTACTGTCATATACAGTGACGTGTAAGTTACCGGTTATGTCTAACTAAATGAGTTTATTTAAAATAGTGTACCGTTTTTTAACGTCTACATTTCAATACTATAATAAATACAACAAATGATTGTTATATATACAGGGTGGTCCACATAGAAGAACCACAATTGGGATCTCGTAAACGATAAGAGATACAAAGAAGTTTAAATTAGACAAATTATTTCCCTTTCTGGGAATATTCAGTGATGCTTTAATGTTTTTAAAAAGTTCCAAGTTTTTGTACCGTCAAGTACAACCGAGTTATTAACAATTAAAAATAAAATGTCCATTTTGATTTTTGTCTATTATCTAACGTGGCATGGAACTTTTTCAAAACATTAAAGCATCACTCATTGTCAGAAAGGAAAAAAAATTTGGCTAATTTAAACTTCTTTGTAACTCTTACCGTTTACAAGATCCCAATAGTGTCCCTTCTATATGGACAACCCTGTATATACTTAAACTTGACGCTGTCCCGTTATGGGCAGATGAAACGCACAGGATAACAAGAATTTACCATTTTATATGGCTAAATTTGTTGTAACAGGACCTAGACAGCCGAATAATTTTTAACACAAATGTAATAAATACTTAGTTTTACCCTCTTTGGCGACGCTAAAAAGTTATAATCGTCGAGACATACTTAATGTAAATTCATGTAATAATTTTCGAGCGCGTTTTAAACATTCGTGATTTCTCTGGTAAATACGTCGACTTATCAAATTTAGAGCTTCTCCAGTCAATGCCTAATCACTAACCAGAGATTTTCGATGAAATTGAGGTTTAGAGAGCACGCAGGCCAATCCAGAACATCAATATTGTTCGCCGAAAACCAGGACTTCGTTGATTTGGCGGTGTGCGGCTTGCATTGTTTTGTTGCAAGACTAAACCACTTGGATATAAACTGGACATTGGTTAAATTACGCCAAATAGTGGATATAACGGAAATACTAATAAATATATAATAAATAAGGTTGCAACCCATGAAGAGACGCGAGTGCGTCGACAAGAGATCCCGCGAAAAAAAAAGTTATTTGTAATTAACATAGCTTATACTTTGTATCTGTATTTTCTGTAAAGTGCATGAAGGCAACTTCTACATAATGCAAGTTAAACAGATAAGTACCTCGCATCCACAATCATAAAAATATCGGTAGTGTTTCGATTATAAATAATTTATATTTGACCTCGACTTTACTGCTATATAAAGACACCGTTAGGGAGCCGGGAAATACCTTAACAATTTCAAGTATTCACCACACACGGAAGCTGTCGAACGCGATTGTGCTAAAAAAAAAATACAGTTCTTAGGCTACTTGTATTTAACGTCAGTTGTTTTTAAAAGCAATAAAATAAAAAACGGGAGAAGCCCTTTGAGCTTTAACGAGCGCGCGTAGCTAAGGGACGCAGAGAAAATATGTGGAAAATCAATATTCAGTCAAGATGCCTACATCGCTATTACAAACTTTTGATATTGACGAATTTCGTTCATTAAAAGGGCATAAAATGCAGTAGTAAAAGTAATAGTACCTGATTTCGTTTTATCTGCGGTATTTTTATGGTCGATTATGTATTTTACTTTGTAATATCCAGCTGCTTACGTAACGCTTTGGTAACAGGCGAAACTTTCAGCTCGCAAACATGGTAAAGATAAGATTTCTTAATTTAAACTTTGATGCTACATAATATTGTGGTTTTATACATTCACCGTTCTTGATAAACTTATCGTCTTAAGAAGCCAACGACGTTAAACAAAATCTCGATTAGTGTTACTCATATTGTTACTGAAGAGACTAGAGGTATCGCAACAAGTCTAGTCAATCAAAAAGATGTAATGGTAAAAAGCAATTAATTAAGTCGAAAATACTGCGATGTAACTCAAAAACGTTATTTCGGCCTTAAAAAATGGGGTTGCCTTTCTGATACAGTAATAAAAAATAAATGCATCGGCATCAATAACCAAGTTAAGATTTGTATATCGCTGGCACGTTCTGTGTAACCATATGCCACCGAAACGTATGCTGAGATTGCGAAAAATGAACCAGAAGTGACCAGAATGATCAATAATAGCAGACACATGTTAAAATAGGCAAATAAACAGTTTGAAGAAGTGAAAAAGGAGTGCAAAGATATATTCACTTGAGTTAGATGGAAAATGAAAAATCGCAGATCTGCAAGGCAAGAAAAAGGACCTATTGGAGCAATTATCGACGGGATGGCATCGTAAATATATACCAGCGCGCGTGGTAAAAACAACAGACGAAAACTTCGCCAACTTTGACTGGTAGAAATTTAGCAGTCACTATTCGTGTTTTGTCATATATTAAAGTAATTGCAAAATGGATTTCTGTGGAATACAATTCGTTGGTCGCACACTAAACTTGTAAAACATAATTTATTACAGTGGCATTTTGCCAGTACCACATGAAATACGCTTACAGACTCCTAGGGCGACAGACAAATTTTATTGTGGGTATATTGATAACTGCTGTGTGAATTTGAAAATTATATCAAATATTCTGTAGTGGATATTAGTATCTGCAGGTTTATTTAGATATAACTTTTAGAAGAATCACTTCCCAAAGAATATTTCTAACAGTTTTCTTCTCTTCATCTGCTGTTTATTTTCTTGTGAGACAGAAAGATTACTTTCTCATAAGAATACCTTACTGATAAAGAGATGGGTCTTAAAACTGGTAGAAATTTTCTCTAAAAAGCGATTCTGCGTAGGTAGAAGATAGCTGATTTTGAGTTATTCTTTTATGTATTAAAATGTTTGGTTCCAACGTATTTTTAAGTAAGTTTTTGCTTTTGTGGGTATTTACAGAGAGATTAAAATTTGTGCCGAGTTGACTGCTATGCATGTCTTGATACTGTTCTAAATCAAATAACGGTAAATTGCGAAATTTGACAAAACCGACAAGTGCAAAAAATTTACTTAATTTTTCGTAAATAGCAAATAAGGTGTCCCTAAAACTGGGACTCGTACGTAGAACAACTTAACTAAAAGACGCAAGTAAAGTTGATATTTGACTTTGAGAACTTTCTTCTCCACATCTCCTTTGCACCCTCAATGTTGATCAAGTGCTGATCTTAATAATTTAATTGCAGTATGAAGGCTTATTAAGCCATTTTTCTTTCTAGTGCTTTCTATGTTTATAAGTCTTATTAAGGACCATTAATATTGTGTTCTTCTTGTCCTTGCATGGCGTTCATTTAAATTATACGAAAGTAATTAAGACCGATCCATGATAAAAAGCTATTTGAAAACGGGCCACTCCTTTTAACTGCACCCTCCGACTGCCAATTGATAATTGCATTACATTGCGTTACACGTCTCAAATCTTTAACCCTTTTAATTTCAATCGGCAACTAAAAATTAACATAACTAAGCTTCAATCGGTTCATATCTCCATCGACCAAGAAGAGCTGTCGTTTTCGACTTACAGCTGTAGAAAATAAAAGATTTTTCCCATACCCTGGCCAAGTTTCTCCAGGGCCTGAATGCCCTAATACCGGTTTGAAAAGGTGGACGTTTAACTAATACATTTAACGCGACTTCATATTTTAATACCTCTTCAAAAATAAACCTACATTTTATTACGGCATTGTTAATGTCTAGTTGCAAACCCTATTTACGTTCATCGTTAATTAGATAATTACACAATGATAAATTCGTGTATGATGGCATATCACGAACGTGATAAATCTCGATACAGGTTGCATTAATTTAATAATATATATCTGTTTAGTCGGCATTTATGATGCTGAATGAATGATTTATGCAAATGCGGGACTCAAACAAATAATATGTGCCGTGCCGCGCACACTCGGGCATTATCTAAAATGGTAATTTTTGTTTTGATACACTCGCGAAAACAAATTATACGGTTGCGTAATACCGTCAAAACAAAAGCATGGTAATGCTGGCGAAACAAAAATACAATGAAAGGTTGCTGCTGTGGAGAAAACGTGATAATTACAATCGATTTGCTGAAAAAATTAGGTTGCCAAAGGTAATTATTTTTTTAATAATTTGCGCTGGTTAAACCGAACAATTTTAGAAGATTTAATGCGACTGAAAAATTAAAGATTTTAAAAATAGACCATGAAGTTTTTAAAACAGCTTCGTTATATAAGTTTTCATTGCACAATAAGTTATGATTATTTATGGCCGTATGGTCGATTTGCTAAATTTTGTAACTTTGATACTCACAAAGTTTGAATTATTAAATGCAGTTACCGAGAAAATTTCACAAATGGTCCGAATGTCGACAACCCCGTACAGCCATTTTACATCGTGTTTCTTATTTATAGCCAAGATAACTATTTTCTTCTCAGCAGTTTACGCGAAACGGTTGTAACTTTTTTCCCTTTGCAAAAACGGTGATTTTATGGATCACTGGAACGTACCGTTAGTGTTTTAACATGGCAATTTTATCTCTACCGTGTATCAATTTGAGCTGTTACTGACATTTTCATTATATTGTTTGTGCAACGTGAAAGCGATACGTTGTTTGTTACAAACGCTGCGTTAAAACGGAACTGTTTTGCTCTAAATATTCAATAACGTAACAAAATGCTTTGTTCTGAGATCTAAAAGAGAGCGTTTTATGTTCTTTAAAAGAAAAAAAAATAACTGTTATAGACAGTCACAATAATTTACAAATGTCTGACTTATTTGTGTGGGTTCTTTATGAAATATAAAAAATCCTTTATATTTGGCCAATATTTAGGGGAGACCGGGGATAAAAGTAACACGGGTAGGTTGTAACAGTGCCTATAGTTTCTTTGATTTTTGTTTTACATCGCCCTAAACGCTTTTGCAATGTTAAGTTACATCCAGCTCCCTACCTACATTGCTAGTTTTCATCTGTCATAGAGGTTAACTTTTTGCCAGCCAGAGTCACTATTTTCAGCCTAAAAGTTACTGCGTTGTCTCATTCGTCGAGTAACTTTTAGGCGCTCTCTAAAATAGGAACAAAAAAGTACCTATATTATTTTGTTCTAAATTTAGTTGGCTATTGGTGGATGCAATACAATTTGACGTTAGAATCGTGGTTAATTGTGGATTCCCTGAAATTTTTTTTGTGTACACGGGGTCAAAAGTAACAAAGTGTTACAACCAACCCAAATTAATGTTTTCACTTGCAAATGTTCACTCTTAGCACATAATTGGTGGCTTTCTTCGTAGATGAGAATATACAAGAGTTGTCGGAATAATTTTCCAGTTTGTTGTATCTTTTTGATTCACATTTTTAAATATGTAGGTACTTATAATCTTGGCAAACCTGGTAACTGCAGTCCCAAATTATTAAATTATAAAACTCAGTATATAATATCGGTTTAATGATGGAAATGTATGTAAAGCTAAATAATTTCTTAAATAGCATTTTAAATTATAAAACCTATGTAAATTGGTAAGATCTGGTACTTTTGGTTTTCCTACCAGCCGCCATTGTTTTTATTCTATTACCTTAATATTTATAACTTAATATAAACAAAGCTTTAACCAACCCAACTTAACCTGGCCCTCTTTTACTGATTTAATGAATGACGGTCAGTTTAAGGGCAGTTAGATTTTTTTTAAATAAAACAAACAGTTATTATGATCCAGTATAAATTTAATAATTTGGGACCGCCCTTACCTGGTATGCCATACTGTTCACTTATCATTTTGTATTGTACCAAAGATATTTTTTTTTTATTTTTTCATTTTGCTTATGTGTATTTTTGAATAAAATATTAATTTTGTTGATGAATACTTTACCCACTACTTATGAGCTGTGTAAATTATTTTGCCGTTACAACTTACCCCAATCATTGTTACTTTTAGCCCCAACGTTGAGGTTGAAAGTAACAGCTGTCTTACTAAACAAAAAATTTTTTTTCTAACAGTTGCTTTACGAAACACACGAAATAAATATTTTGGAAGCAAGACAAATGTCCAATCTATCATTAAACCAATTTGGATGTAAAAAATTTGTAATAATCTATGAGAAATTAAATAAAAACAAAAAAATGTTACTTTTATCCCCAGTCTCCCCTACTATTAAAAAAAAACCTGTAGCTAGAAGAATTAAGTTTGTTTTTATTTTAACACCCACATTAATAATCCACAAAAAAATACTAGCAAAAAAGTGACACATGTATCGTCTAATACGTAAACTTTTACAATTTTTATTACGTTTTAAGTTGAGAAACTGTGTTTCAAACGAACACCACATTACAGCGCAAAACAAATTGAAGATAAACTTGTCACAGTTAACGTGCGTTAAAAATAAGTGCCAAACGAAATAAGCTCAACAAAGGACAACATGCAAAAGCCAGATTGAAAGAATCTCTTCACTAATGGTTTTGCGAAACAGACAAAAATATTCCCTTAAAAACTTTTTATGTTTCCTTTCAAAGGATCAGTACTTTTTGAATGAAAAATTTAGGAAAGTACAATTTGTTATTCCAAAACTAATTTCTACGATTGTTCTTAAACTTTTTGATGATTTTTTGGAACTTAAAACCTAGTTACTGACGATACTTTTCATGATATGAATAAATAAAAATGAAAACACGAAGATAGAAACTTAAATTGTGCTTTAAAAATTATACAGTGTGTACAAAAAACAACGTAACGCGTTATTATTTTGTCTTGTGATAACTTAACAAAAGAAAGTTTGGAAGAAAAGTTTTTTTGTGGCCATTTACTACACAAACTTGACTTATTTTTAACTACACAGAGTGTTTTGTGTTATGGTGCCTGTCCACGTGAGAGTAAACTACTCTCGATAGCAGCGTCGCCAAGGATACAGCCCCTGAGAGTAACTCGCGATTGGCTGTATCCTTGGCGACGCTGCTATCGAGAGTTGTTTACTCTCAGGTGGACAGGCACCATTAGAGCACTGACACGTAACTTTGTTCCTTTAAATTAAATGTACTTGTTAGTATTTAAAAAAATATTTCTTCCTAAAAAGATCTGCACTAGTTTCGGGACTTTCGCGTCTTGAGTAGATTCATTTTTTGATTTTGATAAAGAATAGGTAGTGAATATTTATGCTTATCTGTAGGTAAAAGCGAGGATCTCGGAAAACCTTAGATTATGTGACCAAAATAACAAAATGTCTTTCGGAATTGTCACCCTGTTAACACTTTTATGTGCTATGAAAATAAAATTGAACTAAATTATTTTCGTTTTTTGTTACCTTGTTGCAAATATTGTCAATATTATTATGTCGTGAACGGCGTTTAAAAGTAGTAAAATAAAATTCAATTTAAACTAACTCAAACACAATAACAGCGGCCATAAAACACACGCTAACACGATGTTTTCAATAAAATATCGCCATAATATTTCAGGTGATATAGCTCCCAGCGTGCTCATACAAACACGTGTACCGGTGATCAGTTGACAGAGGCCCCTGAATTCACCAGAAATTGAATGAAGCCGTAAAACTTATATTAAATTATATTTTACACGTTTCGCCGAGAAAAAAAAGGAAAAAGTGTAAAACGTAGATTCGATCATGGACTAAAATATGAACGAGGCAATAAACATAGGAGCATGTCACAAAATAAATTCAAATTTGAAGTAAAAAGGGGCCATAAACATGATTTATGTAGGGACAAAAACTGTTTCAGCAAATTACGAATTATGGTGGATCATAAAATACAAAAAATAGATCCGGAACGACGCTGGTGAATTATAAATTTTCTAATAACTTTACTATAGACGTCAACAGATCTTTCGCAACACAGTTCTGCCAACATTATACAACCCCATTAAAAAAACAGTGACTAAAAACAATTAAGCTGTTTGTTTATTTTGAAAGTGGGAAGTTCGTTTATAAAAAAACTAATTATATTTATGATAACAACATATAAAACCCAATATGATCGTTTTATTTGTAAATAATCTAAATTAAAATAATTTTGGCAATGCAAGCTCTGATGATTAAGGGTATTGAAAAGATTTTTATGTTGAAAGTTTTGCAAGTCCAAGTTGGATCAAAAATTAGTTCTTGCCAAACAAATTACGGAATAATTTAGCTGTAGTAAAACGATAATTCTAAATAAAACTTAAAATATTAGTATAAAGTGACAAAAATTCAAAAGGAACATGCCAGGAATTTTTAATATAAATCAATTATTTTTTTACTGCATTTAAAAAAGCTATTTTTTATGTTCTTCTGTTACTTTTGATTAAATGAATAAATAATTAAATAAAATAGCAAAATATTTTGTTATGATTAGAAATAAAACAAAAATTTTAGCCGACTAATTTACTGGTACAATAATTTATTAATTTTGAAAGTGAGACTAGTCCTTTTGGGTATAACATTAGGACATTAGATTTTAGCGATTTTTGAAATATTCGTAAAAGCAAAGTGCCCTTATTTTAAGAGATACAAGAAAAGTTATGGGAATTTCAGTTTTTATTTTTTAAGAAATTTTAGCATTAAAAAAGTCTGCAACAAATGGAAACGTTTTTTATTATTGAATTCTCAAAATATTGTATTCTTGATAAAAGTTGGTGCATGATCTTAAGCTAATATTAAGACGAAAAAAGTTTAATTAAAGGTCATAGGACACTAGATTTAAAAAATAAAAATTGGATATTGACCGTCAAAATTTAAACTATTTCCCATCTTTTTTTTTGCATATCTTAAAATGAGGGCACTTTGCTCTTGCGAATATTTCAAAAATCGCTAAAATCTAGTGTCTTATGAGCTTTAACTGACCTCTTTTCATCTTAATATTAGTTTTAGACCATGCACCAAGTTTTATCACAAATACAATTATCTGATAAATCAATAATAGTTTTTTTTTTTTCATTTATTGCAGACTTTTTGAATGACGCTGTATAACACTTAAATACATAAAAATTGTCTATTAATGCTTATCAATATTTTTAAATCTGTTGAAACGCAAACCCATTAATAACTCAATAAACCTGTCCCACTTTCAAAATAAACGACTCAGTTAAAAAAAAACAACAGTAATTTGATTTTTTTTTTCAATTGTGTTCGACAGCGTACTAAAATTTCTGCTTCATTAAACAAAGTGCTATTTCAGTCTCAACTTATTATACATCCCAGCAATTATGCAACCTTATTATTTATACATCGTGTAATGCATATTTTAATACCATTGTTTTCCGTTTAACTGCTCAAGAAATGTACAATTTAACGTGACTTGTATTGTTAGGTTTTTATGAACCATAAAATTAAGCCACAAATATAATACCAACCATAATATTTTATGCTAATGCACTGCGTTATTATAACATTTTTATGGTAAAAAAATTATTTTTAGTTAAAATATTTACAGCGAACTTAACTTTCAGAAGAGCATTGTAAAATGCTTCGTTTAAAACAACCGGAATTATTTGTCTTTTTATGCAAGTTTGCAAAATGTTACGTACTTTTTATGCAACACAATTTAGCCTAGCCAAAACCAGTTCGACGAACAACGAGAAATTGAATCGACCCATTTTTTTGTTCAGCGAAAACTAATATACATTTTGCACGATTGCTAAAAGGTATGTCAAAACGACGAAAGTTTTGCTCTTCATTGTTTTTACTGCAGACCGCGAAATCCGAGTTGCATGATGACAACAGTGATTTAACACCTATTGTGAAGGAAAACGAATTTTGGAATCCGGTTTTTATTTTAAGCACTTTGTTACAGAGAGTAAAAATTGAATTTATTCATCGTAGTTTCGCTGATAAACCTTTTAATATTTCGCGCATCACATTGTATGAAGGTCCATTGTTCAAAGCAGGATATTCAGGAATATATAATGTCAAAGCTTATCTTTAGATATCGTTTATTTTTATTCAAGCTAGCGCAAAATGAATTTCCTAGTTCACGGTACCTCCAACATTAAAAAATCTAGCAGAGAATAGTTTTTGATCGTAAATAGGTACATCGAAAAATACTAATTTCATGTAACTGTTTCTTTTAAAACACTACCTGTACCTAAACAAATAATTAAACATCGTTTTAGGAATCAATTATAAAAAAGAAATGCAGGCCATAGCAAGTGAACATCTTTAAAAAAAAAATCGAGCAATACGCTTTTGGTTATATCAAATCAAACATTACCATTTTTGTGTTGTATGAAAGTTTAAATAACTATGCAGTCAAAATTTAAAATATTCTTTTAAAACAAGCACTTTTCAGTTGCTAAATTAATATTTTTAACGTTCTTTAACTGATTCATTGTAATGACATTTTAAATTGGTCCTGAAAAAAACCATAATCAAATCGAAAAATTGTGTAACTGATGGTAATCGTACGAAATAATTTAAAAGCTCAATCAATTGCTTGTTCGAATCAAAAATTTGCGAAGGAAACTTATACGCGACTCTAAAATTGTAAAAAAGTTGTTAAAGGAAAGTCAAAGATGAATTTTACTTATCCAGTACAACCCTACAAGTACCAACGTAACGGCATAACGGCAAACTTGACAAAACACTAATTTCGACTAGATTCTGGTAAAGTATGTGTCATTTAATGTGTTACACTACATATTTATTAACACGAAAATGTATCATATCGGTAACTGTAGTTTTAGCGTTCCCAATTAATAATTAGCCTGTTTTCCATCAACATTCGTAACATAGACGTTGAACGACAGCTATCGAAAACTGTTGCTGTAATCCTACAAACGAATAGTTGTTACAAAGCACGCGTCCAATGGTTGAGTGAATATTTTACTAATTAATTATCAATTAACGCTAATCCCTCAATATTGTGGAAAAGTTTGTGGTTAGCGTTTTGCAGAATACTGCCGCTGTTAAAATTATTTACGTTGTTAATATTTTAGAGGTAAAAATTATTAATCCTATTAGTCTCTAGTTAATTCATTGAACCGTGCTGTTAAAAGCTATTGATGGGTAAAATATAATGGTTGGAAAAGATTAAATTAATTTTGATACAATTGAACCGTTGTCTTTGCTGTGTGATACTTTTTGTTCTCGATTCAGGGTGTAAAACTGATTGTTAAATATATAAAAATCCCGAAAACCGTTAGAGGCAACGAAGTTCCTAATAAAAATCTATGCAAGATGTGCCCAGTTTCAGAAATATCCTGAAAAACCCGAAAATCTATCTAGTTATAAGTTTCTTATTACCCAAATCAGAAATTTCCAATTTTGTATTCGTAGTAAACGAAAAACCCATAATCAAATGACGTTAGTATTCATCCGACACAGGCTTACTTAGTTTTTGAGAAGCGATATTCAGCTTTTTCTGTTCATGGTCGCGATTTTTAAGTTTATGCTGTAAGTTCACGATTGTATCGTGAACTCAAAAATTGTAGAATTTAATGTCAAAATCGAATCGATAATGATTTACAGGGTGTTCAAATTTGGATTACATATTGGGGGTCTTTTGGTTATGAACGAATTTTAAAAGAAAACCAAGAACATACAACGCTGCGCAAAACTATGGAAACAGTCAAGTATCTATTAAACCGAAGATTGGCAAAATTATACTTTCATTATGAAAAAAATTCAAAAATTAGGATGGAGCAGATAATAATACATATAACTGTCATGTTTTTATTCGTAATTGTTCCAAAATTATCGCTGTCCACCTTCATAGCCTACTTGAAAATCTCACGTTGCCTTTTTACAATAAAATCGTGATATCCCAGAAAATATCAATTTTAGGTATTAACCCCTTGAACGTTACATTAAATTCGTGGGTTTAGGCATGCGACAATGTCGCGGCGGCAGAGGCTAACGTTTTTTTATGTTGCTTCTGTAATGAAGCTGTGAGTTGAAAAATACATCAATTAGGCTGTTCTCTATCAGCTCCTCAAAAAAAATTTATTTTTTGTTACAAAAATCACACGCAAAAACCGCGCGAACCCACTTACCCAAATCTACCTGTATAAAATTTTTGGGTCAAGAAAAAAGAAGACTTTTGGCGTCGGTGACAAAGACCAACCTAATTTTTGTCTTTTTCCAACTTATAGCTTCAACACAGAATGCACGTTAAAAAAAAATCTGCCTACGCCGCCTTGATACTGTCGCGTGCAAAAAAACGGCTTTAACGCGCGATCAACTGAAGTTATCCGCTTCGCGTGTACCAGGCCTCAAATCGTAAAGCACCGCACAAACGCGATGAAACCGCTCGAACCCAGTTCGTAGAACAAGGTCAACGGTGCAAAAGCGGTAAAAATGCTCAAATTTAAATCGTAGAGCCTCGTTATTAGCGCAAAAAGAACGCCCGAACTCAGTTCGTAGAGACCAGTCAAGGGGTTAAACAAGCCCAATGTTTTTGAAAGACAATTAAATGTTTTTATAAGACTTCCCAACAAAATATAGGGTATTGTATTAAATAAAAATGAGTGATCGATATTTAAAGTTTTACAAGTTTGACCGAGCGTAAAAAAGGCCCTGTATATCATTTTAAAAATGTAGCTAGTGCATGGTGTTAATCAATTTATTGTCAATCTAAATTTCAAACGCATTACTACTGCCCTTTCGAAGTTTTTAACTGTTGAAGGTTCTAGAAAGTGCTTTATCGCTCAAAATTTTCATAAAAATGTAATTTCATGAAAACGTTTAACTTAAGACCCACATAACCTCATACAATTTTGAAGTAAATATAGACAAAAATGTTAAAATATACAGGGTGCTCTATTTGAAATTTAAAGTTTGAGTCCGATTCCGGTTAAATCAGTAATCGTATTGCAGCCTCAATTTTTCATCAAATCTGGAATATATGATAACGGTTACATACCAAATTTCATTTTAATATCTTTAATAGTGTTGTAGATATTTGTCTGTTTCCACAACACTGTATATACTCTATTTCTATAACATGAAATGAGTGAAAACGAAAATCAGAATCTAAATCAACAGAATAGGTACTTGTTGTTATTTTGATTTTTAATAAATCAGAACCATTTAACAATACATACACCACGCATTATCTTTTTGAAAAATTAGTCTGCACAGTATATGTTTAAGTTCTACTAGGTACTTACAATCTTTCACTTGTATGTACGACAGAGAAACAAAAGTATCATTCTAAAACTTACAAATGACAGTGCTAATGGAATAAAATTGCAGCACTCCAACAAGATGTCACGCGTTGCTCTTTCACACAATCTTTAAAACTGATTCCAATCATTTTGAGAACACAACTTGGTGCACCCCTGTGTGGTGATATAGCGAGCCATCAATATTAGATTGTCGAACTAATAAATTGCCAACTTATAGGGTACGTGAAATAATCGATCAATCCTATGTGAGTAACCCTCTAGAAATAGGAGCATGTAATTGAAATAACGAAAGAATTTCAGGTTTCTTAATTACTAGGGTTTGTGCCTAGATATTTTTTACAAGTTGAATGTGTACTAGTTCTGAATATCTGGAGACAGATTTTGAATAACCGTACAAGCAGGAGACAAAAAACTGGATGCTGTGATAACACAGAAAAGTTGTCTTATTTTTAAGTTCTTTTTTAGTGTAAAAAAATTATATTTCATTTGCAATTTAGTATAATATTAAACAAACTCTAAAACCTCAGGAGATTTTGTCAACCGAGAAAAATTATGCGCAACGAAAATTATTAAATAATCTACTTGGAAGTTTCATCCAAAATTTTAAACCAAGATCTTTTTGACTCTACTGACCTAAATCGCTTTTCGTTATAAGTTTTATGAACATTGTTTGACCTAGTTCAAAGCATATCCAGAAACCTTGCAAATACAAATTAAATTTCCATCAAAAACTGTAATAAAATATGCCACCATTAGACTCATTATTTTGCGTACTTCATAATTTGTTTGTTAAAAAGCTTTTCTTTGCAACCACAATTTTAAGAACGACCTTAAAAACGGATATCAAAAGAAAAATAAGCTTCTTTTAAGGCTTAAAACAATAACCTTCAAGGGGAATACGTTACTGAAAACTTTCGACCTTCATTGCAGTATTTTAAGGCGTATGATTATGGAAATTACTAGCAAAACTTGGACACATTTTTTTTAAATGTTACATTTGCTACTGAATAATTGCACCCATTTTAATATAAACATGTAACTCCATTTTCTTAAGTTTAACGACAGAAGTGTCTTTCGTAATTTTGCAAAATTATTCACAACAAGAATATTGAACTTCAATTTTAATTTTTTTGTTCCTAAATTGTCACGCATTGTCGAAGTTTATCCCGCAACCATGGGGGTGCTTACGATACCAAAACTCCTGTCATATAACGCGTCTTGTCGTCAAAATAAGCCCAAAGTTCTGCTGTGAGACTGAGCTAGGACTTAGTTGCTACATTCTGTCTACCGTCTTCATATGATTTACACTGTGCAGACGCTTGGGACTTTAAGAGGCATTCATCTTGAAACACCGCGAGCAGTCTTTTCTATAAATTTTGCAACAAGTACTTTCATCACATACGTTTTTGTAACAAATATAAATTACGAAGAAATAACTTTGTTGTACAAAAATCGCCATTTAGCCTTAATGAAAAACCTAGGTCAATTATTTATCTCAGTAGAAAACAAATGTTTTTAATTCTGTGATGACGTTTTGCTACTAATATTGATAGAATTTGTCTGTGTTTTCTGTTATTTGGAACTTATTTATAATGCTCGCTGTTATTTCTTAAGAAATTAACACGCCACAAATGTATCCAAATAAAAAAAGAAGCGGCAAATTGTCAAATGAACACGAAATTTAAGATAAAATCGACTCAAAAGTTTTCTAGAGACACAAAACTGCATTTTTACGATTGGTCTTCAAAAATGTTTAACAACCTGAATGGGCAAACTCGCGATTTTGGGCACTTTTACTTGATTGGTGCTTTTCAAAAGCTTTCAAAGCTTTTTAGAACACTCGTCTGTAAGCTGGCGAATTTTTGAAGGTGGCTTTAAATCTAACACAAGATCAGGTTATAACGTGACGTTCTCACGAACACTCAAGAAGGTGAAAACCAAATTTATTTTTATTGGATTCGATTGTTCAATTTTCTTCGTGGCAAACGCATACCGCCCTCGCATTAAACGAAGTAAAAATAAATTCATGTCATAAGACGGAAGCGAAAAAGTCTGATGTTAGCTTAGCAAAGATTGAGTTGGAAATAAATAAATATTATTGAAATAAATTTGCTTTGAATACTTCAAAATACTTTTTAGTGTCTAGTTGTTGGAAACATAATATTAGTCCAATTGCATATTCGACCAAGTTACATGTTAATACCCTTACAAACTAATTTACAGCAAGAAAAATGTATTTATAAAATCCTTATCGAATTTTTCACGTCTGATTTAATTATTTTGTTACATTTTATAGTAAAATTTGTAAAACTAAAGCGCCGAAATGTATACCTACAGGTACAACAACGATTTTTTTGGCACTTCATGCAACGTATAGTAAAAGCACAAACTAAAATATAATCGTCTAGGATTAGCGCATATTTTTGTGTTTACAAAAAAATTCAGTTTTGTTACTTTTGAAATAACTCAAACGTTAATAAGGTCACGTTTAAAATAACACACGGTATACAAAGCTGCATAAAGCACACAGTATTATGCAAGAAAGTCGCTAGGATTGGTTAAAAAATTTACATTTACAAGTAATGTTCAAAACAACGCAATAGTGCATGCGCCTAATATCAATATTAAATTCACAGGAAATTGAAAACATTTTTATCAAAATCAAAATTTGGAACTAACCTGTCTTTAAAGCACGCAGTCCTGACCTTGACCGAGTTCTCCAGGCAAAACGACGCCGGCCAAAAACATCAATAACGAGGCAAAAGTCCTGAACCAGCATCCGCAGCAAAAGTTTCACAGTAACACAACAATTGTCATAAACAACCATCGAAAATTCTTTTAAATACTCAAACCGCACCTTAAGTACAATATTTACTTCAAGTTTTTGCTAATAGTTTCGCTAATAGCGGAGGTCCTGTGACCGAATACCTGGCTGAAGCTGCGAGGATATCCGGCTATATGACAGTCTCTAGCATCAGCTGATAATTGCTAAGTTTTTGAGTTACGATATTTCAGTTATAGGCACTTTTTCATGCCGGGATACACTAAATATCGGTAAATTAACACTTCCCGAGTATTTCACAACACATTAACACGATTTGTAAACGCTATTGCCGTTTTTATAAGTGAAAATCATAACCAACGCGTGAACACGTGCACCGTTTTGACAAGCGGAAGCTAAGGATGCGCCAGTGCGCGCACTTGCAGTACTAAGGCGCGCTATAACTCGCACGCTAGATTTTGTATGATTGCTCTTACTAATCATTTACACAAAACTTCACCCAACTATTTAATTTAAATCACAGCAGATGTAATTATATTTTTAATAGCGCCTTTAGAAACATAATTTATAAGCAACATATTGGTTAATTACACAGAAATTTCTCCAAGATGCGATATTTAAAAATATTTAATATGCTTACAGCAGTAGATTAACTTTGATTATCATTTAATGTCGTATAGTATTTTGTCAACAAGCATTTCCTGTTGCAAAAAAAAATCTATGACTGGTACATTTTCACAAAAGTAAACGTTTCTTCAATATTTTTGTGAGGCATTTATGAAAGTCAAAATTTCATAAATGCTGAGTTTTTTAAATTTAAAATAGGCATTATGGGTTCAAACTAAAATCTAATTTTGCTCCATAACACAAAATTGTCAGCACATATTGGAATTATTTATCAAATTCTGTTAAAACACAATAACAATAATCTTTAACGTTTTGTGGAAATTTCAATTTTCATTTCTCGCAAAAAGACAATGATTATACTAGTAATTTGATAACAAATAAGTAGTACTGGTGACTTAAATCACATTTTCGTGACCTGTGAATATGCATTAAATACTTTAAATTTGGGGCACTCTCTAAAAACATCATGTTTAAAAGTTTATTGGCTTAAGTTATATAATAGCTACGAATTTTAGTTCCGGATTAATGCAAAACTTTTCATATTCCTTGATATTTAACTGAGTTTTCCCAAGTATTTTGAGAAAAAAAAATCTGGAATACGTTACGTCATTATTAAATGTTCTATAAAACTACCAGAATTTTTAAAATGGTACTTTTTTTTGTTAAACATTATTCATTGTTACATTCCATAATTATTTTGAGTCTTTCTGTTATACAGTTGTGGTAATAAAAAAAACAAATTGGTAATATTTACAGATAAGTACGTAAATTTTTCATAATGTTTTTAGCGTTAACATTATTTTGTATCTCGGATTGACAATCCCTTTCATTTTAAACAAGCAATTATTGCTTTTTGTGTCGTTAACTATCACCTAATTAACAATCAAAAGTTGAATTTCTTTCAAAATAGTTTTTCCTCCCATGCGAAGAATCAGGCAATATAAATTACCAAAAATTAAGTACTTTGCGACCTCTCTTGAATATATTTTACACTAATTAATTAGTATTAGGAGATCAGAAAATGTGAGTAGGGATCCTCTACCTATATATGATAGGTGCGACCATTTTAACTAAAGCGATAAACAAGGATAACAATTGCCTTGTGAAGCAATCAAAATTTATAAATCAAACGTCAAACTGACAACTTTTCGGAAAATTGTGTAGACATCCGACTATTGCGCTGTCTTCTTCTAACTAATCAACTATGTTGGGTGCACTTGATGCGCATACGTCAAAGCATAGCTACAAATACTATCAAAACATATGACGTCATATTATTTTGAAAAACCTAAATTTAGGCCTTAAAAACAACATTAAGTGTACAATAAATTACATTTTTCCAATAAACTAAACCAGTCAAAGCATTTCTGTTGACTAAAACCACGTTTTAAGGTTTATTTGTGATATTTAGGGAGTCCTGAAATTTGAAGTTCACCTTCATATATTTGCGGGGCAAATTCAAACATTGTCACTATAAAATTGTAATTTTAATTGAATATGTTAAACATGCTGAGTTTGTATTAGTATAACAGAGGCCATAAATAAAGCTACGTTTATGGAAAACTCGTATTTCCTTAACATAGGATATGTTTGATAATTTTTGGATTACTGTACAGGGTGGTCCAAATTCGATGGCACTACATGGGTATCTCGCTTAATATTCTAGATTATCTAGATAATCTAGATAGAGAAACAGTTAAATTGTCAAAAATGTGCAGTTTTTTGAAACAAGCTCAGAACCATTTTAAAAAAATTCTATCACTGCTGGTTTTTGAATTATTAGAAAATTTAAAAAAAAAGCAACTTATTAAAGTTACTAATAAAAACTGAACTCAAATTTTTAAATATGTGTCTAAGGGCCAACAAATATTTACACGTAGTTAAGGTTAAAAATTTTGAAATTCGTAAGGTTACTCTTAAAATTAAAACAGAAAAATTGTTTTTTTTTGTGCTCTAATGTTACAATCATATTTATTGATTCAAAAAGGGTAGTTCATTATTTTTTCAAACTAAACTGGTACTTTTACATAACTGTGTTTACTGTAACGAGAAAAAGTGCTGAGTGCTTGAAAATAAATAAAAATTAGGTCACTTGTGGCAGAATTACGTTCAGAAAAACGAGCTCACCCCTCCTAATCGCTTTTTAATTATATCTTCATTATTAAATAAATAAGTTTGCCCCATTTTCTTGCGGGTAAAACCGCACTTACATTTAACATCGTTTAAAATGTAATTGAATTTATTTTATTTATTTTAGGATGTGTTCTATGTTCCTTCCGGAATTGTCGAGTTTCACGGCGGCCATGCTGTTTGCAGTACATCCTGTTCATACAGAAGCAGTGAGTTCATAATTATCTTAACCCCTACTTTGACCCTATTACTTGACTGCTCTTAATAAGAGCCCCAGCTTAATAATTTACGTTCATAATATACATCTAAGCTGCGAAAATTCTTATTGTGACATTTATTAAAAAAGGAATTGTAAATAATAGACCCTTGAATGTGAGGCCCCGGCGAACTTCGCTATATTTAGCGCATTTCAGGGTAAATTTTAAGTGAAATGTATAATTTTAGGTGACTGGCGTTGTAGGAAGAGCCGAGACGCTTTCTTCCGTGTTTTTCTTGGCGGCGTTTATACTTTACAGCAAATCCGGGAAGAATAAAAAAGCTACAGGTAATTTGTAAAGTATTTTTCGTTGACAAATTGCATGTCCAGTTTTTACGATTCAATTGCTGTGCAAAGAATGCTCTTCCAATTCGGAAATCGAACCTTAACGGTCCGCTTTCATCGAGAAAATTGTATCTTTATTCCTTTGAATTTTATATTGAGTTTTGCATGGGTTTCATCTTACGAGGCCAGAGCAACGCTAGGTCTGGCGAACTAAATTCATCTTCTGTGTGTAGACTGTGTGTTTTTTGTTGCCAGGATGGAAATTCTTAGGATTCTCGATGGCTTCAGTAGCAACGGCCATGCTGTGCAAGGAACAAGGAATTACAATAACCGGTGTATGTGCTGTATATGAAATTTTTATATTACAAAAGGTACTTTGAACTATTTTCAACAAACTTACGACAACAATTCTTTGTTTTTAAATGTATTTAGTCCAAAAAAGTGACCTACTAGCTCCTAAAACAACAAATATGTCGACCGCTTTCATCAAATTACGATTAATAATTTAAAAACACACAAGTTATTGTTGCCTATAATGAAGATTATTTAACATCAATCGGTTCATTTCAATTTACCATCGTCTTGCTACAATGTTTTAAAAGTAAATTGAAAAAAGCGTAGTACAATTACACTCTAGTGAAACAAATGGAAAAATAACGTTAACAGTTTAAAGGTTAAAAGATATTTAGTGTCCATAAATGTTTAATACGGTGCAACTTTAGATTTTATTTACAAAGTAAGAATTCGCAACTTGATAAAGATTAAATGCTTACAGAGCACAGGCGTCACCTCACTTTATCATCGTAATTTTGTATTGTTTGCGCTAAAGCCTTAAAAAAATAACGTTTTTTTTTTATCTGCTTGAAGCTCTTGCTTTGGCGAAATAGAATTTTTAATATTTTTATTTCGTTTAGTATAAAGGCAGCTGTTTTATTTTTATTATCCTTTGTAATCCACACATCCATTTCTACTTCTTTGACCGAAAATCTGCTTTTTAATTTTAGCTTTTATTCAAAGCGCGTATGAGAAAATTAACAATTTGCCCCTGGTTATTAGTTTGCGAATATTTTGTTAATTAGTTACGTTTTGATTTCCTTTTACCTGCAACTTTATTAAAGCAAGTATTAACTTTAAAGAAACTTTTGAAGTTTTGCTGGGAAAGGTTGTATTGATATTCATCGATTGAAAAAGGATATAGGATAAAATAAACCATTAAAAAAAATTATTTAAAAAAGGTTTTGCGTATTAAAATTTGGGCCATTATTTTTGAAAGTGCTGCAAGGTCATTTTGACCACAAAAATAATTAAACTAGCTTTTTTCACAGACTGCAGTATTTTCTGAATTTTCTTGAATTCTTAAAGTGGTAAACTTGTAAAATCGGGGATCCGCAGTTGACCTTTAACAACTATTTTTATCGAAGAAGTATCTAGTTTAAAAGTTTTATATTACATCACGATTTCTTTTAAGACTTCTCTCATCCCAAAATTGGGAACATATTCAATTTTGGCTTAAACTGTTTACTGGAACTGGTCAAAAAGTATATCAATGTATGTAAAAAGTGCGTTAGGTGTAATAACCGCATTTAATCATGAGAAACAAATTAAATATCTTTAAAGTTTCTACTTAAAACCGATTAAAAATACCACAGCTGAAATTAGTTGCTACCAATATGAACGTTTTTCAATACAAATCTCCTTTATGAAGGAGATCTTGCAGATATGTTGTAGACTAAAAAGTACAGTACGATGCTAATTTTTACACCAACTTGACGACAGGTCCAGTAAAAAATTGTGTAATTTTTTTAAAGAATAATTGGACAATATTTGCGTTTGATAGCGTGTAAAATTTTAATAGTTTTGGAACTTATTATTTAGTCAATTTCATTAACTTCTTTAGATACCTCCAAAGTTAGTGAATCTTTTAATTGTGTTAAATTTGTTGTGTTTTAGGTTCAAATTAACTGATAAATTAACACATTTCCATGAAAAACCAAATCACCAAATCAATCAACACCAGTCAATTATTAACTGTGAAGACCACTTTGTGTGTCAACAGCAATCTTATTAATTTAATAATTTTCTACTGACTCATAAATGAGAGTCTTGAAAGTGGTGTAGCATTTTTACAAAGACCTTTTTTTAAACAAAAACTGATTAATTATAAACAGCAATGAATTGCTTTAACAATTTAACATTTATAAACTGTTTTTCTTCTTCCTTTGTTGAATTATTCAACAACTTAAACGTTTTGCTTCATTTACCCAAATTATTCATTGTTCCATTCAATAATTATTTTGAGTCTTTCTATTACACAGTTGTGATTTAAAAAATCAGTTTTATTCACAATTACGTAAATTTTTCATGATGTCTTTAGCGTTAAGATTATTGTGTATCTCGGATTGACGATCCCTTTTATTTTAAACAAGCAATTATTGATTTTTGTGTCGTTAACTATCACCTAATGAATAATCAAACGTTCAATTTTATTCAAAATAGTTTTACCTCCCATGCGAAAAATCAGTAAGTGCTTTGCAATATAAATTACCAAAATTTATGTACCATGCGACCTCTCTTGGATTTATTTTACACTATTTAACAAGTATTAGGAGATCAGAAAATGTGAGTAGGGATCCTCTACATATGTATGATAGGTGCGACCTTTTTAACTAAGGCTATAAACAAGGATACCAATTGCCTTGTGAAGCAATCAAAATTTACAAACTCAACGTCAAACTGACAGCTTTACAAAAAATGATGCCAACATCCGATAGTTGTTCTATCTTCTTCTAACTAATCAACTATGTTGGGTGCACTTAATGCCCTTAACTGAAAGCACAGCTACACACACAATCAAAACATATGACGTCATATTATTTTGAAAAACCTAAATTTAGGCCCTAAAAACAACATTTAGTGTAAAATAAAATAAATTTGTCCAATAAACTAAACCAGTTTAAGCATTTCTGAGGACTGAAACCACGTTTTAAGGTTTATTTGTGATATTTATGGAGTCCTGATATTTGAGTTCACCTTCCTGTATTTGCGGGGCAAATTCAAACATTGTTACCATAAAATTGTAACTTTGATTGAATATGTTAAACATGCTGAGTTTGTTTTAGTATAACAGTTGCCATAAATAAAGCTACGCTCATATTTTTTTAACATAGGACATATTTGATAACTTTTGGATTACTGTACTAAAGCCAAATTTTAAAAATGAAGATTCAATATGATTTATACAAGTCAAAATATGAAAGCTTAAGCAAAGCAACTTATTAAAGTTACTAATAAATACAAATTTTTAAATGTGTCTAGGGGCTAACAAATATTTACAGCATAATTAAGTTGTTTATTAAATTATACGAATAAAAATAAGCCCTCCTTTTTTGCAATAATCACATAGTTTGGTTTACCTGCAATAGTTTTCTATAAAACTAATAAGTTAGTGCAAAACGTGTCTCTTGGAATTCCAGACGATTAATACTAATATTTTTATAAATTCCCTGATAAACAACAACTTAAAATTTCCCCAAAAAATAATTATTTAAGAATAGTATTGTAGAGGCATCTTGATATACCCAGATATATTGCTTAAGTTTTAAGATTACATGAACATTTGGCGTTAAGTAAGTGACATTTTGTTACTAATATCGATAGATTTTGTCTGCGTACTTTGTCATTTGCAATCTATTAAATTGTTGGTGTTAGGTATACTTTAAGAAATCAACACGCCACAAATTTTTCCAAATGAAAAAAACGATAAAGTGTCAAATTTTAACGAAATTTAAGATAAAATTGACACAAAAGATTTGTCCAACTACACCAAGACAATTAACACCAGTCAATTTTAAACTGTGAAGACTATTTTGTGTGTCAACAGTGATCTTATTAATTTAAGTTCCTACTGACTGACAAATAAGAGTCTTGAAAGTGGTGTAGCATTTTTACAAAGATCTTTTTTAAAACAAAAACTGATTTATTATAAACAGCAATGAATTACAATAATAATTTAACATTTGTAAACTTTTTTTGTATGAATTATTCAACAACATAAGCGTTTTGCTTCATTTTACCCAACAACGAAGCAGGGAAAATCATAAAGTTTGTTGTCAAAGAAAAATTCCAATTTTGTGCTGTTCCATTTTCCGTAATGATAGCTCATTAGGCCCTGATGCTAACGCAACCCCCAAAATGGCATTCTATTATACGAGATGTTGTTCTAGGAGCAAATAAAAATAATCTCATCGAACGACGCCTTCAGAAACTTCGCGAAAAATGAACTTTATAATTAGCAATTAGTTCCTGTTTGTTGTCTTAAGTTAAAATGATTGTTTGATGTCGTTGGAACGGATATTTTAATTAACCAATTAAATTTTTAGATTCGTCTTCCTGAAATAAAATATATTCTGAGAACAGCAATAACAGGAAAGTCGACGTATCAGTTTCCTTGGTCTAGTGAAGCCACGAAGCGACTTAGCGTTTTAGTATTAGCGACTGCATGTTTGCTGTTGATCAGATTGCAAATAATGGGATCGCAGTTGCCAGTGTTTACGAGATTCGATAACCCGGCCTCTGTTTCCCCGACGCCCACCAGACAACTCACCTATCATTATTTAATAAGTATGAATCTGTGGCTACTGTTATTTCCTTGTGATCTTTGCTGTGATTGGACAATGGGAACTGTACCATTGGTGGAATCTATTTTTGATTTAAGAAATTTAGGCACATCGGCCGCTTACGCCTTCCTAGCGGTTCTTGTGTTTGTCGCTTTCGTTACCGAGAACAGACAACACAGCGTCATTATTTTAATGGTAGGTATAAGCCATATTTTGCATGCCATAAAGTTTTCGAACACATTAAAGTACATTGTCCGCATAAAATCAGTTATTTTCGCTGTAAAACGTAGCGAAATTGCCGTCTACATGCACGATAAATTTTACGTCTTCGTTACAGGGGCAAATTGTTAGATAATCTAGCCAGCCATGAAAAAAATACGTGGAGCTAATTCAACAATTTATTCTTTAATGCAACCTTCTTCGACAACAGCGGTTTTCTGGAAATCTTATCCCCTCGACGACTTTAATCTCTTCAACTGATTAAAATTGCCTGGTCTATAATACCCTCTGGTGATAGTCCCTTAAAGAAGTCCTGTGTTTTTGAAAAATTCCAAAGTTTTCTTTAAGGGTGTTTTTCTTAACTCTTCTTGGTTGACTTTTTCCATCCCCAGAAGTCTACCCCGATATTGTGTGAATCCTTCACACTGGCATATTACGTGAAGAGGAGTTTCTTCTTCTTCACCACATCCTCTGCATATATCGGACTCTGAGAGCCCTATCATGTAGAAGTGTTTGTTTAGCCCACAATATCCTGTGACGAGTCCTGTGGCTGCTCTGATTTCTACTCTGCTCATCCTGGGCATTTCTTCTATCTTTTCTTTAGAGACCATTGACAGGATAGCCTTAGAATGGGCTCGTCCTGCAACTTTTTTCCAATGAGCATTATGCCCTTATACTAATACGTCACCGGTTGGCTGTTCCATAGGTTGTACCAACTGCGGGTTCTGGTCCGAAGAAAGGTGTCTCGCTGCCAATTTTGGCTAGGCGATCTGCCTTCTCGTTCTCTGGTATATTAGTGTGCCCTGGAGACCTACCAGTTTAACATTATTCCTGCTTCCTAGCACGTTAAGTACCCGGACGCAGTTCAGAACAAGTCCTGAGTTTACTTATTTTAATGCTGCTTGGCTGTCGGACACTATGAAGATTCTTTTATTAATAAAATCTCTTTCTAATAGTGTTTCTGCACATAAGTGCATAGCGTACACCTCGGCTCGAAATATGGTTGCACACTGTCCAAGGCTTACATATGTGCCTTGTCTCAGTTGTGCTGCTCCACATATTCCGCAGCCTGTGCCACTTTGCGTTTTTGATCCGTCCGTATACCAGACCAGGCCATTTAGCTCTATTTCTTGACGCTCCCATTAGTCCCGTGTTGGAATTATTATTCTTAGCGATAATAAAGATTAATTCAACGATGAACCAATACTAAATTCTCAGCTTTCCCTATTGTTTTGTTCGCTCTTGCTTCCAGAGATCTTCCACAACTTGAGTTATGCCAAATTACTGCAATACACAATTTATATTAGTTTAGAGCAGTATTTTACTTAATAATTTATTGGGAATTCTTCCCCACACTCCGTTTCTACCATTCCGTGAATAATTTTGGGTCCATTGTCCCCTTTTATAAAAAATTTCCAACGCTTCTATACTGGAGAGTGATCACAGCACGTTAACCCTGGTAAAAAATTTATTTCAACTTCGATTTATACGAAGTTTAGTGTTTAGGTTTATAGATTTTACAACTAGCTCCTAGTACGAAATACGAACTGTTGTCTTTGTTTTTCCATGGCTAGGTAGATAACTTAATAACTTGTCCTTGTACAGTTTGCATAAAATCAGTTATTTTCGTAGTTATACGTTATGCGACGCCAAATTGCTATCTACATGCGCGATAAATTTTACGTCTTTGTTAGTAATGGTCTTTTTCATTTACGACCTTACTGTGACATTTCCATAACTAGCGCCATAGATTTTTTGTTTGTTTGGTGTTCTATTTAAGTGTCCATACTTCATTGCCGTATTTTTTCAGAGTCTGGCGTTTCTGATATTACCATTCCTACCGGCCTCAAATTTATTCTTCCCAGTAGGTTTTGTAATTGCCGAACGAGTTTTATACATGCCATCGATGGGCTTCTGCATGCTCATAGCTTACGGATGGAGTATTTTCGCTGAAAAACGAAGTAAAAAGCTGGCATGGATTGCCCTGAGTGCGATAATCTTGTCGCACGGCATGAAAACTTACTTAAGAAATTGGGACTGGGAAACCGAGTACACGATATTCATGTCGGGCCTTCGCGTAAACCAGCGGAACGCGAAATTATTTAATAATGTAGGACACGCCTTGGAGAGTCAGGCTAAATACACGGAAGCGCTGCAGTATTTTCACACGGCGGTTAGCGTCCAAGAAGACGACGTCGGCGCACACATTAACGTCGGCAGGACGTATAATCACTTGAAAATGTTCAAGGAAGCCGAAGATGCGTATTTGAAGGCGAAATCTTTGCTGCCGAAAGCGAAGCCCGGCGAATCTTATCAGGCGAGAATCGCGCCGAACCATCTTAACGTCTTCTTAAATTTAGCGAATTTAATATCTAAAAACTCGACGAGATTAGAGGAGGCCGATATGTTGTATAGACAGGCCATTAGCATGAGGGCAGATTACACGCAGGCCTATATTAACAGAGGAGACATCTTGATTAAACTAAATCGAACCAAAGAAGCACAAGAGGTGTACGAAAGAGCCTTATTGTACGACAGCAACAACCCAGATATCTATTACAATGTAAGTATTTAACTTTTCTTGCAGCATACAGGGCGAGTCATAAGTTATTGCAGTTTGTATAAAAAATATTTTTATTAAAGTTGCAATGTTTATACAGGGTGGCCTATTTTCGATGCCCATATAGGCTATCTCGGTTATTATCAGAGATAGAATAAACTAAGTACGTAGTCTCCATTGTTTTTTACAGTCGACTCGTGATTTAGAAGATAAGAAAACTTAAAAAATAAAGTTTGTTTAAGGAACATTCGCGTAAAATAGTCCTACACCTAACTGTAAATGGAGTTATTAGGACTAAATAAAAATTAACCGCGTAAGAATGAGTTATTGATTAACATAAGCAATCATTAAATGGTGCTAAAATTAATTCTTCTACTTCTTGGACTCTGTTTTCCGTAGTTCTTAAAGTGTAAGGTTGAACGCCATCCTGTTTTTAAAAGAATGCAGTATGAGGCAAAATTTTGTTTGCTATAGTTCGTGAACTTTGATTTTTGTATTTGTTGAGGTAGAAGGTGGAGCTCTATTTTATTTTAATTGGAATACCTTCGTAATTCTACCAAACACAACATTGGTGCTGAAATCTTCAATAGGTTCAAGTATTTCTCTAAACTGTGACCACTGTCTATTTATTCTTGTTCTCATAAACCGTTTGACGAAACGCCCATTGTGGGAGTCAGACAGAGTTTAATTCAAATTCGACAAGTCGTTCGGCTGATTCTGGCGTCAAATCGCGAGGTAAAAAAAAACTAACGAGGGAGGGTCACGATATGTTGTCGCTAGAATCTGATCAAGGCTGTGTTTATTGCATCAAAAACATTAAAACTAAATGTTTTGCAGAGTCATACGTGCCACTGGCCATTTCCTTCGAAAAAATAGAAGAAAAATTGAAAAGTTGAATAATAAAAGTAATTTTTGCGATCGCGTTGGTCATGAGATCGTTAGAGATAAAATCAAAATTCTTCTATTTACCGATGCGCGCATCCTTTGCAAGTAAAGTGGTGCAAAGTTCGAAAAAATTTTAAACGGTTCCGGAGAAAAACGTCAAAAACGAAACCCCTGCAATAGCGCTATGATTTGACAAGTTGTATAACTAGATCTATGCGACTTGCATAGGCGTTTAACATGGGGTAAACCGTTTTTACGGAACCGTTTAAGCTTTTTTCAAAATCTTTTTTCAAAAACAAAGGATGCGCGAATTGGTACATAGAAGAATTTCGATGTTATCTCTGACTGATTAATTACATTATTCGACTTCTCAATTTTTCCTCCATTTTTTTGAAGGAAACGGCCAGTGGCACGTTATAACTGCAAAACATTTAGTTCTTATGTTCTTGATGCAATAAATACAGCTTTGATCAGATTCTAGCGACAACATATCGTGACCGTCCCTTGTAAGCAGTTTTTATGTTCTTTTCCAAGGCTATGTTTCTTCAGCCCTCTGATAAAGAGCAAGTGCTTATAAAATATAATAAAAGCGCTGAGGGCCTTTAGGCCCAAGGCTCGATTAACTGTATCCCTTCACTTGCTTCTGTCTTTAACTTTTTCTGTCTAATTAGTCACCCCCAGTTTTGTATATTCTCTTCTTCTTCCAGCTATGTTTCTTGGTCTGCCTCTTTTTCTCTTGCCCATTTTCTCTCTCTTAACTTTATTTTTGTGCCCGTTAAGTTTGGGAGGTAAGTTTCTTTAGCTCAACTGATAACCCTAGAAGCCCAATCATATTTTTGAGGCTATAAAGCCCAATCATACGTCAAAACGACGTACAATTATAAAAGAGCTCTATCTATATAAACTTTACTGCAAATACTAGTTTTTTGTATGGTTTATGTGAAATACTTTCTATGTAAATAAAAAAACAGAAATTTAGAAAAAATATTGTTTATTTAAACTCTGAAATGTTCACTTTAATTAAACATACAAAAAATGGCACAAAAACTGAGATCCTTGTAATTTTTTCTTATATACTACAAATTGTTTACAAAAATCAACTATTTATATTTTTTTTATGAAAAACTAATCAACTCTTATAAAACATAAATCACTTAAGTCAAATATAATTCAGAAAATTCGAAAAGTGCAAAAGTTAACAAAGCCCAAACATACGTCATAACGACGTGAACATTGCGATAACAACAAAATGGCGGCACTTATCAAAGCGAGACTGCTGTCTCCTGTTAGCTCTGGACATGTACCTAGTAACTAGGTCCTAGTTGGCTCGGATGGTCACGGCGATCTAAGCAAGCATGCGAAAGAGATCGCGAATATGTGTTGGAGTGTACGTCAAAATGATGTAGATTGGGCTTCTAGGGTTAAAAAATGGAAAAAAAATGCTGCAGAATAAACAGGTTGATGTATTTAGCATCGAACCTTGTGGTGCTGTTCTTAAAATGCTTAAACCACATTTTATGTTCATTACTTTTTCATCCCCGTGAACTTGACATATTTTTCAGCTTACAAAGGCATAGCCTGACCTGACCTAATGGGAATACAGCTAAATCCGTAAATTTCTGCTTTTGATAATGATGCAACAGGGCGCGAATCGCATAGTTTTCTTTGCACATGTCTAATCATAAAAAAATTGGTTCGATATTAAGATTTAAGAATTGCAACCACAAAAAATATGCTAATTGCGCTTTCAAATTCTTCAATAGCCGCAAAAATTTGTGACCCACCCTGGTATTTACAAGAAACTAATTGATAACTCGAACGAAGTTATTTGTAAAGAACACATAATTTTGAATTAGCAGTATTAAGCGGGGGAAACTTTTTTCATTAAAAAAGGTTTTTCCGTTCATAAATAGGTAATTAAGCGAGCAAGTGAACATTGCGTAAAAATTCAATATTTGCCCTCATGTTAACAAGAACGTTTTATTCATATTTTGTATTTATTCTCTTTTAGCTCGGGGTCGTATTCCTGGAACAAGGAAAGGCATCGCAAGCCTTAGCATATTTAGACAAAGCGCTTGATATCGACCCAGAACACGAACAAGCTCTGCTAAACTCGGCGATTCTTTTACAAGAACTTGGACGACCGGAACTGAGGAAAATCGCGCGCGAACGCCTTCTCAAGTTATTGCACAAAGACGGCGCGAATGAAAGAGTACACTTTAATTTGGGGATGCTGGCGATGGACGATAAGAACATCGAGGAAGCCGAGCACTGGTTCAGGAGGGCCGTTCACCTGAAAGCGGATTTCAGGAGCGCTTTGTTCAACCTGGCGCTTCTTCTAGCGGACGACCACAGACCGCTAGAAGCGGCGCCGTTCCTCAACCAACTAGTCAAATACCATCCCGACCACATTAAAGGCTTAATTTTATTAGGAGACATCTACATCAATAACATCAAAGACCTAGACGCGGCCGAAAACGTAAGTAGCGCAACACCTCCCCACGCAGTACTAAAACATCCCGCATTTTCAGTGTTACAAGAGGATTTTAGAACTGGATCCTGTCAACATCCAAGGTCTGCACAACCTCTGTGTTGTTTATGTGGAACGTGGCAAACTTTTACAAGCCCAGTCGTGCCTGGAACGTGCGCATAAGTTGGCTCCAGGTGAAGATTACGTTCTGCGACATCTACAAATCGTGAAGAACCGTATAGCGAAACTGAAAATCAATCCGAACGAGAAGCAGACCACAGAAGCGGAATTGGATCCGGAAGACGAAAGCAGGGTCGTCTCGAATAAGAGCATTGATGAGAGCGAAAGAAAAACGCACCCGCTGGTATCGGAAGATAACGATCAGCAGAGGTATAGCAGTCATGTTGTAAATACGGAGCCTGTGTTCGTCAAAAATATTGATTACGCGGATGAGGGTGTGAGTGAATCGCCCAAGGACTTCCCCGATGAGTCGGCACAACAAAATGTTAGTAACTTAAGAAGGAAAGACAGAAGAAGAGGGACGACGAACGTCGGCACGGACAGCGACGATCCTTCCTCAGGTATGTCTTAGCAGTGT
This sequence comes from Elmis aenea, assembly GCA_947652605.1. NCBI lineage: Eukaryota > Metazoa > Arthropoda > Insecta > Coleoptera > Elmidae > Elmis > Elmis aenea. The sequence continues at coordinate 2,524,139 of OX393581.1, read as the reverse complement.
AAAAAAGACGTTTAGATCTCTAGGAACTTCAATTCCTGTGTAAAATTTATGACTTAAGATTTTTTAATAACGTTAATAAAAAGAACTGCAGTGCTTTATATGTCTTTGAAAGATTCACCGCGGCTTTACGTCAGCCACCGGCGTTTTTATATCGTTCCGACGACTGTAACAACTCGAACTAACGTTAAGTAAAAGTAACGTTTATGGGGGACATATGTAAACCGATTATTTCGACAAAATCGTTTTAATCTAAAAGTTTATGTTTTTGCTTTCGGTTCGACATCGTAATTTCGGCGAATGTGGGTCCGGTATTAACGGTCGGGTTTATCTTGTTTTACTTTTCTATACATTTGTAATCCACTTCAAGCTTGTTCGTAAATTTAACGCGACTATTTGATGTCCTGGAATGAAAATAAGAGCGAAATTCTTGATTCTGTCAGTTCCGTAATAATGGTCTATTAAAAAAACAAAATTTTGCATTAATTACTTTTTGATTTCTCTTAAATTCCAATTAAAACATTGAACATTCAGAGCATTGAAGTTGTTAGCAAAAAACATGGATTTTCTTTCAAAATTTTATGTTAGCTCTGCAAAGTTACCAAATACTGTTAGATTTATAAAATTGTGTGATAGACTCATTATCCGTTAGTCTAATAAAACAAAAGTTTTCAAAACTCTTTTAGTAACTCCAGAAAACGAAATAGTTACGATTTGTAAATATCATTAACAAATGATGGCACTTTAAACAGAAACACATCATTCATTATTGATGGTACTGTGGGAAAGTTGTTTTCGATAATAGTTTTTTTTACATTTAATTTTGCAGCAATAGAACCTGTATTTTTATAAATACATATATTTTTGAGAGTATAACAAGATTAATTTTAAAGTTTGACTTTGATGGGGGCAGATTTACTAGATTTTGATAAATTGACAATAATTTGTTGCAAATACTCGAGCAATTTGAAAAAAGTGGCATATTTTCCATTATTCAACCATGTGAACAGCTATGAAAAATTGGAAATTACAATACATTCATTGTCTCTTTGAAAATACGTGGTATACAGGGTGGTGCTTTTTTCGATGCTCACCATTGCTATCTTGGAAACGGTAAGAGATACAAGGTCGGTTAAATTAGAGAAAAGTTGCACATTTTTATGACGATTGAGAATCTGAAAAGAAGGCCTGGATATTTTGATTCGTTTTTGATTTATTACAAAAAAACTGAAAAATGTGATTTTAGAAAAATATTATTATCTTCCCTACCATTGACGCTATGTCATTTAAACTTGGTAACTTAATGTTTTTGACCGTCCCGGGTTTGATGACGTCAACAGAAATTTTCCAAGTTTTCTAGATTTCAAGTTGCGATAGTCAACTTTTTTATTTCTTATGGCCGCCATATTGGATTTTTACACCATCAGACAGACAAAAAAATTAGCTTTTCAGATTGGTAACCAACATACCTTTTTTCTTTCAAAAAACTTGTTGAAATTTTAAAATTTGTGTAAATAATTCATAAAATCGAGAATGCTCTGAAAAACAATTGAAACTATGATATAAATAAAAGCTACAGAACATTTTATTGGTCTAATGATAACGAAATTAAGATTGTTGGAAACATATTTAGAAGATATGTTAGGCGAATTGCCATTATTAATCATTCAAAATCATCAGTAGTTTCAGCAAGAAGGAGCTGGTCCTCACAACGCCCGCATTGTAAAAGGATATTAATTTAGATGTACGCTTTCAAAATTCATGACTTGGTACGTTTGGTCCTGTTCATTGGCCTCCGCGATCGCCATGTTTAACGCCTATGGATTACTTTTACATTGATGTTGTTTATGCAACCCTAACGGAAAATATTGAACTTCTTCGCCGTAAAATCAAAAATGCTTTCGACTCTATTTCGAGACAAACTATCCTAAAGGCAGTGGACGAAATGAATTTGAGGACTAACCACTACATTATACATAACGACGCACACTTTAAATTTAAACAATTTAAATAATTATTTATCTGGAGTTTTAAATTTATTGTCATTTCGTTATTTTATTAGACCTATAAAATGTTGTGCCACTTTTATTTATATTATAATTTCAATTGTTTTTCAGAACATTCGCGATTTTATAGATTATTTATACAAATTTTCAAATTTCAACAAGTTTTTTGAAAGAAAAAAGGTATGTTGGTTACCAATCTGAAAAGCTAATTTTTTTGTCTGTCTGATGATGTAAAAATCCAATATGGTGGCCATAAGAAATAAAAAAGTTGACTATCGCAACTTGAAATCTAGAAGGCTTAGAAAATTTCTGTTGACGTCTTCAAACCCAGGACGGTCAAAAACATAAAGTTACCAAGTTTAAATGAAATAGCGTCAATGGTAGGGAAGATAATAATATTTTTCTAAAATCACATTTTTCAGTTTTTTTGTAATAAATCAAAGACGAATCAAAATATCCACGATTTCTTTTCAGATTCTTAATCGCCATAAAAATGTGCAACTTTTCTCTAATTTAACCGACCTTGTATCTCTTACCGTTTCCAAGATAGCAATGGTGAGCATCGAAAAAAGCACCACCCTGTATAATATTTTCCTTATTTTTAATACTGCAACAAGTCATCTAGAATCTAAAACATTAATAGTTTTAGAATAAATGGGATGGTTTTTACGCTAAAATGCTAAATTATAATATTTTGTTTATTGCAAATATTTGGAAATATTTACGAAAAGGGACCGCGGGCACTCATATGATTTGGGGCATGTATCTTTAAAACTACTGAAAGAATTCTCATGTACTTTGGACTGTTAGACGAATGAAGAAGAATGCTACTAAAAATATTCATACAAATTTAGAAAAAATGCGTCTTAATCAGAGTCGAGTTGGTAAAAAAAGCGATTAAAATTTTGTAATTATAAAAACTAAGGGCTAAAGCATTAGTCTAATTTGTTAGCTACAATGTAAGTTGAAAAACATCAAAATTGGAATGCAGGTGATAAAGTTACAAGTAAAATTAAAAGGTTCCTAGTAGTGTTGGATAACGCTGTAAAATTTAATTATAGAGTTTATTTTTATTGATCAGGAAACTAGTAAAATAATTGATGTAATTGCATCTTGTGCGATTGGCACGCGAACAATACGATGGAAATGACCTCATCGAATCCATAATAGTGTACCAAACCACGAAAATGGGGCTTCTGCTCTGCAACCATGGTGTGTATTTACCCTACATCCGTCCTACGCACCCCAGCGTGAAAATGATATAGAATTATAGCTTGAGTGGGAAACTTAAGGCTGCCATACACGATCCGTAAAAACTGAGAGGAAAAACTGATCAGGCCGGCCTGTCCGGAATTCCTGATTCGGCCTGAATACCCCCTACGCCATACACGGTCTCTTTATGCTTTCAGTTCGGCTTCAGTTTTCGCTCGCGCCTCTATTGGTCAATAGTACTTTGTAGTGTGCCTTTAATAAGAAATGATATTATTATGGTTTATTCGGACGATTTGCTAGCTATTATTGCTATTGGGTTAGTAGTTGCCACTAAATGGCAGCAAATAAGTGCACGAAAGAGACGCATGTGGTGTAAGGAGTGGTTGTTGAAAAGGAGCACGTTTTTCCACATAAACCTCCTCTCGGAGAAAGTGTTGGCCAAAAGATTGGCTCAACTACTTAAGAATGGACGAGGAAATTCTTTGGTTCTTGTCCTCCTTACATTTCGTTTGCCAAAGACATGGTTCTGACTCGTATATGGAAATAAATTCCTCCATGTTTTCCCGAAACATTTTGAACACTTATGAAACGAACTAACTAAACTGTAAAGGGAACAAAGTTTTAACTAAACTAGAGAAAAAACGTCAAAACAAGCGACTAATCGTAGCGGCTAACCGTGCTGGACTGGCGATTTGACCTGAAGTGAGGGCATACACGATCAGTTTCAGGTGGTTTGAACAGGCCGTCCGGAAATCCTATTGAAGTTTCAATTTGATTCCGGCCGCCTGAACAGGCCATTTGCTTCAGGCAATACTGACGGTTTTTCGCCACAAACGATCCGGAAATCCGGACAGGCCGGCCTGATCAGTTTTTCCTTTCAGTTTTTACGGATCGTGTATGGCAGCCTTTAGTCTCTCTGTGTGTAGCATGGATTCATCTACTTTCAATTCATGAGTTGTATATGCCGTGTAGTCACCCGTCGTGGCCATTAAAATAAGACGTGTGATTGCATATTTATTCGCTGCCGCGTCGTACTGTTTGCTCATAAACGGGCACGAATTCTCAAATTTTACGTTCAGACACGGTTCGCAGTCGATTGCTGAAGGAAACTTAGCGCTTAGCTACACAAATATAGACGCTTTTTTTTTTGAAGATGTGCATTACTTAGGTCAGGGCTGTCCTACTTCTATATGAGCCATTTTTTCTCTCCAAAGTTTTAGCGGGCCTTTATTGAGTATAAAATAGGCGAAACGAAATTTTATGTATTTATCGTCCTAAGGGTTAAGGTAACTGAGTTTTTGTAAGGTGTTTGGGGGCCAGAAAAGTTCTTGTATGTAGCCAGCGCGCCGCCAGTAGGACAGCTCTGCGCTATACATTATAAAATCCAAAATCGTGTAGGGCGCGATCTCTAGCGGGGACATTTTATACTTATATTTTGTACCAGGAGCACATAAAGGAGGTGACGAGTACGCTACGACGTATGTGACTGTTACAACCAACGTGTTAAAAAGAGACAAACAGCGCCTAGCATTTCTTGACTAGATATAAGCATCAACGTCCGATAGAAAACCTATCTCCTTCCAACTCATCAACAACGTAGCGTACATTTGATGTACGTATTTTAAGCATGTTTACATTCATTCAACCATAACAGCTGATCTTAAATGATTTTAATAAGTTAAATTTTAGCCTTAATAACGTAATTCAGGGTTAAATAAGAAGTTATTGCCTCATTAACTTAAGTAATCTTTTAATAAATGCAAAATTCAAACCATAAATTGAGTAAAGTTTGACATTGCAAAACACGCGGTAAATTCAAAAATTAAAAACTACTTATACGTTTTATTATACCTTCGACTACTTTTTAAATAACAATTATTTACCCTCAGTTGGTTGAAATATTGATTTAAAAGTATTTAATAAAACGTTTGAACGGAATTTTATGCCATTTGCTTCAATTTACAATTATTTTGGCTACAGTCTTGGGAAAAAGTTTTCCTATTGTCTCCATATTATCTAAGACTTTTAAGGCACCTTAAATAATGCATTTCCAGCTAAAAATTGCTTAAAAAGGCCTAAAAGAGCTCTTTAAAGTTTTCAAAAACGTTACGAGTGTATAATAACCTTGCAAAAGTTTTGCAATGGTCTCCATATTTTCTAAAAATCTTAAGAACACCATAGGCAACACATTTCCAGCTTAATTGTTCAAAAAAGTACATCAAGTTTAAAGGCGAAATCGCTTTGAAAATCGTAATACGTCCTTTATAAACTTGTACAGAGCTTTCATCTATGCATAACTTAACGTACGTGTAAAATACATTTTTATTTGCATTTCTGATTACTGCTAACGTTTCTGATATAGCTCACACCTGCAAAGTTCCCATTCACACTGTAATTTACATCGTTTTATTTACATCCTTGTACGGTCTTCTTCGAGAATGTTATAAGCAAAATCGTAGTTCCGAGATAGTTTATACAAAAATTCGTTTTGTTCAATTTTGTCTCGAAATACATGCTTGTTTATTCAATTTTGCGCTAAATTAGATGGGCGAATGAGCTATTTAGCTGAAGCACAGACTCTGTTAAAGATGTTTCACTTAAAACAAGTTGCTAAAGCAAAGAGAAAATTCGTAGGAATATAAGCCTCAAACATTATTAATATTGGATAATTATCAAGAAATCTTAAATAAGTGTTCATGTTTTTAATTGCTAGGAAACAGTTACACATAACCCGACAAAAATTATGTAAAAAAAATATGTAATCGAAAAAATATTCTTTGTGAAACAATTTTAACGCAGATAAACCCCAAACATAATCTTACAAAATGTAAAAGCCGCTAAGACTTCAGAAGAAGAAAAAATAGTGTGTATACGCCCTGAAAATTAATGGAAAAAATCCTAAAGTACTTTTAAACACTTATAAACACTTTAAAAGCCAATAGGGTGTGTTAATTACTCACTTAATTTTGGCATATAGCGGTCCATAACCCAAATCGATTGCTTCTTGGCTCGTTTCACGTTTAAACATTACATTGTTTTTACGCTGCAAATCTATTGGCGTTTTTAATAATTCTCTGGATATTTACAATCGCTCTTTAAAAACTTAACGTTTCAATTATTGCTAAATAACAAACGTGAGAGTGGAAAATACGCAGCCGTTATTTTTATCGGCAGAGCTGAGTGGCAGCACAAAATTAAACTCCAGATTTATTACACTTTTTGTTTGTTGTCTGAGTGGAAATAATAACGAAACAGATGGTCTTTAAATTTTTTTATTAGCTGTTTTATTTTCGCGATACATATATGAGATATATTAAATTAAATTTCGATGTAAAATTAATATACATGAAAATCATATCATACTAGCAGAACTCTAGAAATTTTGCAATTATCAATAGCAATACTTTTTTTGAATGCTTACATAAGTTTCTTAACTATATCTTGAAAAGTGTTATTTTTTTTCTCCTACGTAAAAAATCTGAATATTCAATCTCTTAAAGCCCCTTTGTAGATCAAATACTTTTGAAACGGGATCCGTATAATTACAAAACGCGAAGATAACCTCGTCAACCCTATTTGCCAAGCAATACCATCCTGACCACTCGCCTTTGTCTGTTTTCGGCTTTAGCCCCAGGTTCGTTCTCTGCTTGTTTATGAATGCGAATAAAATAAAATCGAATGAAGCGAACACAAGTTATCCAACGGCCTACCGTTGCCACGGGGACGGAATGTAATTCGACACTCAACCGAAAATAATACAAAAGGCACTTTGGTTGTATAAATGATATAATTCACAAAAATTTTAGAGGGCAAAGAATTTATAATGATTCCTAGAAGTTTACACTATCTTGCAAGAACTATAACGAAATAAGAAAATGCAAGCGCCAAATTTATGATTAATATTATCAAAACTGTTAGTATTTTTGAACAACCCATCAAATGGCGTTCAACTTAAAACCGATCAATCTAAACGAACGTTTTTGGAAACAAAATTTGCTTAAAATTCTTGCAGTTTTGAGTAATATAATGATAGTTTCAGAGTCAAACTTACAATATCCAAAATATTTAAAAGTTTGTTGTGAGATACATGACCAAAAGGACCCTAAAATTGATCAGACATTGCTATTAAACTAGTAATTATACTTGGTAGATAAACCCCTTTGGTTGCTTTACGGTACCAGCTTTTCGTTTATTATGAAAATTAAACCAAATAAAACAACTGAACGGTAGCCATGGTTGCACGTCGCGTAAGGAAACAAAAAATTCCGTGTTTGCAAAACAAATCGTAACGTTTTTAACAAACACGAAAGACTTGAATGTCTAAGCGGGCCGAGAGAGTCTTAAAATAGCAAATCAACTTGTGGGCTGGTATCAGGTTACCTGGCGTGTTAGACAAACTTGTTTTGCGTGCCTTCACGTTGGCACACGTGCCCGAAATTCGCCAGCTGCGGTCCTTGGCAGTGACCTATTCCTGCTGAAATGTTCCACACCCCAAGCCGGAACGCTCAGGACAGCAGCGCAATATGAACCACGTTGCCTGGCCGAATATTGCACAAAAATACGCGATGAAATATTAATAGAACTACACCACTTTTAAAACTTTGGTCTTATCTTTTATTAATTTATTTACACTCATGTCATTGTCATAGCAACGATATTTAGCAGCAACAACGTTGATTTTAAAGTACTTTAATATAGTCGATAACCATTTTTTAAATAAACCCCTACCAATGTGTCCAAAATTTAATTCACCCTCTCAGTTCATATGTGGTTAGATCCAATGGAATACGTGAACAGATTTTTAATGTTAATACCATTACAAAATAACTTTTTCCAAATAATATGGCTACGTGACCAAACATATATTTCCCAGAACAATTCCTTCTTGAAATAAATTCGAAACCGTCATCTCTTTGCCAGTAAATTATTTCTTTGATGAACCATTCTTCTTTAAAATATGGTTCGTGATTTACTCTTAAACATAAACGTTTAGATTTAGAGATTAATCAAGTTTATGAAATGTTAAACGGTTTAAAACACAAGCACGCCACTAACAATCAATAAGGTTTGTAACATCGACACTGCGAGCAGAAACATTCCTGTTTACTTAATATCAAAGTTTTAAGAGACAATATAAAGCAGTACTTAAATATCGTAACATATAAACACGTTACACTACAGCTATAACAATACATTACTTTATAAACAGATTTAAAGACGATCGCAACGCACTGTCGCCGTAGCGTTAAGGTTAAGCAGAATCCCAAGAAACATTTCTTTTTTGTCACTTCACAAGGTAAGAATCGTGCCGAAACTTTTAGTGACCCCATTAATGTAATAGACTGAAAAACTTGGCTTCTTAAGCCTTGTAACTTCAAAGCATAAGAAGCACTGCAACTTTTAAATATGAAATTATATTTCTATCTGAAGACTTTTTATACGAGCCATTAGATATCGTAGTATTAATTCTGTGATACCCAGAATTATCTGTAACTAATTTTAATATATTTATTTTTTTGTTATTTATTTTTTCGGTCATGATTATAAGAAAAAAGTGGACGTATATTGAATAAGATTATTATTAAAATTCGTTGTGATTAATGTTCATCTGTGTTTCATTGAATAGAAATGTGATTGAGGTAAATGTGATTATTTTTAATACTTAATTTAAGTTTTGTTATTTTTAAGGTGGATTGCTTTTATTGGCTTAACTGAGTTTTAATGGAGGCACAGACACAATACGAGTAGCAATAAGTGCTAGATATATCGGCTGTAGGTATCTATTGTCGAGTTTTTCAAAATGTTAATAACTTCATTAACTTACTAACAAGGAAGGGTCACGATATGTTGTCGCTAGAATGTGATCCGGGCTGTGTTTTTTGCATTAAGAACATCAAAACTAAATGTTTTGCAGAGTGATACTGGCCATTTTCTTCGGAAAAATAGGGGAAAAACTGAAAAGACGAATAATAAAGGTAATTTTTGCGATGGCGCTGGCCATGAAACCGTCAAAGATAAAATCGAAATTCTTCTATTTACTAATGCGCGCATCCTTTGCACGTAAAATGGTGCAAATTTTTTGATAAAATCTTTTAACAGTTCCAGAGAAAAACGCGGAAAACGAGGCCCTTGTAAAAACGGTTTCCCCCATGTTAAACGCCGGTGCAAGTCGCATACATTTAGTTATACAACTTCTCAGATCATAGCGCCTTTGCAGGGGTTTCGTTTTTGACGTTTTTCTCCGGAACCGTTTAAGATTTTTTCAAAAACTTTGCACCATTTTACTTGCAAAGGATGCGCGAATTGGTGAAAGGAAGAATTTCGATTTTATCTCTGACGGTTTCCAACGCGATCACAAAAATTACTTTTATTATCAACTTTTCAGTTTTTCCCCTATTTATCCAAAGGAAATTACCAGTGGCACGTATAACTCTGCAAATCATTTAGTTTTGATGTTCTTGATGCAATAAATACAGCCTTGATATTGAAATTTTAGCGACTACATATCGTGACCTTCCCTGGTAAGCTTTTTTTCGTATGACTTTTTGCTGACTTGAAGTTCTGTCTCTTAGATTAAGTGATGGCAGGTTTTTAATTCTACTGTTATTGTATTGAACTGTAACAAACATGACAAAATCTGTAGTAAGTAAGAACATATACAGGGTGTTGCATCAGCAGACACAACTCAAGAAATTCCAAGTTAATTTGACAGCAAAACTTCCCTAAGATTTTTTTTAAAGGACTGCAAGTTAGGTCTAACTTAACAATTTTGGCAACTTTAATTACCCTAGTAGGTTAAAAATAAGCCTGTAAATTTTGAAAATGTACCTTAAAACTATAAAATAGCCTGGCATCAATTAATTCATTAATACGCTCGTTTATTTAAGAAATAATAGAAGATTATTTGAAAATGTAATTAAAAGCATTAGGATCTAGTTTATCTTTTTTATTAAATCATGTACGTTACTAACAATACAATACCAAAATTAATGTAATGGAGTAACGTATTATAGTTTTGACTGAAACAAGGGGCATAAAAGTTTTAGCTTGAAGTTTAAAAATTCAACAGACAAAATTAAGAAAACATTGTTTAACTGGGTTACTAAAAAATGCTGAAATTGATCTCTGAGGTTGTGTAATTCATGAACAGAAATGCGTTCTTTAGTATTTCCAAAAATAAACCTACTTTTAAACCTTTTGAATAGATTTTTTCATGCTCCAATGCTACAATATAAAGTTGAAAACTTAAGCACTTCATTTTGTGACACGCCATTTTAAATTGGGTCCATAAAAATTTGTAAATGTGCTGGGATGGGCTCAACTTTTCTTTAAAATATGTAAGTGTCGAAATTGTAACAGTTCAAAAATAGCTTGGGATTTTTTATGTCGCGTCCGTCAACCGACACTCAGTTTGGCCTTTTTGCCTGAATATTTTCAATGGCATTTCTTGAGGAACTCGTATCAGTCTGGCGTCCATTTTAACAGCTATTGTGATTTAAAAAAGGCTTTTTGTTTTAAGACTTGTGCTGTTCTGTTATACTTTTGTAAGTGGCATATCTGTACTACTTTAAATTTAGGCTTATGTATGAAGCATACAATTAATATAATCAAGAAAGTAAATGTCTCGATGTTACATGGCTTTTTAGCCATTAGTTTAGCTAATATCCACGTTGCCAAATTTTAAAGTTTTACAATAGTACTTCTGTAGCACGTGTAGTTCTGTATTTGTGTTTGAAAAATTTTGAGGTGCCGTGGATCAGTAGCATTTGATTTTTTGTATGGTGTAAAGGTGCCTTGACTATGTTAAAAATAAGGCAGATGAGTTTTGTAATATATAGTATATAAATATTTTTCTATGTTGTCAAACTGTTCATAATAGGATAATGTAAGTCTATATTGTGTAAATCTATTATGAAAGATATATTTATAACCTATAGCTGCGGCTGACTTTTTCAAGGTTTTTATCGGAAAGACTCTTACAAAAATGTTATTAAAAAGATATTTTTTTGTTGTATGTGACATATGTGGTGATAACTATGGTTCTGGATATAATCCTGCTAATCAATCACCTTAACAAATGGTGAAGACTTGTAATAAATACATTTTATTATTTATGAACAATAAATTTTAAACAATAAACTTATTTGATGTATTATTTCTATCCCAATATAAACGTTTTCTTCTAGTATATTATACCTTAAATATTTCAAGTACTTCAAATAACGTACCTAATAATATTTGATGAGTGTTTTTAGTGAATTTAGCTGGATATTTGCTTTAAATGTAATGTCAACAGGTTCAGTTAAAAATTATCTATTCTATTTAATTACAAAACTGCAAAAATGTGCCCATAAAAATATATCGTTCAGTAGTTAAATCAGGAATACTTTTTTTTTTCTTGCTAAATTCGTCGATATGCACACTTAAACTTATTGGAATTGTAAAATACAGCTAAAATAAATTCGTGCTAAAATGTAACAATATATTGTGCAGCTTATTTCAGTTAACGAAATTGCATTCACTGTGCAGTTGTAGACGCTACTTCAGTGAGATTTCGATTTGATATATTGCACGAATAGCTTGTTATCCACTTTTCAAAGTCAACAATTTATGCAGAATTGCATGACATTCCAACAGAAGCTCAAATGTGGACACACGTAATTAGATATTACAATTAATAATTGTAGCGTGTTGTCGCGAAAACCAACCAGAAATGCATTCACATTATGGCTTGTTGGAAGTCAAGCGTATTATAAGAGCTGGGCTAGAGAATAGGTTTAAATTTCATGCCGATTAATATCCAAAAAGATTTCAGGTATCTAAAACCGTTTTCCTAAAAAATGAAGAATCTGAAAACTTGTGTTTGGTAAGTAAATTAAGTTTTGCTTTGGGTTAATATTAAAAAATATTATGATAATAAGAGATACCCCTCGCATTAGAGTAGGCCTGCATAATAAATATTTTATAATTTTAATAGGCTCAGCGCGTACTTTGTTCCACAAACAATTTCATGGCACAACCGAAATAAATTCCCTTTCGAAACTTAGACATGCAATAATTAATTGTAACTGTTGTCGACTTTTGTTTTTTGAGGGTTTAAATGTGCTATTTGTGTTGAACTTTCCGTTGATTAAATGCTTTTTAAACGTACGCTGTCATTTTCTGTTTATTGTAATGATCTGAACGCACGCAAACCCTGTGCGTTTGTATTTATTTTTATCTTCGTTGTCATTTTGTTTCGAGTCGATAAATATTCTTAAAGAAGTAAAATTGAATTTTAAAGGGTGAACCTCATTAAAACAAACTTTTTGGGAGCATTGATACAAAAATACGCGGTTTAGTTTTGAATATTTGTGTAGAACTGACTTTGGGTTTTAATTAAAACAAAGTTTTACTCTAAATAGTAATAATTTTATGATTAAATGTATGATATTTGATTGGAGTAAACACTTCGCTTATTGATGACTTCCTTCTAATATTTTTAAGGTTAATTTATATCAAAATTATATGACCATGTGGAAGTTTTACCATAATGAAAAAAATCTGTTTATATTTCCTGCTGATGACATGGTTGGTGAGTATAACTATTTCCTGTTTATAGATCGACCCTTTTTATCTCTGTTGCTATAGTAAAATAAAGTTTCATTTCCTTCAAATTTGAGAAATTATCTTTCTAGGCAACTGTACTTTATTTTAAGATGAATTTCTTCAGTGCAAAGTTATAGCATTTTAAAAGTTTATAAACATTTGTTAAACATTTTTAAGTTCTACATAAAAACACCTACCTTATGTTGTTTTTTTTTCCTTCCAATATATCTCTGAACAAGTTCCATTGTATTCGTTCAGCATTATCAACAAAGATTATTTTCCAGTTATGTATTGACACAATGCTGCTGCAGTAGAAATCTTGACCTAAAACAATATATTTTGGTTAATAAAATGTTATAAAGTATTCATTTTAAGTAATAATAATTATTATTATTGCGCATTACAATACAAGTAAGATGTAATCTATTTTTAATTATTACAAGAATTTTCATAATAAAATAGTACATCTGCAGCTTCCCTAATCTCGTGTTAGTTATTATTAATAAATAGGTAAAATCAGGGGTTCGGAGCGGAGCACGGAGCAGTGAAGCAATGGGTTTTTGCACGGAGTAGGAGAAGACTCCGGAGCAAATAATTTTGATTGCTCCACTGCTCCATTTTGTTATGTACAATTTTAAAAAAAAACTACTATTTGTTCTGTTTTTCTACGTTTGAAGATCAATAATTTGTTTTTTCAAACATTTATATAACTTCATTGTTTGTTAGGTTCAAATATTGTTATTTATGATCAACTTCTACATATCCGATAAAATTAAAACTTTGTTTTTAAAGACCATTTTTTTTTATTCAAAAAACTTTTTTTTATAAATGTTAACAATATTTGGAGCATGGAGCGGAGCTGGAGCAGGCATTTTGATGCCCGAGCGGAGCAAATAAAAAATTGGACTGTTCCAAACCCCTGGGTAAAATCCAGGTATATTTCCTATACCTAAATTTTTTCATTAGCTACAAGTTTCATCTGTTTAGAAACACTATTAATCGCTTACAGCAGCCAACATTAGTTTATAAATTGATTTCCTTAACGCTTTTTGTTTGTTGAAGCAAGACTTAATTTTTATTGAACAAAAAATGTTTTAAATCAGTTTTATGAAAACATTAATCATTTTTATAGCTCTATAGAACATTTTAAATTTCACCATCTTCCTTCGAACATAATTCTTGTATTTCGTTCTCGTCTAGTAAATTTGTGAGTCTTCACAGGTCTCCGGTAGTCATCCCCAATATTTGCTTTTTCAAAATGAACTCTGTGCGTGCAGTTAAGAACAAACTCATGCAAAATTAGCTTTTCAAACGACTCCCCCAGCGTATGCGAACACTCAACTTTTCCTTTGAAGATCGCTTGCTGAGAGAACTATATAAAGGCCTGTGTCCTGTACACAAAACGACGTGTTCAGAAAATGGAAATAATATACACCACAACTCCAAAATTAAATTAGTTACTCAAAAGCACAGAAAATGCAAAATCAAAGCTTTTAATCCGCTTGGCTTTGTACAAACGTACTTTATCAATCACAGGCAGCAAGCGAACTAATCAGATATACTATTCTTAACATGAGTCAAACAGATCGTTTGCAAATAATTTAAAGGTACTTCTACTAACCAAATTTTATTATTTCATGTAAAAAAGCTTTGGCACCATAGTTAAAAAATAGCACACAGACGACAGATGCCTATTGGTGTACTAAAAGTTTCATAATTTACTTTGAGGATGACTACACTCACAATTTTTAAGTGTACTTGCATTTAATTTTAATAGATGTAATACGAAATGTTTGTAGCTAATTTAAGTATGCACAACTTAATTTTCCGCAAGGCGTGTTAAAATTTAATTTTAAATGGCGTTTGCCGGCGACGAATATTACTACGATAATTATACAGCAGGAACATTCTTTGTTGCAAATGTGCAAGTGTTATCACACTTGCAATTTCTGGCCGTAATGACATTTTTGCTGGAATTAATTTTAAATAGCGCAGACAGCAAACATTTAATGTGAATGTACGTTCTCAAATTTAAAAATTCATGTTTAAGTAATACAAGGATTAAAAAAACTGCCAGAGGTAAGTTTATGCAAAGGTACAATTTGCGTATCCAGACAAAATAATACACAGTGTATGTGCCTATAAATTGGTGGACAATTTTAACATATCAATGATCCTAATACAATTTTAAAGCCAAAAATTTTGTTACATACACGCTATAACCATTTTCTGGTTCTAAGAAAGCTTTTCTAACAAACGCTTGATAAGTAAGAATATTTTTGAAGAATATAATATTTACATGCAGTGTACGAACCAATTGTTACAATTCAGAAACTTGAGCAGTAACACAAAAGCAAAATACAAAGAATAAATAAATTTAGAATGCAGAGCATAAGGAGATTTTGAACGAAAATAGAGGAAAGTAAAGTAATTAATAATTTATCAATGATAAAATTAGAAAAACCGTAGATTCTCCTGCCAAAAAGTAGGTACGCAGAAATTGGATGGAAAATGAACGTCGAAGCAAAAAGAAGTAGAGAAGGGCCAATAACAAAATGGAAAAACGAAGGGAGGCAGAGGGTAAAAGAACTAGGAATCAGCTGGAGAGATGTGCCACAACTAGCCAATGATAGAAACAAATGGAGATGCATAAATAAGAGTTACGAAAATATTCCTAGAGACCAAAATGTATAAGATGATTTAATTGAAAAGAAGAAGAACTTGCAATGGATGCTAATTTTTGACTACAATTTACTTTTTATTGTGAAAACTGATTGTTATGTACATCAAAGTTTTGCACATCAGTATAATTATAAACAATTTTCACTGTCTTTGAAATAATGTTTAGAAACCATTTATTATTATTAAAGTATGTAATATGTGCAGTAATTAAAATGTAGCACTGACTTTCACCTGAGTTTAGAGCTTTAATTTAATAACGTGTTTATTTGGTTGATTTTAACCCCACAACTTGCTTCAATGTTATACCACACACGCGTCAGGTTAAGCATGGTTTGATAAAAATTCCTGAGTGTATCCGAAGGTTTTTGTTTTAGCTTAATGAATTATTTATCGAAAACAACCGCCAGCAAATTTATGTCATGTATGTGTGCTTTAAAATTGCTAATTAAGGTTCAACACCGAAAAACCAACGAATGCGCCGGACATTAATTTTTATTTGCCGATTTATTAAACGAGCCGCTTGTATTTTTCAGCATGCCTTTCAAGACAGTGTCAAAAGTCCGAACCAGTTCATTTGAAATGCTGCTCAGAATCATCGCTTATCGTTTATGGAGATATTTTCAACAAAAACAAAACGACGAATTTTAAACTCCGATATGCAGAAAATGATTGAATCTTAAGTTTGAGAATCCGTAATGATTTCTCGGAATTTTCTTGTACTCTAAATGCCGTTTTATTATTCAAGTCACATGGTTTCGCTGAATTCTTTAAATCGTGGCGACAAAAAATTTGAACGTTCCTGTTTCGAAGAAATCTCGCATTCTTCAGCCATCGACATGAAAAATTCAACTGTGCTATCTCTTAGCGCGCAAAATTTTCTTTCTACACCCAACAACAAACTGCAATATTTGCAGCTTAAAACTTTCATATCGACCTATTGCAATTAAATCAGATGAAGTACTTTACAACAAATTTTTAAGTGCAACTAAAATCAAGTGGTGATATAACTTTTAACGTATTTAATTTTGTCAATGAACAAGACTAATCAAAAGATATTCAGGAACAAAGGAAAATACTACGAAAGCACATGAAGGATGCAAGAGAAAACGACAAAAAAGCTAACATTGCATACAATAAATTATTTGTCGAAGATGCTGTTTATACAATAAAGGATTTGGGATACACAAAAACTACACTGAACCTGACAAATGTGGATATAGAACAAAAGCAGAGAGAAAACGCTGAAAGAAAATACAGTGAGATATCACCAGAAAAGTCAAAAAACTAGTAAACGTAAATCGGATTGGTGCCAAAGTAGACGAGCAGGCAATGGAAACGAAAAAAAAAAAACAATTAAAAAAGAAATGAAAGTAAAAATATGGAATATAGGAACTTGGAACGTCAGAAGTTTATCTGGAAAAGAAGAAGGATGGGCATGTAGTATGGAAGTGAAACGAAAAGGGCATGGCTAGCTAAATCTACACAGAAAAGGCAAAGAGGAAGACTGGGAAAAACTTGGAATCAAGTAGTGGCTGAATGTTTGAAGGATCGAGGAATATCCTGGAAGGAGGAGATGAACATGGCAAGGGACAAGAAAGAATGGGCAGTATTTATTTATTTATTCATGTAATTAGTTGATTTATTGTAACTACCTTAACACCTTCGAGTAACTAAGGTCATTGAATAATAATTTTAAAAAAAACTTAACTGCATTTTTTTGGCATGTCACATTTTACATACCATACTAAATATAGCAAATCTCTCACATAAGAAGCTTTCGCAGCCTACTATTACAGGCAGTAAAGCCGTTCCTAAATCCGATTTTTAATAAAACCAATTTCTGTATAAGCTAGTGAAAGGTAGCGACTTAAACTTAACCTTGGCTACCCTGAAGGGATCTTTCAATATTTTGTTGTAATAAATGTTTTACTGCGTTGCGAATATTTTATTAAAAGTTAAATAAATCAATTTTTATTAGACATTACTGACATTTCGTTTTTAATGTATAGTGGGTCTGACTTTCAGGATTCTCCCCAAACCACTTTTCAGCCAGATTTATGAAACTTTATTAAAGAAAATCATGCTTTTGTCAATAAAAATCTACATGATACACTCAAAGGTTCAAACCGAAATAAA
This sequence comes from Elmis aenea, assembly GCA_947652605.1. Classification (NCBI taxonomy): domain Eukaryota; kingdom Metazoa; phylum Arthropoda; class Insecta; order Coleoptera; family Elmidae; genus Elmis; species Elmis aenea. The sequence continues at coordinate 2,506,518 of OX393581.1, read as the reverse complement.
AATTGGTAAAGTATGCAGCCCCCACTCGATACATATAAGCCAAGCTAAGAGATGCAAATATGGTTATTCACGTCCATTTTAATAAACATATTTAAGGGTCAAGTACTTATAAGCTATAAACAAGCACTTATGGTGAGTAATATAATTACATGATCATAAAACGACACAGAAAACGTTTTAAAATTTGATATAGGCACACTTAAACTTCCTATTAACGTGAATAAAATAGTAAACTAACAGTTAGCAAAGAATATGCACGCTAAAAGTTTTTTCCAGTGTTTACGATACGAGTGATTGAAAATTTTACATTAGCAAGAAATTTTGATGAGGCCTTGTTGTAGAAATAAAACCCAAAATGGTTATGATGTAACATTTTATTACATTATCTTGCTTTTAGGCTTAATGTAAGTTTAAATTTGGGAAGCGAGTTTTTAATTTAGTTTAGTATCAAAAGAGTTGGAAAAGTAATCAAAACGAACATAATTTTTATTTAACAATTTAAGAACAGCGACTCTTTCACGTTCAGAAGTTTATGTTGAATTCAAAAATAATAGATTTCCATAAATATTATAACCATTGTTTTATTTCACGCTAATTCATTCTCATATTATTGTAAAACAGCTTTAAAGTTGAAGAACTATTAACTAAATTCAACGGAAATGAAGCAAATGCATTTTTGTAAAGTTTAATGTTGATATAAAGCAATTTTCAGAGATTTTCCTGTATTTCCACTGCTAAAACTTAAACACTCCCACTCGTAACATTATTGATTTTCTTTGGGCGAATGTAGAGTCACCTCTGAAACAGAACTCCAACGTCGTTGCAAAAAAAAAAAAAAATTAAAGGGTGTCAGAGGCTTCTGCAATTTTGGAAAACGTTTTCCAGTGTTCTACAACTTCATAATTTTGCACTAATATTGAAATCTGTAGCTATCACATGTACAGAAAAGTAAAAGTGGTTTGAAAAGCTGATTTAAATGTATATATCTGTATTTTATTACAGAAAATCGTTTTATAATCATTACATCTTAGTTATAACCAACAACACTCGCTACTTAAATGTGTAAAATAATATACAGGCAAAAAGAATTGGTGAAAAGTTCTTTAAACCATTAAATCTATAAAAAAAGCTGTTATACAATGTTTTATACACAACAAATTACAACCAAAACACGAAAAAGATGTTGTTCAGGTTTAATTAGTCTTCATAAAAGCAGTTGCAGATAACTGACATCAATTTTCATGCTGTTAATTGTTAAATAAATTCATGCAATGTAAAACTATGGTCCAACTATACAGTAAATTACTTTTTTTCATAGTTGATTAATATAACGATGTACGTTACGTACCAATTAATTAAATTACAATTAATTAAAGTAATGCAATTAGTAATCAAATCTATGTCATTTTAATTCGCAATTTGCAGAAGCCACTAAATAAAGCCATAGGAAAATTAAGCCTATATGGAAACTATCCTGAGGTAACAATTTTACAATGAATACATTAACAGAATATTTTGCTTCGTGCTTCAAGTTTGTGCAAATAAAAATTGTTTTTCGGTTTGTTAGCTAAGACCCCAATAATTGTTATTTTTAGTTAGTTATGAGTTCTTCTACTGTTAGGTGTAGGACTGTTGAGTTGTGTTGTGCAGACTTTTTCCCATGTTTTTCTGTCTTGTGCTAGTATTTTTATGTCTTTCCATTTGATGTTTCTGTCCGTTGCAGATTTTTAAACTTCGTCTTGCCAGGTTTTTCTCGGTCTACCTCTTTTGTTTTTTCCCTTTGATCTGGCTTCATAGCCTTTTCTGGTTAACCTTTCTTCTTTCATCCTATAAATGTGACCCAACCATCCTAACTTCCTTGTCCATTCCTCCATTTGTCTTTATGATCACTTCTAAATATATATAAAGCTTTCTAACTGTTCCAACCTAAAGTGATGTTATGCCCTTTTTTCTCTGTTGTAACGATCATAGGTTTAGTTTTTTTTGTATTTATTTTTATATTAATTAGTTCCAATTCTTGGTTTAGAGTTTCTAGATTTGTTTGCAGATTGTTTTTGTTCCGCGACTAAGACCATGTCGTCTACGAACATTAGCTCCGTTATGTTTAATTTTTTTTATTTTCCTGTTGCCTAGGTGAACGGTCTCATTTTTTGTTTTACTTCATTAATTACCCCATCTACATTTAACTACTGAGAATAATAATGGGCTGAGCAAGCATCCTTGTTTTAAGCCCACTTTTGTTTCAAACTCTTCCGATTCTTCATTTTGTGTTCTTACAATATTTACCGTTTTTTCGTACATCGCTTTTATTATGGCGATTGTTTTTATTTCCATTCCCTTCCTTCTTAGGGCCGCCCCTTCAAACGTATTTTCTTTTGATTTTATCGAATGCTTTTCCAAGTCTATAAAACAAAAATATATTTCCTTATTTTTTGCTAAGCTCTTTTCGATTGTTTGTCTTATTATAAAGACTGGGTCTTGTGTACTCCCTCCTCTTCTGAAACCGTATTGGGATTCTTCTAGTGTGTTATATATATTTTCTTTTAATCTGCCTTCCATTACCCTTGCTAGTATTTTCCCTGGTACTTATTAATTTTATTCTTCTATACTTGGAACAATCCCTTTTGTCCCCTTTTTTGAGTAATGGTAGGATTATTCCAATGCACCAATATCTTGGTACTTTTCTTGATGTTATTACTTCGTTCAATAGAGCTCTGGAGGCTCTAAAACCCCAATCATGAAGCTAAATAGAGTGCCTCCATCAAGATGACGTTTACAAGCTATTTTAATTTTCATTAGTGCGACTAATTCGATTTATGGAAAACAATGTTATCAGTTCATGAATATTATGCTGTCTTGGTTTTGGTGGGTCATAGCTAGCAAAGAATCTATTGTCAAATAAGTAATTTTACATATTACTATACATATACTAGGCGCTTTAAGGAAAAATGGTGGTAATTTACATTGGCACCTTATTTAAAATATTGTACAAAGAATTTCTGATGAAAAGAGTTACAAAAAAAATTGATGGCTATTTATTTACACCCTAAAATATTTTTTAAAATGTAAAACGTAATTATGACAAGTATAAAGAAAGAGTATAATTCCGTCTGTAGCATGCTTTTGGTTATTGTTAATTATATTAAATATAATTAAAAGAAACATTAAGTTAGGTATTTTAATATGATTGAATTACAGAGCTAAATAATGAAGCTTCCAATGCAATCTATCCCGAAAACATAAAATTACCCGATTACAGGTAGCATAATTCATTATATGTAGGGATCTTCCATTTCAAAATTGGGGCCTTTTGTAAGGGCGACGCTTTGCACGCGTTAGTTCAGCGTCCCGACGCCAGAGGGTAGACATACCACCGTTTTCAGCCTTTGCGGAAGCATCTCCTGTACACACTCGTTGACGTTCCCGTTCATTTGATTTACGTCACCAAAGGTTGTCGCCGCGTCGCGAGTGAAGCGGAACAAAAAAAAGTCTAAATCATCCGAAATTAGATAAAAGCTACAAAAAGGTTCCAATAAATGCAGGATTTAACGGCTCCCGCTTACGTAGCGGCCTCGCCTCCACCATTATTTGCATTTCGCAGCAAAATGAGGTCATTATATTTTGTTCTGTACTTAATGACAATTTATATGCGCGAGAAAAAAAGAAAAAACGCAATATTAAATGGCTTTAAATAATATCTTGGAAAATTCCGTTTAAAAACAGTTAAATTGAAACAATAAATTACGTGTTTCAGCCGGCTATTAGCGGAAGATTATACATAATCTTAAGCTTTTTTATTTGCGACGAAACGAGGATGGGTTTTATAATGGACGCTTTTAAACTTGTTTAATTTATGTAAGAATTTTCTCGGAGCTGGAAGCTGGTGTGAACTGTTTATATGGGTTACACTGCAGTTTATTGATTAAGTTATAATCTTGTTTCCTTTTGATATCGTGGAAACAAAAGCCCTAACAACAATATGTTCGGTCGGATTTGTATAACTTGAGGAAGATATAATTTTACTGTAGTCTTGGAATGGCGCCAAATAATATCGTTGGGTATTTGACCCTATCACAGCACGACTATTCTATTTGGCAGACCAGCAGTTTGCATTTCAAAAATGAATTGAGAACTACATTCAGTGTATACATAAAGAGTACATAAAAAAAACAACGCCAACAGAAATATGACTATTACCCTATTACTAACTGTCCTTGTTATTTTCTCTGCCCTCAGAGAAGGTATACAACTTTTTATTGCAAAAAATTAGTGCACCTTAATTCATCTCTGCAGCTACAAACTCATATGATACCAAAAACAATTAATTATTAGAAATATCTGAACTTAAAAGAAATCAAGCAACAATAGGGATGGGAACCAAGAAAGTTATGTCTTTTTTTTGAAATTAAAATGAAAACACTTATTATTATTTCCGCGGAGGTGGTCCCCTTTCGGGTTCCTGTACTGCGACCTATTGGTCTATTGTACTCTCTGGTGATAGCCCCCGTTTTTGAAAAACTCTAGGATTTTCTTTGAAGGTTTTTCTTAACCCTTCTTCGTTGGCTTTTTCCATCCCTAGAAGTCTACGCCGATAGGGTGGAATCCTTCACACTGGCATATTACGTGAAGAGGAGTGTCTTCTTACCACATCCTCTGCATATATCGGTCTCTGAGAGCCCTATTATGTAAAAGTGTTTGTTTAGCTCACAGTGTCCTGTGACGAGTCCTGTGGTAGCTCTGATGTCTACTGTGCTCATCCTGAGCCTTTCTTCTTTCTTTTCTTTAGAGACCATTGACAGGATAGCCTTAAAATGGGCTTGTCCTGCAATTTTTTTTCAATGAGCATTATGCCCTTGTATTAATATGTCATTGAGACACCGCCTGGCTGTTCCATAGGGTGTACCACTGCGGGTTCTGGTCCGAAGAAAGGTGTCTCGCTGCCAATTTTGGCTAGGCGATCTGCCTTCTTGTTCTCTGGTATATTTAGTGTGCCCTGGGCACCATACCAGTTTAACATTATTCTTGCTTCTTAGTACGTTAAGTGTCTGGGTGCAGTTCAGAACAAGTCCTGAGATTACTTCCGACGAAGCAAGAGCTTTTAACGCTGCTTGGCTGTGCCCTAGGCACAATACCAGTTTAACATTGTATTTATACACTTATAGTTTGCTCATAAAATAATTTTATTCGTTAAAATATCCACCTTCCTATTCAAGTACCCTTTCCCAGCGAGAAGATAATTTATGAAATCAAGTTATAACATTGCGTATTTTTATATCTAAAAAATGTAGACACTGCCGCTTTTACAGCTGCTTGATTATTAAGGAGTTTACCACGTTTATTATTATCAAAAGATAAAAATGAGTGATAATCCACAATTTCTGTAAAGAACTGTAAAATTTGTGATTGAGTTATTGTTTGGGATTGCATGGCTAGGAAGTAGGATACTTGTCCATTACAGAAGGTAGATACTATAAAGTCTCAAAGATATAAAAATATACTTAATTAAAACTTTTCTCCGTCTATTTGCATCTCGATTAAAAATTATTTTCCAACAAATCGTTACTAGTTGTCACACAGCACGCAGCAAAAGAACATAGTTTGTTGAAAACAGCGCAGATCTTGACCTAATTGCTAATTTATGACATAAAATAAAGAAATCCTTAACTAGTAGATAATTAAATGGTCTAAATATGCATGAAAAATATAAATAACTTACTGACACATTTTGAGACCATCAATATAATTTTTAAAGATATGTTGTAAAACAATATCAGTTTGCCTGTAACGATTTACATTTACCAACTTTCAAAGACTAATTTGACCCAAAACAATTTATTTTACAGCAAGAAAATCATTTCCCCGCTCAGATGCCCGTCCAACTACCATTTCTATCGATCCGAATCACTTGGCAGATAAACGAGACAGAAAAACACTAATTTATCTTTGTGTATCGGTACCCTACTGCCAAGTCTTTAAAGGTGGGAAACAGAATACGATATTCTGACCAATTAGGATGTCCCTTAGGACGTCAAAAGTCACGGCGAAAGTTTAGAGCCCGCTAGGGAAAATTCACAACGAGGCGTTCTTCTCCGAGTTGTTGTTAAAATTTAACCGAAGTCGACCCCTAGGATGCCCGAATTATAAACACGAATTGATCCATGCGGAAACAATATCACGGAGAGATAAATATCTGCTCATTGATGTTTTCGCTGGAGTCTCCAATTTGCTGGCGTAAGGCCTCGAAGTTTTTACGAGACATTTAATGACTCTTCGCTAATGTTGATGGCATTTTTATCTAACGTTGCTACGCGAGCAATAAAATCGAACAATTGATATTTTCTACGTACGTTGTATTTTCTGTAGCAGAATTTTTATTGCCGAAAAAGCTCTAGAACAGTGTGGTTATTCGAGTTTTATGTATAAGATGAAAATGTTTCGCTTTTAGCGTAGTTCAACTTCAATATTATCTTGCGGAATCAATACTGGGACATTAGCGACTGCAGGATTCTCTTTAGCGCAGTAAGGTGCGTAATGCCTTTCTCGATTTCCGCTTGATGTAGGCGGTAAAAGATGTAAAGAGCAAATAAATGCAGGCGGACGGCTTATGCATGGGTGAATATCAAAAATCGACATTTTTAAAAGCCCAATTGGATGAGTAAGTAATGACAACTGTCATAATCGATGTAAAATCGCTGACTTAATTTTTCGTTAGCACTTGTAATTTTTAAGAGAGATGCAAATGTGGGGTCCAACAGACCCAGTATTTTACTTATATTTATTTTTACAGGCATACATAAACAATGGCCGGTTCAAATTTGACATGGGAAACCTCTTATATAAGTTCTAAATGTACCTCTACCCGTTTTTTCAAATCACTAAAGCTATTACAATCACCATGATCGTTTTCAAGGTATAAATAAACCATTTTCTTCCTGTTTAATGTCTAATTTGTACGATTCACAGTTTGCATCACGCACGGAACATCAATAAAATGCAAGGCTCCGCCGACTGTAAAATCATTTTCCAGGCTATGCACTTCTTTAGAACCCTCGTTAAAAGTTTTGTGTACGGAATAATAATTCACAAAAATTACAACGAAATGAGCACATATTATGGCAGTTTATTGCGCTTTTTATTCCTCTTTACATACTTAAGTGTCGTATCTAGCTGGGAAATATTAGCACAGCATTTGCATATAATAAGCCAATTACATATTTACATTTTAGCTGTAGCTTAACGATGTAGTTTTACGTTCTGCATGTTGGCGGCAGCGTTTAGTACCGTAATCATACACTTATTAATATGTTAACATATATTTAATTCGCAGTCTTTAAACCAAGGTATAGGTAACACGAAAAAGAATATAAGTTAGAAACAATAAGAACTTTTGATTATCTAGGAAAGTCGTTAAACAACAAAAATGAGGAAGAAAATAACTTGGATTCTTAACGAAGCCCTTGAGACGGAACTGGAAGTATGGGAAAGAAGGATACTTAGCGGAATAAACCGGGTGTAGATGTATTCTGGAACACCTCCTTTTTTTCTTAAGTTTTAATTTGGATAAACGAAACTGAAGACATTTGATAAGTGCAAATAACAGAATTATTTCAACATATGTGTATGAACAATATTGTTTCACTTCCGGTTTCGCCAAAAATTACTCTAATTTTCTTTTCACAAACGAAACGCCATGAATATTCTACATTTTTAGAAAACAGAAACAATTTTTAATAGAACTGCAGTGATTTGGACCATTTTTATAAGTTCAAATTTTTGAACCACATTTATTTTTTTTATTAAGTGTGCCGTGACCAATGTCACAAGTGTACAAAAAACATTTTGGAAAATTTATTGACGTTTGGTTATTTCAATTGGTTTTGAAGATCCAGGAATCGGTTTGTTGAATTCGTGGAAACATGCCTTTTTTAAACCGGATGAACCACTATTGTTTCGTCCGAAAAATTAACTTTCTGTCAATAAATAGATTTCATAGCCGATTAAAGTAATCTAAATGCCAATTAAAATTTATAAAAACGTTTTTCGGACACTTATTGACCTTTGGAGCGAAGCACGGAGCAGTGAAGCAATGGGTTTTTGCCCGGAGCAGGAGCGGAGTCCAGAGCAAATAATTATGATTGCTCCACTGCTCCAGTTTATAATGTAGGTACAAGTTTAAAAAAAAACCTTTTTTTCAACCTTGGAAGATCAATAATTTGTTCTTTAAAACATTTATTTAACTTCACTTATTTGTTAGGATTAAATGTTGTAATTTTGTTTTAAAAACATATTTTTTTAACTAAAAACTAAAAAAATTTAACAATATTTGGAGCATAGCGAAGCTGGAGTAGGCATTTTGATCCCGATTGGTCTGCTCCAAACCCCTGCTTTTAAGGACCACCTTAATATAGAGGCATATAAAAGAAGATTGGTATTTTTTGCACCCTAAAAGTAAAATTTAATTGTGGCAAGAATAAGGAGGGAATATAATTTCTTCTGTAACAAACTTTTGGGATTACAATAAAAAGGAAATGAAAATGCATGCAGAACTGAGCTGCGTTGAAACAGCACAGAAAACTGACATTAACTGAACGTTGCATATTTCCCAAGAATAAAAATGTAACAAGTTTCTTGCACTGTGTGACAGGCTCAGTCTGTGCGAATACGAGATATTTAATAGTTTTAGAGTTGGCACCGAACGTGCACCGCATATCAGAAATCTTTGTTGTCATGCACCCGTTTCTAAATGTATAATTTTTACGTGTCCCGCAAATCTACACGGCAATTATTCATATTTTCCTGCAAAAACGCGATACGATCGCCGGGACCAACCCCAGCCCTAATTATAATCATTAGCCGGGCACTCCTTATTAGTTGTGAATGATGGGTGCACTATAATCACGCAACACATGAGAAGTCCATACTCTTAACGAGTCATGAAATGCGCCAAGAATTAGCCAGTATAGTGATTGAAGTTTAATTAGCGGATGTAGACATATGTGATAAATACTGTAATTTAAACAGATGGGTGACAAAAAAAGTCAGGATTATCCTTTTTTAATTTGAACAAACCAAATATACACGTACGCATATTTGTTATTTAAAAAATATTCTCATATTTATATCATTATCGGTTTCGTCAAAAATAGTCGTAACATTGTTATTTTCAATGGAACACTCTATGTTTCCTTTCATTTCTTCAGCTAAAATAATTGTTACTCACTTACTAGTCCTCACCCTCATCTACCATAGGTGTACAGGTGACTATATTTTTCCAATTACTTCTATTGATTGCTTTCCAGGTCTCTTACCTTTTTATACTATCAAATGCCTTCTCTAGATTCACTACTCCCGTGTATAGTTAATAATAAATAATTGTTATCTTACCCAAACATTAAATAACTGTTACAACATAAATTTCATTTTAAAATGTTGGTCACTAATGAATTATTTTGATTATCCAACTGTAATACGATCAACCAATTTTTTTAAAAATAAATTTAAGTAACAGTTTTTTACTCATATTTTTTAATGGTAATTTATAGACAATGCATAATTGATTACAGCCCAATGTATAGTTTGTTATAAGAGATAACTCATTCATGTCGAGTGCTTTAATAAATTGTGTCCCTCTGGACACATAAATTTGATTTTAGGTGTAGCATACATATGCCATATTTCTAGGAGCTCAGCTTCGCGTAACACTGTATAACAAAGGGCCTATTTAGAGTCAATTTAACTTACGGTAATTATTATTTTATTGCGTCCCTAAGCCAAAATAACTTAATAGCTAACAATAGTCAAAAAAACCTGTTTGATGTTTAATGTTTATTTCACTTTGACATATTGCCGAAAAAAAATTATTTGAGTAGCAAATTTCATTATGTAACTCCACAGAATCAAAAATTTTACTGTGGCAAGCTCTCTACCAAAATTCTAATATCCAGAGCAATTAAGAAAGCTTGTGTTTTTTTTGTGTGTATAACAAATGTTTATAAAATTTCTAATTAACTTTTTTATGCAATAAAAGTAAAAATTGTATTTTATGACTTAGAAACTGACAAGGACTTTAATCTTCAATGGTTCTTAAGAAATGCAAGAATATAAAAGGAATCGATTTCATGTGTGATTGTTGAAATGTGTGTTGTATTTGTAAAAAACCGCTGCCGACGTGCGATTTAACAAACTGTCAGAAAATCTGAAACCACACAATATTACTGTAAGGCGATTTGTTCAGCAGGTGATTAGCCTGAAATGCGGGCAGGCTGATTGACCTGACCTCTATAGATTTTAAAATGCTTTTTAAAAATAAAGTTACAATTGCAGCAGCGGTTGCTAAACTTATTTTGTCGCGAAAACCATACACGATTTTTTTAAACTTGCGAAACCCCAACCATATTTATATTCTATTGACCTCCCCAAATTTGAGTACGACTTTAGATGAAACAAAAATGGTATTTTTGATACATAATACTCTGTTGCTATAATTTTATTGACATAATATATTATAAGACATAATAAGATTAACATCTTGAGTATTTCGAAAGTTTCGGTTCACCAATTTTAGAAGCGATATGTCACTCCAATCATTGTTATTCCAAGCATAACAAATATGCTTTGGTTTTCGACAGGTATTAATTAGTCATTATCTCCTTATATATGCAATCTCAAGGTCTCATTTAAGCAAATCCTAACGCAGTTGTTTGATCTTCCAATTCGCCATGTAATTTATCAAGACTGAAAGGAGGATTATTCGAAGGTGTGATGCGAAACCACAATAAGTAGAATTCTCTATTGTGTCTTGTATCGTTATCTGATATAATAGGATGTTTGTTCTAGCAAGACTGGATCGTTTAAATAATGGCGCTGTCTTTAGATATTGCGGTATTGTAGTTTAGCGTTCCTTAACCCCTTGACTGTGCTCTACGAACTGGGTTCGGGCGTGCTTTTCGCGCTAATGCCGAGGCTCTACGATTTAAATTTGGGCATTTTTACCGCTTTTGCACCGTTGACCTTGTCCTACAAACTGTTTTCGAGCGGTTTTATCGCGTTTGTGCCGCGCTGTACGATTTGAGGCCTTGTACACGCGAAAGCAGATAACTTCGGTTGATCGCGCGTTAGAGCCGGTTTTATGCACGCGACAGTATCAAGGCGGCGTAGGCAGATTTTTTTTTAACGTGCATTCTGTGTTGAAGCTATAAGTTGGAAAAAGACAAAAAGTAGGTTGGTCTTTGTCACCGACGCCAAAAGTCTTCTTTTTTCTTGACCCAAAAATCTTATGCAGGTAGATTTGGGTAAGTTGGGTTGGCGTGGTTTTTGCGTGTGATTTTTGTAACAAAAAATTTAATTTTTTTGAGGAAGTGATAGAGATCAGCCTAATTGTTGTATTTTTCAACTCACAGCTTCATTACAGAAGCAACATAAAAAAAGGTTAGCCTCTGCCGCCGCGACATTGTCGAATGCATAAACCCAGGAATTTAATGTAACGTTCAAGGGGTTAATAAGTTTGCATGTAAAATTATTTTTGTTTTTGTAGACATTTTGTGAAAATACGGAACAAAATGATGTAGATTCGTTAAGTGAATTATATTAAACTGAAAGGTTTTTATTATTCAGACCCTTAAAAATGTTGTTATTTTAGATCAATGCGCAAAATTTTTTAGTTTCTTTTTTGAGATAATTGTGAATCTAACCGGAATACAGCAATCAATACGTATCTACTTAACTTTTCTTAAACTGAATTTCCAACGTATAGCTCAACTCGGATCAGATTAGGCGCGATTGACAGTTGCGATATCTAACAGGCCCAATCTGACAGAAGATCTGACAGTTTAATCCTAACGTGGGTGCCCCACTTTAATTTGCAGCTTATTACGACATCCGTAAACGTTGTAAACAAAAGCTGTTAAGCAAACAAATGTACATGTAACAGTACTACACTACAGTTTGGAAAACAATGCAAACACTAAGGTGAAAACATAAATAAAAAATACATATTTATTCACAATTTTACCAAGAGTTCTAAGAAATTTTATAGCACCATATTTTCATGGAATCCTGAATATGTCTTGATCTTTTATAATAAATTTTAATAAGAGTATAATGTCACAGAACGATCTATAAACAACAAAATATTTGCATTTTCAACTTAAACATTTAACAACACTGTCTAAAAAAATTTATTCAATAAACTACATCGTAATAATATTTTCACAATATTTTATATGATTTGTGCTCTAGAATTGATCTGTGGAGTTATATTTACTTTGAAAAATAAATATACCAGAACAGTTCCTGCAAGGATATCAGTTTCCTGAACTATGTTTTGTAAACAAAATATTCAAATAATACAAAAACCGTCTTTTTATAATTGAGTTGCTTCTTTTAGCGTAAAAGGTTCTTGTAAAAAATGTTTTGCACAAATATATTAAAATTTTGGATAAAACGCCAATTTTCTTTAAGTTTAGCACTTTGATTAAAAGTGTTAGATTATCTTTTACATGTCATGTTCTATGAAGCCAATTAAATTTTGCGCCATAATTTTGTTGTTTCAGCGCTAAAGGCCCTATCGTGCATGAGTTGAGTGAACGCTTACCCAGTATTCATCGAAATAATGTAAAATTTGTCAAGTATGTATATTAATAGTGCACAAAGGACTAGTTATATAAACATGGATTGCGTGCATTGGGGCAGGTACGTGCGTCAATTGCACCTACATAGCCATAATTTATTTGACACTTGATTTATTTCTATTAAATTTATAAGCAAACAATGCAAACATTTTAACTTTGGAAAATATTCAGTATATCAAAATTTATTCAATATAAAAGATTAAAATAGATCAGAGAAAGTCCTTCAACTTGTCTTGCATTTGGATAGGAGATCCTTTTAAATACTTACTAAATCAAGCTTATTTATATGTAGTATGGTATTCCTTAAAATGCATCAAAGAAAAAAAAAACACTTTGTAACTTTATAATGTACAAAAATACTTTGAATTTATAAAACAAAAGTATATCAATGATATTAACGCCTCAAAGCAAAGCATATAAACCCTAATTGTTTGATGATTCTGACGTGATTCTCCTTGTAATTTTTCTATTGCTCTGTATCGAGAAGTTACCCTCAACCATTTTTATTTGAAAAATATTTTCGCTTGACTGCATTATAAAGAACCGAGAAGTTGACTTCGTTGTAGGCTCAGCTGGACATGTAATGTTTCAAAAGACAAACTGACCCGCTTTTGTATTTTTTGAAGACAGCAGACAGTCGACAAGCACCAAATTAAGTGACTTATCCCAGTTCACTTGTAAACAAGCTGTTTTGTGTCGACCGTTCTCGAAAAAATTGAAAGTTAAGCGACAGACTGGTAACGTGATTTAAAAAAAAATGTTTTTCTACAGCTTCAACTTAGATAATAAATCGAAATTGAAGTTTGGAAAGTTACAAATGGTTTAATCCAAAATATTTTGATGTTAAATATCACAATATACAGCTTTTGGAGTACTTTTTATTGTCACGTAATATGCAAATCTACATTTTATAACTTATTAAGGAAAAAATAAATAAATTCATGGCGTTTTTGCTTAAAAAAATATAATTTGGCATGTACGCGTTTTGCTAATAACCGATCCAACAATTTAAGTATCTAAGATTATCTAAAACAATACAATATTTTTGTACTAAAAGTGGCATTTACTGATATTTTTGAATAATTAAGCTGAAGCACAATTTTTATTATCAAATAAAAAATAAACCTTTCTTACAAGTTTTAAGTAACTTCAAAATTTAATCAATACCTTATTTCATGCTTAACAAGATAATTAACATTTAGTGAATGAATTTCGTACACATTCTAAGGTTAGCATTATCACCCTCTACAAATCGGCATACTTGACGATTTTGAACTAAATTATTGTAAGATAATGCCTGTTCTTACATAATTGGAATATTTTAAAGGTATAGGTTTGTAAAATTTCTGAACAATTGTTGGTATCTTTAATATTTTACACACCACAAAATCTGAAGCATCTATTTATGCATTACATTAATAAATATAATTTAGTATTATGATCACCAATAGCAAAAAAAAAACGAATAACTAAGTTTAACACGAATTTTGTTGTTCATTTAAACATTATGGATTACCTAATTAAATCAAATTGTTGAGGCACAAGAAATTAAAGCATAAAACTCTTTTTTTGTACTGAAAACTTAGCGTCTGCTGCAAAAGTAATTTAAGATTGAGCAAATAAATAGTTAAGAAGATTATTAAACATACAGTTGTCTTCAAAAGTACAACTGGAACAAACAATTAGGCATTCACTTGATGTAAACTTTCTAGTTCCTTTGCTCAATGCAAGAAATTATGTCTAAGTTTTACACAACAACTTATGCAACTTTTACGTGAAATATAATAAAATTTTACTGACTTAATAAATGGGTGATACAATCATTGTTTTGTGAGAGGTTTACAAGATTATTAAACAAATATGATTTAAAAAAAAAACCTTGAAAAAATTGTGAGCATTAATTGGTGAATAATTATAATTTAGTTGTTCCCTGTATTATTTGTGATGGACCGTACTGTTGTGGAAGAGTATGTATTACTCTTAAGTTTATTGTTTAAAATTATGACCCATTATCATCGTTATAAAGTGGTTGGACCCTCAATCGCTGTTTTACCTCAATCGCTGTTTTACGTAATACCCAGGTTTGAAGCAATTATTCCTCAGCAAATAAAACACAACAAATTCATGAATTTTTTTGACCGGCTGTACATTTTTCGTTGGTTGGCTATCACTACCTAAGCGCTGCAGTTTTTTGGTTCTTGTTGTGACCATTTTGTATTCTAGTTGCATCCTCGTCATTCTTTTCTATAAGCACATTTGCATACGAGTAATGTGTTTTTATGATGTACAAATTTATCAACAAATAGTTTGTTGATTGACGAAACCCAAATACTGACGTAGGACCCACGTTATGACCGTAATATTTTAACTTTAGGTGTTTTACCAAAGTTGAAATTCTCATAACTTGGCCCTTTTGAAGCGTTGTATGTTTCAGTAACTGATGATGCAGCATTTGTTGCATGTTATTCATTTTAATAGAATGAAATAACACTGATGTAAAATAAACATAATTGACACCGGGCGGGGTGTCACAAATCCATGGTAAAAAAATTTGCTACAACAATGTTAACCAATGGAGATCAGATTGGTGATCAGATGTAAAACAACAACAAAATTTTGGTGAATTTTTATTAATCCCAATAGCAGGCATATATTGTCAAGAAAATTGCATTTTAAATTATGGGTCCTGAAGGTACTAATTTTTGTCTCATTTAATATAACTCTTGTTCTTTATTAAAAATATTTTCTGTCAAATCGGTTAAACAATGTTATTGTTCTTTTATGTTAAGTCCCACCAAGTAAAATAGTAGAGATAGGATTTGTGCACTACATCACTTTTAGAATTGTCCATAATAATTAAATATTTTAATTAACATTCTACGTATAAATTATTGTCACTATTACAATATTTTAAGGGTGAAGTTGTTAAACTTTTCGTGCGGTTGGTGTAGAATTACCAATTTCCAACTAACTTCTCAACTTCTCTTTAGACTAAAAGCGAGAAGTTGTCTTACAGCTGAATAATGAGGCAAGTATGCTCCATTAACGTCTTTTATAAATTACACCACATTATGCACCACAAGAAATGCTTTGATTTTTCTCGTTCGATGAAGCAGTTATCTGCACCTATTAAAGTCCTGCTAGGACAGTAATCAATAACTAAACTGTCAGTACGTAACGACGTTAGAAAAACCATAACTCAAGCGGCATAACGATAATGGAAACAAACTGCAACATATAATGTGCTCGTTATGGCAAGATCATTTTCGTTTGCGGAATAAAAGTGTAATAGGCAGCTATCGCGACGTTAATCAATGTGTAATTATCAAGTTATGGCCGCTGCATACATTTTATGTCTGGAGCCGGAGAACACGGATTTAATTGCAAAACTATAACTGTTAACCTTTAAAGTTGAGCTAAGTGTAACAGCATTGTGTTCTCCGGGTGTTGTGTGTGGCCGTTTGCTATTGTGGTGGTTCCAGCGTCGTCCGCAATGCGGCGCTCTCCCACCGCTCCGGGATAGCTGTCGCCCGGAGTCAACAAATACCGCTGTATATTGTTCGTTACTCGAGTCTACAGCACAAACAAGCTCCTAACATGTTTGGCAGACATATTGTGACGTTACCTAATCTGGGGATCAGCGTTGCTTTATATGACTGCGTTTGACGAACGCTTGCTACCATTTGCTAGGAAGGTTTATATTTATGTACTCGTATGTCCGTTGTCGCTCCTGACGAATGCCCTAGCTTATCCTTAAGCTTATCATGAACTTCATAAAATTTTCTCGTACTTAAGTAAGAAAAATAATAATCTATTAAGGAGCTTTAGCACGTTCGCCTAATGAATTGTTTGTACATCTATCAGAAGATCTTTATAAAACTCAAAAAGGAAATTCTTAAAGGACTTATGTCGATGATAAGAAGATTCCTGCTAAACATGTGCAATAAAAAGCATTTAAATATCATACCATAAACAAATTTGCATTAATAAAGTTCTAATTGTTGCAAAGAATAATTAATAAAGATAAGTTTAGCTTGCCAATAAAAAGTACAAATGGACAAAATGGGAATAAAAGGAGATATAAATTCAATTAAAAATCAAATTTTTAAAGAAAGAATTCCCTGATTAAATGCTGGACCAGTTAAGAAGTTAATTTTTAATAAACTAAGTGTAAATGCTTTGCTAAGAGTGCCTTCAACATATTTGGGTCACTGCAAAATTCTTAAGAATTTTTAAAATTTTGAAGAGTGGTAAGAAATTGTTTTAGGTCGATTTTAAACAAACCAAAGAGGCAAATGTATTGCTAAGAATTGTCTTTAATATTTTTAGAATACGTTAAGACCATTGCAAATTTTCGAAGGTTTTTGATAATTTTGATAAGCTACAAGGTATTGATTTTGCCGTTTCTAAACTAACTAAAGTAAAAGATGTATCGCTTAGCCTAGGGTGTCATCTTTTGAAATTGTTCCAAAAAAGAACAAACAAAGTTGTACACTTGGAAGTTTTTTTTTTAATTTGAAGGGTTTTACGAAATTGTTATAGGACGTTTTTGAACGTACTAAAGGAGTCTTTACGATTTTTGGAAAATGTTAAGACCATTGCAAAACTCGAATTTGTGCCGACCTTTTTCAAAATTTTGAAGAGACGTAAATAATACTTTTTGAAAAAATTGACGGTTAAAATGCATTGTTTGTGGTGTTTTTTACGTGGTCTGGCGCAACCCTTAGCACGCGACATTATTCTGAGATCACACAGAAAAATTTTCTAAATTGAGCGGAAAATATAAAAATTATGCGAACAAAAATCGAAAAATATAGCTTTTAGGCACTCCTAAGTTAAGGTCAATATTTTTTACTGCACTCAAGAAATAAGGTTTAGGATTATTAATATTTAGGAGAGATCATAGAAAAAAATGGAGGAATGGACAAGGAAATAAGCGAAACGATAGGAAAATGTGGGAAGAATATTGAACAGTTTAAAAACTATATTTTTTTGGAAATAGAGAAGTCCCAAAAGGAACAATAGTGGAAGTGGTAAAAAGGGTAGTAACTCTGGCACTTTTATACGGAAGTGAAACGTGGACACTCACAAATAACAATAGTAGCCGAGTGAATGCAGCAGAAATGAGCGTTCTAAAAAAAATCCTAGCAAAAAACCAAAAGAGATAGAATCAGAAATAAAATATATAGAGAACAATTAAAGATAAAATCAGTTGAAACAAAAATACAAGAAAGAAAGCTGGGATAATGGTTGAACAAATTTATGGGATAAAGGTTAACCAGAAAAGTCTATGAAGCAACATCATTGGGAAAAAAATAAAAGAGGTAGACCGAGGAAAAGCCTGACAAAACGAAGTTTAAAAAAGCAGCAACGGATAGAAACATCAACTGGAAAAACATAAAAAAAATCTAGCACTAAACAGAAAAACATGGATAAAAGTCAGCACAACACGACTTAACAGTCCTACACCTTATAGTAAAAGGACTCATATCTAAATAAATAATAACAATATATGGCACTCGGTGAAAAACGATGTTGACCTCTGCTCTGGCAGTTCTACAATATATTCTTTACAGAAAAGGTGATTTCTAGTCACTGATTTACAAAATGTACTTGAATTACTTGAGTAATTTGAGCATTTTTGAAATATTTAACAATATTTTCTTGTGCTACAAAATTTTATTACGATTTCTGATTCACGTTTTGTGAGTAACATATTTGGGTTTAAGGTTTAAATTTTGAGTACAAAATTTACGCGAATTATGTCTAATTTAAGTGACTTTGTTTAACAAAAAAATCAGTAAGTATAACAACACTCGGAAAAATTATTTGAGTAATCCTGTATTAGCTTTGCTGGAGCTATCTCTAAAATTAAAGGAAAATGGCGATTTGATGATCTCTGGGACGCCTAATCGTCTAATCTTTATGCAGGATATTTTACATATTAAATTCCATAACACGCGAGAAAGGCTTTTATGGCGTTTCGGTATATCGGTATTAATTTCCGACGATACGCATCTGAAACGAAAAATTTACGACTCCTCTTCCTTATGATCAATAACTTGGCAAGAGTCTTTTATTTTCCATTTATTGCGTCCTCCCGTGTCGCGTTTGCTTGATATGACCTGATGTTACGACCCAAATGGCTGACCCACCCTACTATTACAAGGGTTACAAGCAATTTAGATACCCGTATTCTGTGTCATATTTTTTCGAATCGACCAACTGATAAAGCGGTCGTCGTTTTGTGTATATTTGAAACGTCGTCGATACGGCCGGGGGTCACTTGGTATTATAATGTAATTAACAGAACTCGTTAGCCCTATTAATGACGCCCGACTCTTAATAAGTTATTTGCCAGAGCGAGGAAGAGGAATACCTGACCTAGCAACGGCTGCCACTGCGCCACTTCGAGCGGAAGATACGGCGAAGAGTAATCATTTCGAGCATTCCTTGGGCGCCAACCGCGCTCATCAGCGCCTGCTTGTGTACAGGGCCGGACCTACTCTAACTGCCCACATTCAGTTGACTACGCTGGTTTAATTTTTCATAAAGATTAACAAATTTAATTATTAAAATAGCTTAGACCACAAAGACAGACAAGTGATAACATATAGGAGAATATAACAGAAAGAAAAATAGAAGAAGGAGAAGAACTTTGCTTAACATTTAAAGACTTAAAAGCAGCCCTTGATACGGTGGACAGAAGAGAAATATGGAAAACCATAAGGGAAATGGAAATACCTAACATTTTAATAAACGCAATTAGAAGAACATATCAGACAGTTAGAGCTAAAGTACAAGTTGCAGGACAACGATCGAATGAATTCAGAATGAATAAGGAAATAAAACAAGGAGACATAATTTATAATTATCATGGGCAAGATAGGTAAACGAATTAAAGAAAAACATAAACAACAGAACACTGGAATTGGGTACAGAAATCTAGGACTAATTAGACTGAATAGCCTATCCTATTATACGCACGTGACGTGGTGCTAATAGCAAATACTAAAAATAAAATCCACAAGTTAGTGAACGCATGGACCGAAGAAATCGAGGACATGAAAATGGAAGTGAATAAAAATAAAACAAAAATTATGATCCTAAACGAGAATTTTTATTGTATAGTTTAATTTTAAATTTACTGAATGCCTTTAAGCTTTTTTTGTCATTTAATGAGTTCAAAATAAGTAATTATTTGTAGTTATTAAAAAAAAGTGTATGCACGTGATTGTATAATTAACTGTGCAAATTCTAAACAAAACTTTTCAAAATTGTGAACTGGCGAACTAATCTGATTGTGGGCTCAAAACTGTTTTGGATATTTTATGGCACAGGTTTACACCCCTGCAGCTCACGCGAAAATTTCTGTATACCGTACAGAGCTAGTCCGTCTCTGTTCGCTTCTCGTAATTTCGCGAGATGTTACCTTTAACTCTCAATGTCACCATCACAATGTCCAATTGTATTAGGTCATTATCACATCAAGCAAGGTTGTGATGCGTGAACGGAAGTGGAAACCGCGAGAAAGCCAAGGACCCTCAACTATTTCGGCATGACCTATTTCGTGATACGAACACACATGCACTCTTCAACTTTTCCTATAATTTTAAACATTCGATTTGACGCTGCAGAAATATTGCTTCAAGGATTTCCTGCGCCATGATTCGAAAAAGAATGCTTAATCAAATGCGTTTTCTGTTGCTTTTGAGTCATCGCCCAAGATTAAATGTGGACTTTATTATTTATTTTACAGATCAGACGCAGAAGACAAGTTAGTAGGCAGAAAACGTTTTTCTGAGTAAAGTTTTAAACAATAAAGAAAATTTAAGTGACTTACACAACGATACCATTTTGTCTTAAGAATAGCCTATTTATAAAACTAGGGTCCATGCAGTGGTTTGTTAGGGTATCAAATCCCAATAAAAAAAAGGTCAAAACTACATCTTCTAGTACAACAGTGCCAAGAAAGTACAGAAACCTAAATTGTATAACACATAGGTTTGCTTCATTGAGACAACTAAGTTTTATATAATTTACCTCGCAAAAAATCTAAATATATGTATTACAATTAATATGGTGACGAATAAATACTTTAAATATTTCCACTTTGCAAAAAAAAAAAACAATTATGAGCAAAAATTGTGTGTAATAAGTCAGGAAATAAGCAGACTTTTATAATGATTGACATAACTGACACGTGTTTATTCAAAAACGGAAATAATTAAATACATTTCGTGCATTTAACAGTTCTATGACCAAATCCATTTAGTATTTAATATGACAGCATAGAAATTCACCACCAATTCGAGCTGGTTAATTTTATATTTCGACAGCGTTTTTGCTGTAAATGTAACGCTATTTCGTTCGAGTGTTTTCAATATTCTGCGTTCGTACTATTTTCAACGCCTTTTGCATATTGTTTTGGATGTTTCATATGAACACATCGAGATATATACTTTAAGTTGTTATAGTGGTTCGATTTGCACGGCGAATATCTGCAAGGCTGAGTGCTTTTCCGCTTCATAAAGAGAAAATGTTTAGAGCTTTTCTTCGACGTTCAAGGTAAATCTTAAATGAAGTTTTAGATGAACTTGTTCGTAAAATTTAAGTGCATCATAATGTTTTATGTATGTGCATTACTGCAGGGTAATAATAGGAATAGTAAATCAATGATAGGGGAAAACGATTATACGTTCTAAAATAAAAACACAAAGGTTATACAACTCGTTATCCAGTTCCTTAATTTTCTTTTACCTGTAATAGTCCGCTACAACTTTAAAACGTTTAATTTTGTAGGTAATTTAAAGCTTTAAAGCTGTGTAATTTAGCTACAAGCAACACCAACATTTAAGTATGTAACCCTAAAAACTTAAAGGATTCAAAAAATGCAAGAATATACAGAATGTTTCATTTAAAAAACCCAAAGTTAGTATTAATTGTGAACACCCTGTATATTTCAATATTTTTTTCATCTCCAAAGATGGCGTTGCAAGCCTATAAATGCAGTTTAGTTCAATTTTTTAAAGATTAAATTAGAGATTTAAATTTATTTTGTTATGTAAATCCCGTAAAATTTGGTGGTTATAAAAATTTAGGGTTTTAGCAGTCTCAAATAAGTTTTAAACAATGCACTTAATCCTTAACACAACTTTAACATATTTACCTTAAAAAAATTGTAGATTATAACAATATAATAGTATACAGTGTGTTACACAAGGAAATCCCAAGCTAGTGTATATTTTGAACTTCCTGTATAAGCTAAGAAAATTTTTAATTTAATTCTTACATCAACGGAAAACTTTTTAAACAACCTAAAATTTAATAGAAATACACTATTGCACTTTTTAAACGAAAGCTAATATTTTAAAGATTAGTTTGCATTATTTTTAAACAGGGTTGAGCAGATTTAAATCAATTGATTTAAATCACGATTTAAATCATGATTTAAATCAAGTGATTTTTTTAAAAAAATCATTGATTTAAATCAAGTGATTTTTAAAAAAAAATTATCAATTTAAATCACAGATTATATGAGTACAATATAATATTAATTTATAATAAAACAAAATTGTATTACTATTAGTAATTAAATACACGAAATGGTGAATAAACCATATCAATTTGCTCTTGCAAAGTAATATTTATTGTGGAAATGCAATAATTCAAAATATAAATGACATGTTTTTGACGTTAGCGTAGTGAACAGTCAGTTTTTTCAATTTCCACGGCACTCTATTGCTTCAATAACGATTTGAAAAAAAATGTCGAATATTTCGAAAAGTATGAGTTTTGGTTATAGGACATACTTAACAAAATATGAAGCTCTTTAAAGACGAATTCGATGACATAAAAAAATACAGGGGTTTGTATTTGAAAAAATCGAGTTACGAGCTTTTGAAAATCACAGAAGTTGCCACCTATTTATAAACACCCCTGTATGTGTGATTCAAATTTTTTCATATCGAGCGAACAAAGAAATTTTTTCTGCATGTCCATACCAAATTAAAACTCTGTACTTCAAAATAACTTCAGGAGAATTTTTTAAATAAAGACTTAAAACCTTGAATAATTTAGAAAATAATTTTTTATTTACAACGCCGTATAAAAACCTGTAGTATTTTATATTGATGCAAAGCTAAAATTAAGGCAGTCAAAAATATTAAATAAAAAATTGGGTGTTGTATTTGAAATATAAAAGTTGCTATTAGTTCCAGAAAGGTGACTCACCCCGTATATTTGAAAATATTTTTATTGTTGTTTAGAAAAAACTATAAAATAGCATTTGAATCAACTTCATATCTCAAGCCGTTTAGCCACAATCGACCGATCCCGCACTAATGACACCCTGTATATAATTAATTAAACATCACCATTTAGCACTGATTTTTTCAAAATTCTTAATCATTATATTTAATTTTTCATTTTGACAAAAATTCACCAATGAATTAAATATATTGGTTATTAAATATATTAGCACAAAACAGAAATAGCATGTGAATATGTCACTAAATTCGATAATATGGTACATTTGATTTAAATCAAAAAAATCGATTTATTTGATTTAAATCAGATTTTTTTGATTTTTTTAAAAAAATCACGATTTTTATCCACCCTGCTTTAAACAGATTTAACAGATTTTTATTGGACGTTTCTACCATTTTAAACCATAATAGTTGCAATACTGTCGTGAAGTAATTTTTGATAAATACGACGTCGGAGATCAACAAGTATAAAATAAAATGTTACCAGGCACATATTTCAGAACTTTTTTGATCAACTGGCTTGTTAACAAATAATATTCAATTCCAATAAGCACCCTAATAAACACGCATTAAACTCGATCAACTTTATAACTACCTAGCGAACATAATTATAAATTTAATATGAGTCTACATTGATGAAAAGACGTAATTATATCCTTCGAAGTGTGATAAAAATAGTTAATGTTTTACTCTAGACTGAATTCGTAAGCTTTCGTATTTCATGGTTTTATTATTGAATTTTCTCAAGTTAATCAACAATTTTTAGAGCGGCGTTGATTTGTTCCGCTCGTAATTAAATTTACTCCTCACCAGATTAATTATGTTTGTAATGAATATGAGATTTAAAACCATGGCAACAAATTGGTAGGTGATCAAAATATATTTGGGAAGAGCTAAAATTTACGACGCCTGTGTCTTAGAATTTAATCGCGAGTTGTAATAATAATTTGATATTATTTTTTACATTATGCATTAAAAGTAACGAAATGAAAGATTTATGTGCTAAACTTTCAAAATTAAAAACCTGCCTTAAATTATACCATGGCCAAGTTACGGAACTAATATAATCTGTAAAAACCTCTAAAAAATAATTGCTTTTGTGTGTTTGACATTAAAAACAGAGAGAAAGTTTTTGTGTAAAGTTTAAAAATAAGCTTTTTTCCTATATTTTTAGTTTAATTCACTACACAAAACCAAACAAAGTTTTTTTTTCCCCATGTTATAAGTATAATAATTATTATTACAGGTAATCTAATATTTTTATTTTCTTAACACTCGTTTACAAAAAAATAGCTGTTAGTTTTTTACAGTTGGTAAAAAGTTAATGCCATTGTCTACTCAATGCAAAACAATTACAAAGTTGTTTAGAAACAAAGTTAAAATGCTTTTTACAGAGCTTCAAAATTGAAAATTTGCCAATTGGGAGCTTTTGACGTTACAAATTTTAAAAAATTCTTTACTTCGTTGTTTGTAAATACGCTTAACAACACTTAAGTAATTTACATTGACAACAGAATTCAAAAAACGAATTAAATTATTATATACAATTCATTTATATTTTAATGTCGAAAATTTAAAAAAATATACAGGGTGGCTGGTTTTTCATTGTCCAGCTTATATCTGCTGAAATATTAATGTTACCAAAAAAAGTTAAATGAGAAACTTGTTAAACAAAAGCTGGTCTACAAAATGGTGCTAAAAATTTTGTTCCATAGCCTACCAGTTTTTCGGAAAAATATCCAACTTTTGTTTTTTAAATAGAACACCCTGTATATTTTTACAGAATCACATTCTAAATCAATTTCTCTTCACAATGATATTATCATAAGTACCATTTTGATTTTAAATTTTGCTCAATATTTCAAAAAAAGAGAATTATTATAGTCGGCTGTGGAAACAGCACAGCATATCAACTTTTTCATTATTTGTATAGTACATTTATCTTAATTATAATTACATTTATTTCTGTCTGATTTGACAAGTGTTTGCTAATGTAAACAAATTTGACAGGTATTTGCAATAAAAAAACAATATCACAGCCGACTTTATTAATTCCTTTTTTGAAATATTGTGCATAATTTAAAAGCAAAATGGTACTTATGATATATCATTGTAAAGAGAAATTGATTAAGAATGTGATTCTGTAAAAATATACAGGGTGTTCTATTTAAAAAACAAAAGTTGGATATTTTTCCGAAAAACTGGTTGGCTATGGAATAAAATTTTTAGCACAATTTTGTAGACCAGCTTTTGTTTAATAAGTTTCTCATTTAACTTTTTTTGGTAACTTTAATATTTCAGCAGATATAAGCTGGACAATGAAAAATCAGCCACACTGTATATGATTGGCTTTGTTGTTTGTAAATATGTTAAGGAACGCTTATGCAATTATTATACTCACTAACAGTTTACATCAAAAACAAGTAATAGAACTTCAAAACCATTATTATCTTTGAAACAATCAATATTGTTACTTTATTCTGTTTCTATAGCAATTAAGCTCCACAATGGAATGTTGCCTCTTGATATAGGAGAACTTTTATACCTCCAAATGCGGTTTTCCTACTCCATTTCGTACTAAAGGTAGGTAATATAAATGCGAAACATGTTTCTCATTTAAATCTCGATTAACATTATATATTGAGTGGACTTGACTGTATTAAAAAGTACAAATTTACGAAGCAAAAATGAACCTTACAGTATTTTAACGAGTGTTCACAGCAGCGTAGCAAAACTTAAGTGGGGTTTAGTTTTACTGTAGGTTTTTCGTCATATCTTGTAAAGTTAGATGTCAAAAATTTGTATAAAATATTTGTGCTCTACACAGATGTTATAAACATGAAATATAACATAATCTTAAACAGTTTTATCATTACTAATTCACCTATAATTATCCAAAAAAAAGTAACTGTAAATATGCTTTATTTCGGAAGCATAGTTATAACTGTATAAAAAAACTTCTGAGCATATAGACGTGCAGGTAGTAATTTTTGAGTCTACTGGTTTCTTTTATTATCATTTGTCTTGTTTCAATTATTTGACTCCGTTGCATAAAAGTTGAATCTGGGATTAACCCCGGGATAAAATCACGTTAGACTAGCACTGGGCAAAATCGCAGCATAGTTGGCGATGATATCCTTTAGCTTTAGGGATTAACTGGTATTTTAACACGTGTTGCCTAAGATTTTGATGTTTAGTATCGTTAAACACAGCAAAATATTGACATATATTTCGAAATTGGAAAAATTATTCCAGCGTTTAAATGCATTTTTGAATTAAAAAACCCAGAAACGTAAACAAGTTTATAAATAAATGTTTAAATACTGTCTTCAGATCATTGTAACTATATTTCTATTCGGTGTTCATACTAACATTAGGCAGTTTTTCTCCCTACATAGATTTTTAATGCGGTTTAAAAGTTCCCACAAAGCTATTCAACGAAACTTTTTGCGTTTAGGACACTTAAAAGCCAATTTAAATTCACTAAGAACAGCAGTACTTAGGTTTTATTTTATTAATATCAATTTGCGCTCACTGCGTCAAAGGTTTTTCGTTTGGAATAGAATTTTAAACAAAACTTAAATAAAATATCTTCAATGCAGAGCTAGATAAGGCAAAGATTTTATGAATCACACCACAATTAAGTAAAAACTTTTTGGAAGTTAACTTTTTATGTTATGGTACAATATTTTTTTCAAAATAAAATTTTTCAGTTTTAACCCTAGGATGACATCGCGGGCCTCAGAGTATTATTTTCGAGTACACCAGACCTAGTTTTTTTAAGTCAAACAATCGAAAAGTGCTTAACAAAAAACAAGGAAATACATTTATGTTTTGTGGACTTGGAAAAAGCATTCGATACAAGCAAAAGAAAAGACGTATGGATGGGCCTAAGAAAAAAGGGAATAGAAATAGAAACAATTGACATAATAAAAGCGATGTACGAAAAAACAGTAAATATTGTAAGAACCCAAAATGAAGAATTGACAGAGTTTGAAACAGAAGAGGGCTTAAAACAAGGATGCGTGCTCAATCCATTATTATTCTCAATATTCATAGATGGGGTAATTAAAGGAGTAAAACAAAAAATGAGACCGTTTCACCTAGGCAACTGGCAAATGAAAAAAAAAAAACATACTGAGCTAATGTTCGCAGACGACATGGTCTAAGTCGCGGAAACAGAAAAAAAATCTGCAAAATAATCTAGAAACTCTAAACCAGTTAACACATCCAGAATATGCTTACATTTGAAATGAAACTCTAAAATAATTTATGACTGTAATAAATGTAAGGTTACATTTTGTGTATGTGTTGATATCCCTGTAATTTTAATCTCAAAAATTTATAAGCTGGGTTAATTTATAGAAGTCTTTTGAAGGGTTATTTACTTGACGGTTTATTTTTCATTTTATTTATTATGATATAACCGAAAATTGAAAGTAAACCAGTTGAGATAATATTTGTTTTAAATTGCTATTAAAATTTTCTCATCAAACGCAATGGAATGTTTTTTTTTTTTTAACTTGCAACTTAAAGTTTTAGTGTCGCTTTTTATTCTCAATAAAGCAACACAGTTAAAAAATAATGTTGTCTTCAATCTACAAAAAGTTCTTAATTTTTAAGGCATTTCTTTTGATTCACAAAACTTGATGGAGTTGTTTTATTTTGTGGGTTTTAAGTTTGAATGCGATTTTTGAACGAATACATTTATTTATCTCACTGAATTTTAAAGTACATAATAGCAGGAATGTTATTTACATTGAAAAGGCAACGAAAATAACTATTCAAACCAAAATGTTAAACTATTTGGGAATAGCAAAAACACATTTTTGTTTCAATAAACCTGTAAGATACAATATAAATAAGTTTAATTACGAATAACTTATATTTCATTGTCTGTTGTTGAAATACTTCGTCCTGTTTCGAGACTCCAGTCTCTTCGTTAATAGTAGTCAAATTTATAAATAAGTTATATGTTATACATTCATAAATTATTAATTTAATAAGTGTATTCAAAATTATTACAATTAATTGTTAGTGATCAAGATACGAAAACCTGGTTTAATATTTTTTACCATAGGTTTTTAATTAAGAAAAGATAATTGATATTTAATTAGGCATTAGGCAATTGCTGTATCGAAATAAGGAGGCTTTACTTAATGGTCGCATCCTGTATGTACCTAATTTAAATGCGTTTAATTTAATTTAGTTCAAATCGCCACGGATTGTGTCCCAGATGTCGCCAGCTAACGGACGGAGTGTCATTAAGTATCAGTTTCGTAAATTTTTGGCCAAATTCCGAATAAACC
Organism: Elmis aenea; assembly: GCA_947652605.1. Taxonomy (NCBI): domain Eukaryota; kingdom Metazoa; phylum Arthropoda; class Insecta; order Coleoptera; family Elmidae; genus Elmis; species Elmis aenea. The sequence goes on along the minus strand of OX393581.1, from coordinate 2,478,312 downwards.
ATATGGTCCAGGTAGAATAGACCGAACTTCGGGAAAAAAATGGAAAAAAGTTTTGATACAAGATTTTTGAACGATTTGCATTTTGTTTCGTATCAAAATAAACGAAATTAATTATAAAAAAATTGCGAAAATAATTAATTACACTAAAACAATAGTGCAGGAGAGAATAGTAACGGTTGAAACAAAATTTAAGATTGTTTTGTTATGGTTCAAGATACTTTAGCCCCAAAATTTTCTTCCACTAACTCGACTAGGCTTTTTTGCTTGTAAGGTATTTAAGCGCCAATCCCACCCAAATATTTACGAATATAATACTCAATCGACTGTTAGCCCGATAGCTAGCGACATCTTTAGCGAAATATTTCGAAATTTGCACTAATCCGCGCGTGCGTTTTATTTCCTTTCAGGCAACTAACATACGAGGGCCGGTCGTAAAGTAAAACGTTAGCGCATTATCATGGATATCGCAAAATAAATTCCTGTTGAAGGTAGGGGTGTCGAGAAGGAGCGGGCGATGGGGTAAAATTCCGAGGCCCGGGATTCAAGAGAAACTGAAAAAATTGATTCTCGTTTTTTTGCCCTATTTCCTACATTTTTTAAGATATCGACAATCTGAAAGCACTTTTCCTTGGCAACTTCTTACGCTTTTTATTTTAAGATAACATAAAATTTCCAACAACGTTTCGTTTCTTGAGAAAAATCATCAACTTCATTTTTTTAAATACGGCGAAAAAAATTTAATCTCCTAGTCGAATAGCATTTTGTCTTCTGATTTCAATGATAATGACACTTATATCTAAAATGATATTTTACCACAAAAATTTGAAAAAAACTCATTTTATACAATTTTTGAATCAAATGATGTTATACAAACATAAAAAAACAATTTTGTTGTTGTTGTTTTGTCATTTTAACATTAATATGATCTTGATTAACTGTATAATTTGCAACCAGCTAGAAGTTCTTTGATATTTGTGCTTTTGTTCGCAAAAAAAACGAAAATCCATTTTTTCAGTTTCTCTTGAAATAAATACTAAAATAATATTAAAAATTATTTTTTTAAAATTACATCAACTAGGTCTCGCAAGCCCAAGCTGTGTGAAAGTGTGCATCCTAGGGTTAAAATGTAAATGTCATTAAAAAACTATTATTATATTATAAATATTTCCCACCTTCAGGTAGCTGCACAAATTCTTTACTGCCTGTATCAGTGTATAACTAATGCCTTTATTTTTCATAATTTCTCATAGCCCAACCAAGCGCATCGTATCCTAGGCCCCTCTGCAAATCCACAAAAACCACATTTCTTAACTCTTATAAATATGCCAAACATTTTTGCCACTCTTTATATAAATAAAGCATGTAAAAAAGACGTGCTAAATTACGAAGTGAACATAAAACAGCCACATTAGACATTTTAGGGTTAAATACGCACACGGTGGTACATAAAACGTTGATTATCTGTGATGAACCTAAAAAAAACTGTTTATTTGTGAATGAATTAAAAATTGTGGAAAGATTGCTCCCATCCTGTGCGTTCGTAACCGCCTATTAAAGCGTTCATTGCCACTGTTACATAGTATATTTGGCTAAGTACGGTCGTAAAATGGCTGTTGTATCAAAACAGGAAATTCGCATGTCGCTCGTGCCTTTCACGTTACGATACGTATACGCATAACGCACGCACATTCTGCGCTTTAGATATCAACGACACGGAAAAATTGTAATCAAAATAAACGCGTTTTACGTACAGAACGAGTATACCAGAAGTGTTCTCATCGGATATTTATTTTCACGGACGTACGGTGTTCTTAAATTTGCAGCAATGCTAAAAAATTACAGTTTAATATGCGCCCTGTGCGGTTTTTGAATAATTTTTGTGGAAGCTGTAATCTAAGGCAATCGTTTTCTGAAGTGTTATGGCTTTTGTGTTTGGACCATTGAATCCTCTATTAAAACGAATGTGAACAAAATGGTCCGTGTTTTAATGCTGATTTTAAAATACCTCTACTCTTCCGCTAGAAGATGCGTTTGTGGAAAATCCGATCCTAATATGGCAGAGTTTAATTTGGAAAATTTTAAAACCTGTCCAGTAGTTAATTTTTGTTTTGTTTATTTAAACCCTAAAAGGGTTTATAACAATGCAATCTGGTCTTTGAGCTTTAATATTCTCAAAAGATGAAACAAAAAAAAAACTATTTTAGATTAATTGTTAAACTAGATTGATGCTTTATTTATTCGGTATTTCATTCAATGACAGTGATAAGTGTAATTAAAAATCTTCTAAATCCTTTCAGAAAAAGCTCTTGTTTAAATGCTGTACGGTTTTATATAAATGGTATTGTATTTTGTATAAATTAATTTTATCCTTTATAATAATGCCTTTAAAAAAGTAATAACAATAAAAAAAAGTAGCAAATTAGTTTATCCCTGCATCTACCTAAACATAATACTTCTAAAACTACTACAGTAAGCTCCAACAAATCTAAAACATTTCTAAAAACATTTCCTAGATTATATGAGTAATAACAGTAAACCTCAAAGTTTTCATTCTTATTTAAAACTAATCTGAAACAAAACTCGACGCTTCTTGTAGTTATTGTTACGATTTAAATTACAATTTAAATGTAGGATAAATTTTCCTTTGTTGTTCTGACCTTGTCTGTTCTGAAACTTTAAAACATTTTAAAAGCGTTCCGTTAAATTTTAAACATTATTTCTATTAATTAAAATATGAAAGAGCAGTTGCTTTAATCCAAAAGATTTTAAGCTTTTGTAAAGTATTTCAAAGCAGTATCTTAAATTTGTATAAATGACACCACAATGTACAAAAATAAAACAATAGATTGTCGCTTTCTCTTCATAATTTTCCGAAAAAATTCTTCGTTTATTGCAATATTTAACGGTATACCATTTTTTACAGTATGCTCGTAAAAACCTTTACCTGTACATGTAATACAAACTACTTAATACACAACTATTGAAGAATAATCGATTATTGATTGCATAAAGAATCTGCCTAAAACCGTTCTGTTTTTGAAATATGTGGTTTTACTCCAATTTGGCATTCATACATCAATGCATCAGTTACCCAAGGCAGTTCCAGTTAGACTTCTGGGTTTGATATATTAATTTGTGACATGGGATGGCTCGCGTCAACGTTTTTGAGATATGTGATGGCTCATAACTCACTTTTTATGCAAATATTTTCCTGTACACGCCCAAACAATCAAAGTCACCGTTGTACGTACAAAAAGGGCAATTTGTAAAGGTATGTAAATCAAAACGATACGTGGAGTTAGATGGATTACGTTAATTAATATCAAATGCACCCACAGGTAGAATAATTTTGATCAAAATGTTTGCAAAGTATGTTAATTTATTATTCACTATAATTTTATCTTAAGTACTTTTATTGCAATAAATGACTACGGTGTAAAAAGCAATAAAATAAACTAGGCTGTAAATTTTTCGATAATAATTATTCCTATTTGAGATGTAAATAGCGAGCGTAATAAGTTATTTTCTGCAATACATACAATTTTAGATTTTTCCTGATAAAAATTTAAAGGCATATTGTTTAAACTTTTTAAATGTTTAATGAAATGTAAAAGTAGTCATTAAATTGACCTGACGTCCATTAAGAGTGGCTAAGCGTTCTCATTCATTAAAAATGTCTTCCTTTTTGACTTCAATTAATATTTGTTCGTTTTAATTTAATTTTATATTTATCTTATTGTTATCCTATCGACGGGCTGTATTCCAAAAATGTGCTCCGAAAAACGAGAAGAATTTATTACCTTCGCTTGATATTCTTCTGAAAGTAACTGAGGAGTTCCTATGAAACAGCCAAGCGGTGTCTTAATGACATATTAATACAGGAACATAATGCTCATTGGAAAAAAGTAGCATGATAAGCCCATTCTAAGGCTTTCCTGTCAATGGTCTCCAAAGAAAAGACAGAAGAAATGCTCAGGATAAGCAAAGTAGAAATCAGAGCAGCCACAGGAGTCGTCACAGGACACTGTGGGCTAAACAAACTCTTCTACATAATAGAGCTTCCAGAGACCAATATATGCAGAGGATATTGTAAAAGTTGTATGTAAAAAATGTATCAATAAATAAAATTTTCATATTAGGACCTTTATTTTGCTTGTGCAAGGTCCTCCTTTTGCGTATCAGCCAGTTGGTAACCCTAGGGCTAATAATAATTTGCTTAAGTTTAAAAAAAAATTGGGTTCGAAAATAATACGTAGGCTAGTTTTTAGAATAATGTTAATACAAAACATTATTATCAACGCATACTTTTTACTACACGTCCAATATTTTTTTAAATATTACGTTTTAATGTTGGTCGTAATAATTTAGAAGCAAAAAGTGTGATACGCTGTTCGTTTTACACTAACCTAATAAATTTAACATCCTGCAACTATGCCGACGCGATAAAAATATAAAACTGACCGTCGAGACGTATGAAACTGTTTTTTACAAAGTTATGGGAATAAAACATAACTCCCGAATCTTTACAAACATAGTATAGTGCCGTACTTGACAGGTAAAAGGGCGAGTAAGAAAAACTGTTATCTCCATGTTCGAGGGAATAGGAATAAGGCGCCGGACCGCGGTCTTTGGGGAACTACAACTTAGGGGAAGCACAGGAACCAATTACTAGCAGCACGGCCATGTCTCCGCCGACAAACAACCGCATAAATACATGTCGACCGTGATGGAACAGCCATTGTTATCGCTAGAATCGGAAACAACCCCAAAATTATTGCTACGCAGTCCAGTCCGTACTGTTCTGAAGCGACAGTCGACTTCAAACTTGCGGTAAACGAACGCAATAAATTCCGCTTATGCGCGACCTGTGCAAATCTAGGACGAATACATATTTCATTCTCATTTCCATAACGAACCGAACACGACATGCATACGTATTGTACGATGTAAAACGAATTTTTCCCAGTTTTACGTGACGGCGAATTGAAACAAATTAAAACTGATTTTTAATAACGATATCGCGAGACATGGCGACGTTGAAACTGATCGCGGGAATCTAGTTAAAAAGTGGCAATTTATATTAGTAAGTTTCGCCGTAATCCCCTTAATGTGAGCTTAGCCTTAAAAATTCCCCGGCTCATAATCTGGCGGCGTTTAAAATTTCTTTTAAGCCGGGCGAATTTAAAGTGGATGCCTTAACGTCGTTAGACGGGATAAAATGAAGCCTGAGACAGGCAACAGGATGCTGCGCTGTTTTTGGATCGGTGTTCTCCGATGGATCGCTCAAATATTGTTATTCCGTGAAACCTAAAGGTCGCGTGTCTTTAACACTAAGAATATTTACTTTGAATCGCAGTAACAAGGGTCCTTTGAAGTTGAATGTACAATAAAACAGATGTAGAACAATAATAAGGGAATTGGTTTGGCAAAATACTATATATTTAAAAAAATTACAAATTATTTTAAAGTGTACCTAAGCAAAAAGTTGAAAAAAAAACAATTTCTCCATTTGCAACAAAGATAAAATGAAAGCAATACAGTTTTAAAGGACGTCGCCAAAGCTATTTTATCAGAATCCTACATTTTTTTCATGCATACCAGTTGCTTAAAAATTACACCAACTTAAATTTTTTTAACCAATTTAAAACCATGACTAATAATTTTCTAGTTCTTGTATCTTATACCCCGGGGAATTGTCTTACGATAGATATTAATGTTATCAACCATATATGCGGTATATATTGCAAAAGAAGTACCGACGCTTGGGCGTCTTTTCCTAAATTTGCCAAAAACGGCTTCGACTATGTTAGTTAAACATGCCCAGGTAATTTTAGAACCATGACTGTAATACTTTTCGAGTTATTGTATCTTATACGTGGTGTTGTATTACGGTATTAATGTTATCATGCATACATGAGGTATATATTGCAAAAGAGGTACCGACGCTTGGGCGACTTTTGCTAAACTTGACAAAAACGGCTTCTACTAGGTTAGCTTAACATGCCCAGGTAATTTTAGAACCAAGCCTTTAATAATTTTCTAGTTATTGTATCTTATACGGGCTGCTGCCTTCGGTATTAATGTTATTATTCATGTATGAGAAATATATTGCAAAAGAGGTACCGACGCTTGGGCGTCTTTAGCTAAAATTGACAAAAACCGGTTCTACTATGTTAGCTAAACATGCCCAGGTAATTTTAGAACCAAGCCTTTAATAATTTTCTAGTTATTGTATCTTATACAGGGAGTTGTCTTACCGTATTAATCTTATCAACCATATATGCGGTATATATTGCAAAAGAGGTACCAACGCTTGGGCGTCTTTAGCTAAAATTGACAAAAACCGGTTCTACTATGTTAGCTAAACATGCCCAGGTAATTTTAGAACCAAGCCTTTAATAATTTTCTAGTTATTGTATCTTATACGGGCTGCTGCCTTCGGTATTAATGTTATTATTCATGTATGAGAAATATATTGCAAAAGAGGTACCGACGCTTGGGCGTCTTTAGCTAAAATTGACAAAAACCGGTTCTACTATGTTAGCTAAACATGCCCAGGTAATTTTAGAACCAAGCCTTTAATAATTTTCTAGTTATTGTATCTTATACAGGGAGTTGTCTTACCGTATTAATCTTATCAACCATATATGCGGTATATATTGCAAAAGAGGTACCAACGCTTGGGCGTCTTTAGCTAAAATTGACAAAAACCGGTTCTACTATGTTAGCTAAACATGCCCAGGTAATTTTAGAACCAAGCCTTTAATAATTTTCTAGTTATTGTATCTTATACGGGCTGCTGTTTTCGGTTTTAATGTTATTATTCATGTATGAGGAATATTTGCTTGGGCGTCTTTAGCTAAAATTGTCAAAAACGGCTTTGACTATGTTAGCTAAACATGTCCAGGTAATTTTGGAACCAAGCCTTTAATAATTTTCTAGTTATTGTATCTTATACGGGCTGCTGTTTTCGGTTTTAATGTTATTATTCATATATGAGGAATATATTGCAAAAGAGGTACCAACGCTTGGGCGTCTTTAGCTAAAATTGACAAAAACCGGTTCTACTATGTTAGCTAAACATGCCCAGGTAATTTTAGGACCATGACTCTAATAAATTTCTAGTTATTGTATCTTATACGGGATGTTGTCCCAAGGTATTAATGTTATCAACCATATATGCGGTATATATTGCAAAAGAGATACCGACGCTTGGGCGTCTTTAGCTAAAATTGATAAAAACGACTTCGACTATGTTAGCTAAACCTGTCCAGGTAATTTTAGAACCATGATTTTAATAATTTTTTAGTCTATGGACCCCTAGTTAAGAACCCCTGGCATAGATGAACGCATCTTCATCTCAATTTTATTGAAGTCCGACCCTCTTATTAAGACAGCCCTTAACAAGCACATATTTAGTATACACTCGCATTTGATAAAATTCAATTAAGTCGTCAAATTATTCCAGACACGGTGTCTTATACAGAATATCCCTGTTGAGACAGCAATGCGTGCAACTGACGCCTACTTGCCGTAATCGAATATGAATTATAGATCGTTGCACAATGCCTAATAGCCGCTTGACATGACAAAGACCGACTCACGATGCTCCTTAATCGAATAATTCGCCTCATTAGCTTCCAATTATCGCAGTTAACATTTATCGACATCTTACTAATTGGCTTCGATATCGGCAAATCATTCGTTCGCGCCAAGATTGTTTTATAAATATTTAAAATTCGCAAGTTAACTAACATTTTACAGCGAACACGTCCGTAGCAAACTTCCTGATATTTAAATTTTGTTTTCTTGCTTTGAGATAAGTTTTAAGAAGCAGACACTTTTTATTGATAAACAGGTGTTCGAACTTTGTTTTTGGTTTGTTTATAAACTTTGGAACAAACGCATTAGGTTACGCATCGCCAAACGCGGGTTGACTGAATCAAAGCGCCCAGAGCAATTGATTATTCGTTTGAAAAAACAGTATAAAAAGTTTTTACAATAAAAAAGCTAATTAATGTAAACAAACTTACCTTTGGAGTCGTCCACTGAGTTCCTCCTCTATTTCTTTGTTCCTTCTCAGTCTTACTTCTCCATGCCTTGTTACGTTAGGTCCTAATTTTGCTCTTATTACATTTCTCTCCACTGTTTGTAAGTCTTTCTGTTCTTTCTTATTATTGTTATTGTTTCCGTAGCATATGTTATGACGGGTCTTATCAGGTTTTTTTGTATATTTTTATTTTTGTTGATTTACTTAGTGTAGTAGGGTTTTTATGCCTGATTTCCTTTCAGAGTTCTCTCCTTCACTCTGTTCTTTCCAGCTTGTCCCACTGTCACACCCAAGTAATTGAAAGTTTTGGCCTCTTCGAAGGTGTATTCTTTTGTGTCTAGATCGTTCTGTGTGTGCATATTTCTCTTCCTATCTTCACATATTTTGTATTTTCTTCATTTATTTCCAGTCCCAGTTTTTTTAGCCTCTTTGTCTAGTTAATCTATCGCTCTTATTATATCTTCTCTCCTATTCCCTATGATTGCTATATCGTCAATCGTCAGCAAACGCTATTTGGTTGATCATAATGTTTTGCTTTCAAAAACTGGATGACCTGTAAAAAATATTTTTAATGTAATTCGTTTAATATCTCAGCTACATTACAATAAAAAATAGAAACAATCACTTTTGTTTTTTATTGCCAGTTAGATTCCTTAATAATTTGCTCTCGTAAATGAATTATAAATCCACTGATTAAACGCGCGAAATTAAAACGTTCCAAATACGTTTCTCGTACTAGTTAGAAGTATAATTTTCCACGATCTGTTGGAAAAGGGGTATCGTTGTACCTATAGCACCCAAGAGTACAATTCGCTTACTAGCGTTTTCAGAAATTGTTCCGCTTTATGCATTTTCCACGGTGTTAGATTGGGTGCGAGGCTTAGTCTTAACAAAAGCCTTCATAAGCGGTCGTTTTCTCTGTCCTAACAATAAATTGAATTCGCGAAGTAAAGTGTCGCTAATAGCCGGAACAGAATGGAGAGAAGTTATAGAGATCCGCTTGTCATTAACTGACGCTGTTACTGATCCGGGCTGAATCTCGCAGCGTACTAGACCGTTTCGCCCGTTAAGCATCTCTTAATGCCAACAATATATGTTCGGTTCATTTCTGAGGCGAATATAGTAAATTAAATTTCCAGGCTGCCTGATTTTCATAATCAATTAACTGAATTATCGCGAACATTTTTAAACCTATTAAATATTTTGTATGTATTTAACTTAATATTAGAAGGCGTACTACGAAGAGCGAAACCAGATAAGATATAAGGAGGAACTCGGAGGAGAAAATATCATTCGAAACATTAAAGCATAACGATACGATGGACAGGACACATCATGAAAAGAAAACCAACCTAAATGATCAGGAGGATAACACAGTGGATCCCTATTTGGCCCAGGAACAAGGAAAGACCAAGATGGAGAGACGCCCTGGAGGAAGATACAAAGTCAGTGAGAATAAATGACTGGAAATCTATGCAAAGATAGAAAAGAATGGAAGAAAATAACGGAGGCAGCTAGGACCAACAACAAGCTTTGAAAAATCAGAGAGAGGACCGATCCACCTCAATAAATGGATTTAAAAAACGCCTCGGCGTTAGCCACAATCCTAAAGATTAAAAGGCTCAATGAACAATGAATGAATTTTGTGTTGCCAGAATGTTTTGCGAATGGTGATTTATACGTTTGATCTTATTTACTTAACATATGTGTTGCTTTACCTGTGTTTTTATACTCCTGTTGGTTTGTCCTGTACAACAAAAAAACACAGGTGCAATTGCTTTTGTGCATTGCTGGGCATTCGCAAAAAATGTTTCCCTTAAAATATGTGAATAGCCTGTAAAATGTTTTTGGATAGTCAATTTCCAGAGCTCTATTTATAGTATCTGTTTAATTTTTGATGTATGTGTTTCTCTAGTTATTGTGTATTGTTTTTTGTTAGTAATATGATTAATTTTAACTTCGTGTACAATTTTTTATATGTTTTTAATTATTATTATTGAGATAAGGCTTGTCAATGGATAACTAAATATAGTGTCCCCCAAGAAGACAGTAGACAGCGTTTTCATATTTCACTTTGCACATTTTATAAAGTGTTATATCTTATTCGTGCTATAGCTGCTCTTCTGTTGGTTTCCCGATCATCAAGACTACGTGGATTTTCTTTGTAAAATTTATAGTTCCCTAGAAAAAATCAGGAAACTTAGGTCCGGAGACCTAAAAGACCATGCAACGGTCACCTATATTTAAGTGATTTATTTATTTATATAGATGAGCTTAATAAGCTTTGCATTTAAACTAAAATATTCTAAGACGATTAGTAATAATTATTAGATAGGCTTATATATTTATTAAAAAATAAAGTTACATTCTAACATGTTTTTGTTTTTTTATGGTAATGCATATAAAACAATATATGGAAACTTGATAAACAGATTTATTATAATCTATGTTGTAGGCTTCCGCGGCCGATGTCCAATGTATACAGGTTGTTTCCGGGATGGAACCGCGTCGAAGGTTGCAGTTGCTGTTTAACCAACAACCCCTGAAGATGTCCCCGATGAAGGAGGACGAAACGTCGGTTATGAAGAAACCTTCGACGCGGTTCCAACCCGGAAACAACCTGTATACATCAGATTTATTATAAATTAGTCTTGTAAAGTGATAGATTATTGTCGTTTTCTATTAGAAATCTGTTGATAAAGAAGTTAGAATCTAGAAACTGGTCTAGATGTTGTATAGTGTAGTCGAATTTGTCGCCTTAAGAGTATAAGGTGTAATTTGTCTCCAGCTAGACGGGTAATTTTAATTTATCTTAATGCTAGACACCAGGGTGCGTGTCTGACAAATTCCGCGGTTCAAGGGCCGGTCAGGAGACGTCTTAAGTATAAATCTCGAAAGTTAGTGGGCTACAATAAGCCACTAATGTATTCTTTGCAGCTTCTGTCGTTCCGCATTGCAATCTTTTGAATGCTCACGACGTCTTAGCTTTTATAGAAAGACGGGAGATAAAACAATAGCGGCTGAACAATGATAAATTGTTAAAAGGAGAGTTTGAAGTTTTGTGCAAGAATGCGAGGAGATGAGACCGTTTAATCTTTTGTGGAGTCGCGGGCGGGCGGTGCGGTCGATACGAGGGTGTGAGATGAGAGTTCCGGAGCAGGTAGGACAACCGCATGCGGCATCAGCTCCCGGATAGCGGCTTATGGCCGTCATACCTGACAAAGGCAGTCCCCGAATGTACCCATCTATCAGTGTCAGTGACTCGACGCGCTAGTACCGCGATTAATGGAACTTACATGAATGCCAAGGATGGTGCATAAACAACCCTAATGGAAAACAAACCTACATGCTGGGTTATTAAAACCCGAACGACCTATTATGACGCGCGCTCTGCGATCGCACCGAGGTGTCGGACTCGCTTACAAATACCGCCGCGTAATGACGCTGCCGTATTCAATACCGCGCATAAATCACCGGCTCCAGTCACTCGTTAAATTAAAAACCGCATCCCGAAAAAAGCCGCAGCCTCTTGTATCTGATAAGCGCTATTTTATAAATTTAATAGCTTCATTAATAACGCTCTAAGTTTTTGCGAGTACCCTATTTAATCTCGTAGGTAGGCTATATTCTCCGGTCCGTATTTGCATAATAATATCGCGGCCGTCTCGAAACTGCTGCCAGATAAATAAAGTAATGGAAGAATGCATTAATATAAAATAATACGACCGTTCACCTTATCTCGCTAGTCAAGTAAACAGCAGCACCATCAAACATTATTGGAAAACTCGAACAGCGTTCGATAGCGTCTCATTTGCCGAGGACGCGGCTTGTCCTTAGGTCATAAATTTTATTTATATCAGTAACACTGCAGTACAAGTCTTACGTTCAGTAACATCTTTTACCCAAAAACGACCATCAGAATGTAATAAATGATTCATTAAATTATAAAGTAAGTACTATAGGTACCTATACCACGTCGTTATTTACTTAAGAGTTTTGTTGCTTTTGAATGAAATCGCTTAACCCCTTTTACTTCACAACTCAGGCGGTGATGTGGCTCGTGTGGTCGGACGCGCTGGAGGACTCCTTCACGTCGTTTAGCGTAGTTCACCAGGTCTAGAGTAGCTGTAAGGTTGTGGGCTTGGCGAAATTAAACAACACTTAGTATGAGATCGGTCTTTATTATTCATATTTTGTTTAGAGTTTTGTAGTTGAAGTTTTTAACGTAGACTTGTGAAATGTTTGTGGATGCGTTTGTTTGAAATTATATATTTGTGTGTGCAATTGAATGTTGGTGCATGTGTGATTCTTGGGTTTGTGTGTATTTGTTTCAAACTCCAACTAGGTCCGTCAAATAGCAAAAGAACGCCCATCACACCTCTTTGTTGAAGTTGGTAGGAAGACTTTATGGAGTCGATCGATAAGCGATAATTCGCCCGCAGACCATAAAAAGAATTGAGCCGTGTGCTCTCCTAGGGAAAACTCGCCCAAATGCACGTGCAATGGCCCAAAGGGTTACAAGATAACAGGAGCTTCAGAATCTAGCGAAAGCTCGCCGCAGAAGCTGGCTCTGTGTATCAGGTGGATAGTGTATGATCGAGGTTCTGTGTTGAACCCTTTATTTTTGACAGACACATCTTTTTATTCTTGCTTTTGGCGGTGTACGGTGAAAAATAGCTAAAATACGCCTATTAGTCGCTCTAAACAAATAAAAATTTTAGTATTGCATAAAAAAGACGTAAAACAAAATTTAGTCCTTAATTTTTTATTTAGTTGTGTGCACAGAGAGGGGGTGCAATCTGGATGTTTTAGTTTGTTACTAAGGGTGCTCCACCAAAACTAGATTATCTAAAGGAAGCTTCGATTTGTGGCATCTTCTCTTACTTCATCATAGTCCTTGCTTTTGGTTGAGGCTTTAGTTTTATTGTAATCTAATATCATAGTTTATTTATTTATACTACCCACAGAATTGTACCCATAAGAAGTTTCACAGTCATATCAATAGTTGGGGTAATCTAATCAACTTAGTAGACAATAAATTAATTGTAAAGTAGCACATCAAAGTATTTTGAGCAGTTATTGAATATTTCCAGAGTTAATAAACATGCACAACTGTTTTATTTTGTATATGAAATAAAACGTTTATGTAAAAAATGGTTAACTTAATATTTTATTCATGAGTCGCCATTTATTAAACAGCTTATATAAAACGACATAAAATATGAAAATAACGCATCTCTGAGACAGATGGTATAACGGTCCCATCCATACTGGAATCCAGAATGCTAACGATCATTACAACAAAATGGAAAAGACGGCGTTCGGAATATGTATTATGAAGTAACTGTTATGAATCATAAAACGATATTTTGATCTTTTTTACTTTGTTATTTATAGTCGTTACGTTGCGCGCAAACTGTGACTTGCAAACACAGATTTTATAGGCTTAATAAAAAACGTGGGAAATTTAATAAATTTCCGCAAAGTTAATCTAAATCCAACATAAATTTAATAAGCTGGTGATTTATTGTCTATTAGATGAACCTTCCGAACTACAACACTTTTTCATACGGAGTTGTCAACTTTCTAGCTCTTTTCTATGAGAAAGCATCCCTCTTTTCAAACCACTGCACACAAAGTTTTTTTTTTATTTGGAAAAAAGTTCTATAGTGCCAGGGCTGGACTGTATTTTTTATTTTGATTATTTTTTTTTTTTTTTTTTGTGGAGGTGGTCTCCTTCCGGGTTCCTGTACTGCGACCCCTTAAAGCAGTTCTGTGTTTTTGAAAAACTCCAGGATTTTATTTAAGGGTGTTTAAAGCTTTTCCCATCCTCAGAAGTCTAGGCCGATAGTGTGAGAATTCTTCACACTGGCATATTACGTGAAGAGGAGTTTCTTCTTCTTCACCACATCCTCTGCATATATTGGTCTCTGAGAGCCCTATCATGTAGAAGTGGTTGTTTAGCCTACAGTGTCCTGTGACGAGTCCTGTGGTTGCTCTGATGTCTACTCTGCTGATCTTGAGCATTTCTTCTATCTTTTCTTTGGGGACCATTGCTAGGATCGCCTTAGAATGGGCTTGTCCTGCAACTTTTTTCCAATGAGCATTATTATTATTTATTATATTACCAACTGCGGGTTCTGGTCTGAAAAAAGGTACCTAGCTGCCAATTTTGGCTAGGCGATCTGCCTTCTCGTTTATTGGTATATTAGTGTGCCTGGGCACCATATATTCATTATTCCTGCTTTCTAGCACGTTGCAGCCCGGATGCAGTTCAGAACAAGTCCTGAGTTTACTTCCGACGAGCCAATAGCTTTTAAAACTGTTTGGCGGTCGGACACTATGAAGATTTTTTAATTATAATTTATTATGTGACATGTTCTACGCCTTTTTGGATTTTCAGAACAAATAAAGACTACTACTACTATTAAAATCTTTGTCTAATAGTCTGGACTGTAAGGAGGCCGCGGTAACAACTTACATCGAAATTCGCGAAGTACAGCCCTTTAACACTTGCAGAACGTGTCGGTGTATTTCGTTCTGAAATAAAACATGATAATTAAGTTTACCGCGTCGTTTTTCTGCTAATGCTGTATGCAATTTACGCGAAGCTGTCCCATAATAGCTTGCAGTAATTATTCTTCGACCTTCAGAAAAAAAAAAACTACCAATAAAACCCTCTCCGAATCACAGAAAACTGCTGTTTAACATAATCCTATTTTTGTCGAATTAAATACCTATGAACTTCTCGCGACAAGCTTTTAGGAATATTTTTTGTACATTTTAATAAAAGCTTGTTTTTAAAATGTTTTTGTTTAACTTAAAATATTTAGTTATTCAACATAATTGTTTGGTAGTTACAACCAGGGTTGAGCAGATTTAAATCAATTGATTTAAATCACGATTTAAATCATGATTTAAATCAAGTGATTTTTTAAAAAAAATCATTGATTTAAATCAAGCGTTTTTTTTTTAAATTTTTTAATTTAAATCACAGATTATATGAGTAGATACAGTATAATATTTATAATAAAACAAAATTGTATTACTATTAGTAATTAAATACACGAAATGGTGAATAAACCATATCAGTTTGCTCTTGTAAAGTAATATTCATTGTGGAAATGCAATAATTCAAAAAATAAATGACAAGTTTTTGACGTTAGCGAAGTGAACAGTCAGTTTTTTCAATTTCCACGGCACTTTATTGCTCAATAACGATTTGAAGAAAAATGTCGAATATCTCTAAAAGTATGAGTTTTGGGTATAGGACATACTTCACAAAATATGAAGCTCTTTTAAAGACGAATTCGATGACATAAAAAAAGGGGTTTGCATTTGAAAAAATCGAGTAACGAGCTTTTGAAGATCATGTTGCCACCTATTTATAAACACCCCTGTATGTGTGATTCAAATTTTTTCATATCGAGCGAACAGAGAATTTTTTTCTGCATGTCCATACCAAATTACAACTCTGTACTTCAAAATAACTTTAGGAGAATTTTTTAAATAAAGACTTAAAACCTTCAATAATTTAGAAATTTTTTTTTACAACGCCGTATAAAAACCTGTAGTATTTTATATTGATGCAAAGCTAAAATTAAGGCGATCAAAAATAATAAATAAAAAATTGGGTGTTGTATATGAAATATAAAAGTTGCTATTAATTGCAGAAAGGTGACTCACCCTGCATATTTGAAAATATTTTTATTGTGTT
Source organism: Elmis aenea (assembly GCA_947652605.1). Lineage (NCBI taxonomy): Eukaryota > Metazoa > Arthropoda > Insecta > Coleoptera > Elmidae > Elmis > Elmis aenea. The sequence continues at coordinate 2,462,545 of OX393581.1, read as the reverse complement.
GTTTAGAAAAAACTGTATTAAATAGCATTTGATTCAACTTCATATCTCAAACCGTTTAGCCACAATCGACCGATCCCGCACTAATGACTCAACCTGTATATAATTAATTAAACATCACTATTTAGCACTGATTTTTTCAAAATTCTCAATCATTATATTTCATTTTTCATTTTGACAAAAATTCACCAATGAATTAAATATATTGGTTATTAAATATATTAGCACAAAACAGAAATAGCATGTGAATATGTCACTAAATTCGATAATATGGTACATTTGATTTAAATCAAAAAAATCTGATTTAAATCAAATAAATCGATTTTTTTGATTTTTTTTTTTAAATCATGATTTTTATCCACCCTGGTTACAACAGACTTTTAAATTGAAAAAGAACAATTAATTAATGTTGAAGTACATATACATTTCCCCAAAAAAACAATAAAAACGCAAAACTGCTCATATATATTACACGCATTGTGGATAAAAATTCAGAGTGTGTGGATGCACGGGTGTCAACTGTATATATGTATGGAAATGTATTTGTATCGCTACGTATTTCAATTTTGAAAACAGTCCTTTATTGAAACTCAGTCAGCAGAAAGCACTTGTTTAAAATGTCATCGTCAGCGAAAGTTTCTCCCGGCTGTTATAACATCTGCAGCGATTTTACAGCAGTGCCATCGCTTCGACGTTAGGCAGTTACTCGATCCTAATATCCACTCCGTCAAGTAATTTAAATTTATAAACCCGCAAAACATTAATATTAATACATTTCCGTCCTGAAAAAATATAATCAAGTTTAAATTGCTTAGGTTTAATTGCGGGGAATCTGGTGAGGATATTTATCAGGGAAAACAATCCCCTTTGAAGGTTTCGAAGCTTTTTTTTACATTTACGATCGTGGTGTAATGAAGAAAGCTTTAAAAATCATTATCGGGGATTGCCAAGATCTATGGCCTGGTATAATTCTTCTAAATTTTCTCTGTACAATCTCCATTAAGTTTATCTTTACAGTGCGCGACAGAATCTTAACTCGATTATTTGTTCATAAAATTTCTACGTTTTGTTTAAAACAATATTGCGAACTACACAAAAACATTTAATTAATTGCGTTTATTTTAAATATACATTAAGAAAAACTTTCTTTGCCTTTTCATTCCAAGGATTATCTTCTTTTTTCTGGTATAGTCGGCGTCAATTCTAAAGGCGAGCGGTGGGAGGTGCGTACTAAACACAATTGGAATTAAATACACCTACTTACTTAGTTGTATTGGTAGATCCACCAATTGTGTTAAGGTCCATGGACCATATTGTAGTGTCTGCTGCGCGAAAACACCTCCACCGCTCGCCATTAGACGCGACGCTAACTATATATGCCGTGATTTCAACAAATAACGTAGCCTTCCGAGGCAGTATGTATTCGTGCTTGTTTGAGTTGTAATAATTCCGTGCAGGTCGTAATAAACATCAGGTGGTAAAGCTTAGACCCAAAGAAATTCACTTTGCGTAGTAATCTAATATCAACCCCAATCACAGAACGCGGCAAACGTAAATAATGGTCGCAATGGGAAGTAAATATCCAGCCGGCAATACGCACCAACGCTTTGCGCTGCGTAAACAAACAATGGATTTGTGGTGGATCAATGTATAACCGTGAGCTGCAATAGGTAACAATTTATGACCCTAGGTGTCAGTTTGTTTTCAATTTAATTTCCAATAAAGTTAAACATGATTTATGTCCGGATTTTTCCATTCCTCCTAATTATGAATAAAAACCGTTTCTGGATAACACGACGAGAAGAAATTTATACACTTAAAAACTTGTTCAAATTAATATGGTGTACTTTTTTTTTAAGCAGGAGTAATTTCATATGTCTGTTGTAGCAAATGGTAAACTTAGGAAAACATTTATGTAGAGGCTGATCTAAATTTAAAGTATTTGAAGGGTGTCTTGATTCCTAGAGTCTTAGCGCGCACATTTTTAACATCCACGGTGGTATGGATAAGTTTTTGATCTTACCTAGAAGGAAGCGGGGAAACGTTGGGGAAAATGGGGTATTTAATCATCCAGGTTACATGGAATTAAGCAATATTTTCGTTTTTGTGAGATTAATCCCTTCATTGTCAGTTTGTCTATCTGGGTGCCAGAATAAATAACTCCCATGAAGAAAAAGAAATAGAGACGAGATTAATAAAAGCGTTTATTGGACAGAGAAGAATCAGCATGGTTCCCCTCTTTGTACATTCTTTGGCCTCTGGATCGTAATGATAAATACAAGTTTCATCAATTTGGCCTAACGCAACCACTACCATTCGCATTATGAGCAGAATTTAGGCCTTCGTTTATTTATTTAACTAATACTTGTTCCATACTCAATACATTATTAACCACATGAAAAACTCGTTTGTTTAAGATTTTCAAAGTTTCTGATATTCGTTTCATATCGATTCGTCTATCGACAAATCAAGTTGCCCACTTGCTATATTAGAAAAAAATTTCTACTCATATCCTAATCCTAAACAAAGCATGTTTAAACCCATCACCACATAATTACAAGCGCATGTTTGTGCAAATTTCTCATTAATTAAGCTACTTAAAAAAAAACTATTTTCGGAGCTAATTTGAACTAACCACCAGAGTAACCACGAATTTACTTCAGTTAATTTCGCGAGCTAGGCGTTCACCACAGCGGAATGGCTCGCGGCTTATGCGTGGTGTCGTGCACCAAAGAGGAACAGTGTGTGGCATGTTGAGCATCCTCCCAGTAAAACAGTTCTTCAGACCAAGTTCTGTAACTAATCACGAATAAAATTCGTGTTTATAAGGTTCAAGATTTTTTCAACCACTCATTAGTATTTTATAGGTAATTTAAAAGTTTAATGAGAATTAATATCTTTGATTCTAACGACATTAGATTTTAAAATAATCATCAGCTATTTAAAATTAGCTTTACAAATTTTTATAAATGATTTTAAATATTTTTATTTAAAAACCAGTCTATGCTTTTTGTAGCACTTACAGGATCTTCAGAAATAACACTAACTTGAGTTTTTTAAATAAAACATCCTGTATAATATTGCACTATTGAAATCTGCGATTCTGTCTAAGCTAACTATGGTAAATGGTCATTTAGGACCAAACTGCATGGTTTGAAAGTTATCATACATACATATAAAAGGCCAGGCTGACTCTGTGACTCTGTGACTCTGTAACGTAACGTAACGCATAAATATAAATACAAAATATCTGTAACGCATGAATATAGCTACAAAATATCTGTAACGCAGTAAACTACTACGGTTTCATTTGACCGACTGAGTTGTGTCTAATGAACCGTAAATTTTTACTCACCGGTAACATAACAGCGTCTAACTTGCAGCTCACGGTATTATAAAAAGTAATAGTTTAAATTTAAGATATACAATATACCCGTCCTAGGACGGGTTAAGTGCTAGTGTACAAATATATAAAATAATTTGTTTTTACCTGGCACCTCCACCAAATTATCCAATGTAATAAAAATTGTTACATAAAACCTAATAGCGCAATTGTTATAAATGCTCCAACACATATGTTACAGTTTCTATAAAAGCATTACTCAGAACCAAAGCTAGTTTTTACTTATTTAATGAACAAAAATAAAGCAATTCACCTTTAAACAATTTTTTTGTGGCCAATTTTTTTTGCAACCCAACAATAAATCTTATCATTTTCTTCAGTTGCCTGTTCTCATCCTCAAAAATTTCCCAGCTCATTTATTACACCCCATTTCGCATCGTGACCCTGTTTATCTGTAGGTTAAATTAATTATTGTGACAATGCTTCAGTGTAATTTTAGATTTAAATGAGGTGTAACCCTTTGAGAAATACAAATGACTTCGCAAGGCGTCGGTACAACAATCGCAATAGCGCGTAGACAACAGCATTACGCAATCATTAATCGTACAGAATGACGTCTAGTCGGTAATTTGGCAACTGATGTAGTTTAGGTAATGAAACGGGCGAATATTCAAGCTAGCTTTGTGCCAAAGTACCGTTCGTAAGTATTTTAGTGCATAAGATGTTACACTAAATTCAAAAACAAAATTTGAAAATGTACAACACCAGTTGACTTCTTTATTATCCAGAGTCATAAGCAATTTCACAAAACAAAAGTATTATTTTCTACATGAATAGGTATACATTGTGTATACATACAGGCTTTATCCAAATATGAGTTCCAGCATCATGGCTTTTGCTTATTTGAAGAGCTAGAAGATCAACCAATTTTTTTCTCGTAATTTTAGCTGTTTATAAACATTTTTGCGTTAAAAATGTCAACAACAAAAATTCTTCTACCTTATGAATAAGAAATAATGTTGGTTTGACGTAAAATATGTGCATGAAATTTAAGTTATTATAATTAAAATTGCTACAAGACCTTTTGAAATGATTTGCTCGTAGTTCACTGCTAATCTCTTCCTCAGATTATGTTTGCTCGCAAACAGAAAATCCCTTAATATTTTATGAAGAAGCAATTCGGTTTTGATTACAAAGATTGTGAATAAATGTCACTAGGACGAGCGAATCAGACGAGAAATAAATTGCGAACAAATGAAACAGTAAAACTCAAAGGACAATAGCCATAAATCCAAATTCATTAAAAGTAATACTTGGTGCCATTGTTAAGGCAATAAATTAATCTACAAATGTACGAATCTTGCTGCTACATGAATAAGTAATTGTCAGAGATACAAGAAATATAGGCTAGAGGACGGAACATTCTGTTGCTGAAGTATAAGGAGTGTCCCAACATACATGCCATGGTTTTCTTTGTCATTATTAATGCTACGAAGAATAAATATAGAAAATGTTGGGAATGTTAATTAGGCTTTTTACTATTAATCCTCAAGAATTCGTCTTGCTTGTGAACCAGATGTAGATTAATCTTGATCGTACGCTCAAAACTTACAATCGGATTTTGTATTATTAATGTTTCACAAAACTTGTTTTGGCAATATTGGTTATGTGTTGGTTACTCAGAGTAAATATTATAAATATTATTACATCACATGAATGTTTATAATATCTTCTCTTAAGTAGGCTTTGAGATATTTAATTAAGTAAAGAGTCTATCACTTGTTTTTGGAAAACCTGTAAGGGTTTTTTGCTAAATTAATTTTTAATTAAGTTGTTTTATTTCTTAAGGTTTTCAGGCATATTTTACTAATTTTTAATTGTGTTTCTCCACATTTTCCTCTCGTGAGCTAGCAGTGGTTACTCTATCCAACTGGCTCATCTTTCTTCTAGTCACTTTTAAAAATGCTAATGCAGTTCTAAAAGCTCTTGAATTCGTCCCAGAGGTTTTGCTAAGTAAAGAAAAAAACCTTGTTTTAAAGTACAAAAATGTTAAATGCGTTCCTCTTTGAATAAGAAGTAACTGATCATGTTAATAATTGCTTTAATTTTGCTTTTTGCTTATAAAATCTAAAGCAGCCATGACCAATAGACTCTTAAGGCGGTACACCTTTTGCCATTCTCAGTATCAAAGACAACTATAAAATCACTTATGGCTTTGGACGGAATTGTAGAGCAAATTTGCTTCATACGTACATCCGTCTTAGAAGCAGTGATTCTCTCGTAAAATCAAACAAGAAGTTATGGACTGGACGGTCAGAACTTGGCCGTTCCCTTTGGGACGCACATGACGGATGCACCGGTCGCCAACAGGGCACTGAATAATTCATTCCCGTGCTATCTCCGGTACAGTTAATGGCATCGAACTGAGTCACGTGCAGATCTATCAATTATAGGGTGCGTCTAGCTAATGTGGCGCACGCAACATGTCTGTTCCGGAAGTGGACCCCGGAATTCCGTCTGTATCGGTTATAGATACGCCCGAAAACAACCATGGGAAACGCACTATTTAGCTGAAAGTATCAGGTAAACAAGCTAAGTGGTTATCAGAGCCGACATCGATACGCCCTTGTAATGTAATCGTTTTACGAAATTATAGGCTTCATACTGCTACCATTTTTTTAAAACCGTAATAACTAAAAATAAAGTTGTAATAAAGTCATTTATTATTAAAAATTACGCGTTGTTCTAATTTACAGTTCTAAACACTGTATTTTCGCATGTTTAACCCTGTTATTCTGTTTAGGTTTGTATAACCCAAATGATTTCATTTGCCCATAATAAAATATCCGTTAAAGCTATTAGTTTTATGACTTGTTTTCTAATTTTTCTTCATTAAATTATATTAAGTGATGCATAAGTCCGTAGCGTTTTTATTAAATTCAAAATCAGTTTTTTAAATAAACGATATACATAAATTAATCAATAACATATTCTTCTGTATTCTTTACGATTGGCTTCCAATGTTCCGAATACCTTTCGATTCCAAGTCTGAAAAAATCCGGTGGTTTGGAAGTGAGCAGCGTCATATTAAAAAAGTTTCCTTGGATGTAGAGCAAAAAATAATAAAATCTGATTGAGCAAGATTGGCAGAATCGAGCAAAAAAGAGTTTTTGATAGAAACATTTGTAATGGTAGCAATTTGCTGACGGGCATCCTGCAAAATTACTTGATGCCATCTACCCGGTCGTTTTTTATTTGAATATCATCCTCAAGGCGCCGAAGATGTTGACTGATAATAAATCTCTAAAGTGATTCTTACATTCCTCGGAAGCAATTCATAGTAGACGCTTGCTTTGTCCCTTATGTGGATGGGCCCCATCTTTTGCTTGTCGTGAGGGCTCAGTTTTTGTCTTGATGTTGATGTAAAAACACCGTCACCAGTAACAATTTGTGACAAAAGCAATGGATGTTATTAAAGAACTACACGATGACCAACAAGCAAAAGATCATAAATGATAAAACGCTAATTTTTGTTATGTTCTCTCAAAACGAATGATACTCATTTACTCATTTCTTGAATTTTTGCCATGGAAACCAAATGTTGAAGGGTGATTTATCACAATACATCATATTGCCCAATTCCCGGGATGATTGACATGAATCATCGTGAAGTGAAGTGTTCAAACTCTCTTCATCTAACAAGGAAGGGTCACGATATGTTGTCGCTAGAATCTGATCAAGGCTGTGTTTATTGCACCAAGAACATTAAAACTAAATGTTTTGCAGAGTTATACGTGCCACTGGCCATTACTTCGGAAAAATAGGGTACAAACTGAAAAGTTGAATAATAAAGGTAATTTTTGCGATCGCGGTCATGAAACCGTCAGAGATAAACTCGAAATTCTTTTATTTACCAATTCGCGCATCCTTTGCAAGTAAAATGGTGCAAAGTTTGTTTAAAAATCTTAAACGGTTCCGGAGAAAAACGAGGCATTAAAATGATTTGTATATTATGCATAATTTTTTTTTTGCCAAGGTATACTGTTGTCTTGGAAACCAAAAACGCTTCGAATTTATGCTTAACCCAACAATTATGTTTGCTGGATATATTTCAAAAATTACGTAAATCCTTAAAGAGTTCCTTTCACATATCAATTGATTTTTTTCCGTAAAATATAGTACATAAATTTGAGAATAACAGCAGATCCTTTAATGTGTTTTTTATAAATAATCTTTACCTAAACATAATACTTAATGTTTTACTAAACACGCTAACATAATATTTTAGCGTTCGGTGTTCGATAAACTAATATTATATTAATCCTTTGGTAGCGAGCCTGGCTCACGCTAAATCCTACAGGATTATAACTTGACATCTTGGAATTTGCTGTATCTTTGTTATAATTCAGGCACGTATAATAACAGTAATTTCCCAAATAAGTTTTCCATATTCCGTTACGCAAATGCCCGTGCGATTTGCAAATTCGTTAGTATTTTTTGTAATTTTACTACAAGAGTATCGACCGACGCGACGCCTTCATGAGGGGGCGAGTTATACCTTTTTTGCTATAATGACCTTCGTTTTTTTTTTATTATTTCGTTTAACGACCTTCATCATATCTTAAATGAACTGTACGTGATCAAAATTGGTAGCGTGATTAAGATTTGATGTTCGATTCATTGAGACTGAACATGATTTAGGTTCCCTTTTAGTTGATAACCGATTGAGGTTCCAATTTTAATAAATCTAACCAAACTAGCTTGCCTATATCTTATTTATTTAACTGTCAACGGAAATAGCGACACGATAAATCAATTTCACAGACCGATTCAGTCCTTTTGCAATATTTATAGAGTTAATTTAGTTAATTTTTCACTAATATTAAAATATTCGCCACAATTAAAGTGGGCACAGTTTATCTTCAACTGGAACACCTTAAGCTCGTACGCGAAACTAGTTCATTATGGTCCCATTATTCAGTTAAACTAATGTTTACCTCATACATAACACTGCATGTGTTGGAACCTAAGATGCAATTTGCAACTCGAATAAAGTTAGGATTAAATTAATTGCATCATTTGTAATATACGTTTCATGTCGTCATCTCATTAAACGGGCGTAGAATCACAAGGCATAATGAATATTTGAATGAAACATTAATTATACAGTCACAAAACTATTATTTAACGATTCATTAACAAATATGTGGACTTACGTAATTTTATGTGCTCAAATAAATCCCTCTTGTTTGTTTTGGGTTTAAGTTACAAATACAGGGTGATTGATTGAGACCGGGCATTATAAATAGATGAAGAATGAAAAAGGGTATGGATCTGAAATTTTGGTTATGACCATAATGGCATCTGGTCTGTTTATTGAAAATATTTTCAAGATGACGACACTTCCTGAAATACCGAAAGTTGACCTCTACTTTCTTATATTAAATACAATGGTCTATTTTTTATTGCTTATTTGGATTTAAAACGTTATTTTAGAGGAACTTTTATTAGCATTCCCTATACCTAAGTGCAGTCATTTTTTAGATTTTTGGACTTTTTTGAATTTTTTTTTATTTTCATCGTGATGCTTAACATTATCTAACGCCGCCATTTTTGAAGAAAAAACGCTTAAATTTGGACCATGCCTAGAAGAAACCTTGGAGTACATCCTGGGATTTTTGCAATCGATGCATTACTTACAGGGTGTCCAAAATTTAATTTTTTTTTGATACAACTTCAGACCACTAAAACTCGTTTTTTTCATATACAATGCCCAAACTTTTTTTTCAGAGGACTCCAAGAACAAGATTGGCTCGACAGAAGACGATGGAGTTTAGGATGCTACAAACGCTTCTGAACTGTAAAAAAATTGCAAATAGTCTCCACACTTTGCTTATTGCAATACTTAAGTAACTGTATATAAATAAGGGTTTTGAAAATTTTGTGATGATGAAACAAAAGATTTTGAAAATAAAATCAATTTGATTTGATACATTTAAGCGACTTTACTTTTGGACTCTCGTATTGTCTCTTTCAGCACCTGGTAGATGACTGAAAAATTAAAACCCGTATTTTTATAATATTTATATCATTTAAGCTACTTAAATAATTTACTGTGTACGACAAAGAATTGTTAAAAAGAATAAACGCTTATATATGCAAATTCTTTGAAGTACGATATTATAAAGATCCAACGTAACATTTTTATTTCGTTAGACGCCACATAAACGTCCTCACAAACTTTGCAAAAAAATGTACTCTCATGTTGCTGCATAAAAATAAACTCGATTACAGCGACAACGCTAATTCTGCAGTAACGTCGCGCGGTATAAAAATTTACTAGCAACTCGCGTCACAGCCAACTACTGCTGGAGTCGTAAGATGGATAAGTACGGATTCGTTAGAATGATCCGTCATATCCGCCTCAACAGGGTGACGGTTTAGAGGTTGTTTTGATGATCAATCCAGAGCAAATGGTCGCGAGAGTGACTTGTTCCGAGACCATTTCAGCTTCCGTAGTAAGCTGGTGAGCGACTAATAAGCTAAAATGGGACATGGTTGTGTTATCGACCGTTGGCGGGGAATACACCCTCGTTATTACTTAGCAAATGTGGAGGAACATAATGGCAGCCGTATGAAATTTAATTTACTATAATATGTTTGAGGAAGCAAGATTAAAAAAGCTCATTTATTAAGTGGAAATGTAATGGACTCGAATCTAATACCGCACGTATACTGACGCTAATATAACAAAAGAGGTTCGCCAACAATCCCTAAACTTTTTATTCTGGTCACGATTCATTTTTCACAGTTATATTTTTTCACAGTAGTTTTGAAACTAATTAATGCTTTTGTACAATTAGGATTGTACCTAATATTACTTACAAACTCATACGTTTAATGAATAATACAATAAATTGTGTTTGCATTCGCCTATGAACAGTTAACACAAAACTTATTACAGAAAATTTACAACAATAATTAAAGAAAGCATAAATGCCCAAATTATTTGAGTGCAATATTTATTAATGTTATGGAGTTTCAATTTCCTTGTTCTTTTATGATCAAACTCTTTAATAGATGTGAGTCCAATTTCTGGACTCTCGCCTCTAGCCCTCTTGGTCAGTAGAGGTCCTTTTATTTAAATAAGACTGCCACTGTTTAAGAGATTTAGCGTTACCTACCATAAAAGATTGTTCGCAAAAGAAGACGAGTAATTTTGAAATGAATTGGTTTACCAGCCAAATATAGTTTAAAATAATATCATGTAGCCCAATTTATTCATTTACATATAGTTACAATTTATAAAAAGCTTTCTAAAGCCTAGCTAGTGTAGCTAAAGCTTTCAAATAACAGTTTTACAAATACTTACAACTAAAAGAATGAACTGTCCATTGTTAAGTTTCGTGCAGGGCTTCAAACTTTTTATTAAGCATTTTTAACATATCTACCGCATGTCTAATAAATTTATATCATGTTTCTTGTTTTAATATTTTTTTATGGCATTTAAGTTAAAAACTGAAACATTGATTTTTTTTCACACTATCAATCCACTTTACAATTTTTTTTTCTGTCATGTAAATGACATGTTTGGGCGGTACACAAATACACCAAAAAGTTTAAGTTATTCACTAAATTGCTTAACTTCTGAGTTAATTACTGCATCAGCACATTATAGATGTATAATTAGGTACGTTTTGTCACCAGACCAATTAAACAATATCTATATTCATGTCTGTATGCGCCAATATATCTCATGATAAATGTTTACCGATCAATGCATATAATTTGCAGTTGACCGCAAAGTGTATCTACAATAATTGTGTTGCAATTGTACAAATATTAATAGCAAACAATTAATTCCGTTAAATGTCAATGAAAACTATAGCTGGCAGATATTTAGAAAGCGCCACTTTATATTTAAATGCAACAATGGATAAATAGAATCTAAACTTGGTGAATAAATATTTGCAGTTGATCAATATTGCCATAATTAATTTTATTAGGCAGGTTAAATAAGAATTATCACAAAAATTTTGGAGTATGCGTCTTAAGGATCATTTACATCTCGATTATATTTTAAAATTTATGTTTGACACAACAAATTTTTGGGAGTTTTTAAAAAAATTGTTGCCACTTGGTACATTTAGTAAAGCTTTTGTATAACTTACTATCATTTACTGTACTGTGCAAGCGGGACATTTTATAAGGTTTGGTGGTATTAAATCAGAAATAAATATTTCTCACGATTCAGCTTTACAATCAGATCACGATTCAAACATGTCAAAGAAGATAATATTTTGAAACTGACCGTCGTATTGGGAGTTTTAAGATCTGAAGTTGGTTATGTCACGTAGCTAACTTCAACTCAGGTTAGATCCAAAGCGAACTTAAACACTAATTTATAGCTTTCTCCCAGGTTGGTAACAAACTTTTATTTTTATCTCTCGCCATTCATTTTATAGATTATATTGTGCCTTTCAATCTAAAATAATGTCTCTATATTGGATTTCTGTACGATTATTGTAAGCAATAAATCAATATTCCCCTAAAAGTCTTTTATCTAAAGGATCTCTTCGTTAACTGTCTTCTGTGCTGCTCTTCTGCACATTAAAATGGTAAAGTATATTAGCCTCTAAACTTAATAGCATTACCAACAAATCAAATTTCCTTTTATGTTTATGGAGCGTTCACTTTCCTCTACCCCACATTAAATATTTAAATATAGTTTGTGAGTGTGCCGAAATTGGAAAGTGGTGAAAAGTTTATCGGGTGCTCACGAAAACGTACAGGTTGTTTTAAACTCCCCAATTTTAGGTCAAATTTAATAACCCCTGTATTTTAAGTACATCTAAAAAGACGTAAAACTATGCCTTTAAATACTTTTATGTTTAGAGTTATAACATGGATATAGAATTTTTGAAATAATTGCATATTAAAGTATGTATTATCAAAACCCACTTACCATTTTAATGTTGTAGGGTGATACATATTTCATAGCTTAAATACATTTATATCACTACAATAATTTGGTCTATAATAAATTGTCTTTATCAATTCTTGTCAAACCTTGTCCTTCTTTTCCGTTTCTATAATAGCCAGTAAATTCAATCCTGTTTCTTCAAACCCTTCTAATTCTTTTTCTTTTTCTGATATGTTTCTAATGTTCCATGTGTCGATATTCCATCTTTCTTTTGCTGTTTTCGTTTTTTCATTCCTTTCGTAAACCTATTATTTGCCCAGTTGTTGCCATTTGCTCCTCATTCTTTCTCAACTTTATTAGTTTTTTAGTATCTTGATCATTTGGGAATATGTTAGTGCCATGCCTGGTACTAAGTACCTAACCAAACCTTGCCTTGTTCTCTCCAGCTGCTTATTTTTTGTTCCGTTTCCACACTTGTTCTTCTGTTATTAATTTTTGGTAGCCTACTTTGACTTTTTTTTTTGTTCTCTCTTCTTTCGAAATTTTCTTAATCTTTGCTTGTATATTTCTTTCCTGTTTAGCGATATCATCATTTATATAGACATTCCCCCTCTCACATTTTTTAATTTACTTTTGTTCTTTATTACAGTAATCTTCCCGTCCATACTATTGAATTTGATCAAGCAGGTTTTGTGCTCAATTTTTTTTACCTTGTTTATTTTCACTGTGATTCCCAGTTCTTTCTCTATGAAGTTTATCATTTTCTCTTTTAATATAATTTGGTCGCTTTTATCCATTTGTAGACCTTGTAATATTGCATTTTTTCTACTTTTATCTCCCCTTCAAGCTTTTCTATTCTTTCGTTTGTCTGAAAAGCCTCTCTTTTCAGATCGTCAACTTCTTTCGTAACCCTTTCATTTTTTGTTTTGTTTTCTAAGTTCTTCTTTAGATTCTTTGTTCGGTTCATAGTTCTTTTATCTCACGTTTAAGTATCCTCATATCATCACTATTTTTGTGTTGTTCTTCTTTTATTTCTTTCACCTCTAATGCCAAGTCTCTCATCATTTGCCCCAATTTATCTTCGCTAGAACCTTTACCTTTTGTTTGGTAATCTCTTTGTCTTTTTAGATTTCTAGAAGTGATCTCGTTCTTTTTCTCTCTTCTTTTTTCCTTCGTCTGCTGTAGAACGATCGGAATTCATCTTACTCTTCTTAATTTCGGTTTTAGTAGGTTGACTTTGTAAGAGTTTTTTAAGAGGACCTTCAACTATATTCGGCCAAGGGGGTTATGCCGTTAAGACTAAACTATCAAAAGGGGTACGAAACAGTTTTGTAGTTTGGTAAACACTGGCCTAGGGGCTCAAAATAGAGATAACACGACCCTTAAAATTATAGTACATATGAAAATTAATTGACGATTGTTCAGTATAATAAGAAATAGGTTATAAAAAGTTTATTATTTCTTAGGATTTTAGAAAACGAATTTTAATATTAACAATTCTTCTCAAAAAACTTATTAACGTAATTGTTACGAACAATAATATCCGCATAATTTCGTTAAACATGCTATCGTCAAGGTTCAGAAACGTCGATTATCAAATAATATAATTCTCCAATACAAAGCCGACGAAATGGTCGGAGAACTTGCACCATTTGCTAGTTTGTATGCAGAATTGAAGATTTACGTCCAATATCCGCACTGAAACAACTTTTAGGGAATGTTACAGCTGGATTCAGCAAATATTGATAAGCTATCAGATACACATTTGTGTCACATTTAGCGGGGAATATATATTTTATATCGCATTTGTTCCAGTTTACTATAAATGAAAACGTTTTGACTCGTCCTGCGGGATTGTTACATGACGTTGTGGTTCTCATGCACATCGACTATTAATAATTGTGTATTAATTAAAATTTGCAAATTCAATCTATCAAACTCATCATGGAGCATTGTACTGCGAATGCTTCTGACGGCGATAAATTTAATAAACTAATTTAATTTTCATAGTGGAGTCTCAGGTGTAATACGTTTAGACAAATAAATAAAAATTTGATTAATTTCGCTATAATATTATCATGAATGTAAAACTAATCCTAAATTACTTGTGCATTGGTCTGCTACTACAAATTATACCTACCAAAATGTTTAAATTTAAACAAATTTACTCCATAAAAGAAAAGTGTTAGCTATAAAGTTAATTTTTCCGAGCATTTATTGTAGGTACTCTACAACTAATTTTTCTTAGCGTAAAACAGAGACAAAATTTTGATTCGTGGCATTTATTTTTAAAGTTTTTGAGAAAATACTATATCAAAAATTTCGACCTCTTCTGGAGCAAAACAAATTATTGTACACCAATTAGGATTTCACCAAAACCTCGCAACGGTTGAGCAAAGGGTTAAAGTAGCAAACAAAATTAGCCAAGGCCTGAAAGAAAGACGGTTCTGCTCGACAGCCTTCATTGATATCACTCAAGCATTCAACAAAGTTTAGCACGAAGGCTTACTTTACAAAATTTAGAAAAACTTAACACATCTATTTCAATCTTAAAATCCCATCTCAGTGACAGATTTTTAAAGTAAAATTTAACCAGGGGCAAACGAATCTGTTTCCCATAACATCTGGTGTGCCGCAGGGAAGTGTCCTTGGACCCGTCCTCTACGAAATTTCAAGAGAAATTGTCCCATCATCCTAATTTTTTAGCAGCGGAGTAACTAGTAAAGACGCGACAACTGAAATACTACAGAGGCATAAACTTACTTAATAGTTTTAAGAAAACCTTGAATCTGTGTTGCTAATAACAGAATAAGTAACTTTAGTAGTTGCCACCGGGCAGGTTTATCCTTTATGTTAAATCAAAGCTACAACAATTTACTTATTGTTTATATAAAAGAGATTCTAAATTGATCATAATTGCTAAAAATATTTAGTTTAATAAGAACTTTCCTTCAATTTTTTTGTTTAAATATAATCATGTTTAAAGTATTTTATCCCAACATAGTTTTTTTACGTTTAATTTTAACTGACTAATTACTTCTGATTAATACCTTCATGAGCATAAAAACCTCTTATAGATTTAGCACCACAAGTCTGATAACGAACGATATCGTAGTTATTCCATTCGTTTTTCATCTAGTGAGGCTTTTAAAAGCTTTAACCTAATCCTTGCGAAAAAGCTCTCAACAGTAATGACCGCCGTTGTAAAAATAATGACTCTTTTTTCGGTGTTGCGCTTAAATACGAAGGTAGTGAGATGTTTCAGTCTAAATGAATTTAATTATTTAACCTGTTATCCCGCCATTTATTTTGTAACAATGATGCCCGCTTCAAGTATAATTAGGTTCCGCTTGAAATATTGGTAGTGCTTTAAAATGATTTCGCCATACTAAACGTTAGTATTTATTAACAAATTTGAACAACGCGTATTTTTGTTTGTTTAGTACATGCTCCTATTTTATTAGAAGTAAAAAGACATTATAAGTGAACTTACTTTCTTGAAACATTAAGGACACCCTACTCAAAGCATTTCCACTTTTAGTTGGTTCAAAAACAGTTCATAACAAATTTTTACAGCACATCAAAATTTTAAAAATAGCTTCAAGTGTATTTACTTTGCATTTTTTGTTGGAAAAAATTTAAAAGTTTTGCAATGGTCTTAATATTTCTTATAAATAATAAGGACGCCCTAGGCAGTACATTCCCACCTTTACTTATTTTTTAAACAGCCTAAAACTATTTGTTACAGGTCTTCGAAATTTTGGAAAATTTGTTGATTTAACCGCCTCTCTTCAAGTCTCTAAGTTACCCACAAATTTCGGCAAATTGTCACCATCTTGTGTGTGAACAGAAAAGAAATGCGAGCGTGATTCATAGTGATATGTCAGCAGGTGCTCTGCAAATATACCTATTACTTTACAATACCAGCATTTGCGCTGCAGTTAGATGATGAATAGATAAACCAAGGCAGGCTGCCATGTGTCTTGAGGGTTCTGAATTATCGCTACGCGGTGCGGCTACGCTTTAAGCTTCTACGTGTTGGTACGCCGCAAGTGCTTGGATAGTGCACACACCACAGACTACAATAAGCCTGTGCTTGTTTGTATTGTCTTTAACTAACTAACGATATCGCCACACAAGCTAAGGAATCCAACTTGCTGACACATTTACCCATATTAAACAAAGCCGATTGTGCATCTGTTAGCTTTAGTGTTGGTGGATGGAGCTCCACAACTTCGAATAATGAATAGAGGCGAAATTGTAAACGACTGTATTATACTGGACTTATTTGCTAGCATCTGACTCAATTTGGAACATCTGCTAATAGTGCTAACAAACATATCTGGAGTTATTATTAATTTAAAGTAAAAAAGAACGCTGATAAGGTAATAAATTACAAAATAAATAACTGGATAAACATTTGCATCAACACTTAAAAACCAATAATGAGAATTTAATTGTTTTTAAGTATTTTAAATACAAACACATTAACTAATAAAGCTTTTTGTTAAAAACCAAGGCGTTATTCTTCCCCAAATTTCTCTTACGATAGAGAAACAATGGACATAAAAATTGTAAATTAAAACTAATTTCAGGTTTAAAAAACTATTAATCCTTTTTATGGTATACCCCATTTAATACCTAAAACACCTATAAACGTTCAAAACTAAGTATCTATTGTTTGTTAACGCTGCCATAAAAACTGGGTTGGGCAATCATTCTACAATATGTAACGAAGCGTTAAAAATTTACGAGGTATTTTAGGGACATTTTTAAATATCAGCTTAAGCGTTATCACGCATTAGGTTTTATGCTCATCATAATAGCCCGGCCGCATATGATCAAAATAAACATTTCCTTTATGGTTGCCACAAAAATGGCTCCAAAGTAGACCATTTTTGATCGCATCACATAATATCTTTATAGTTATTAAATTTATGTCCGCGGTTTAGCGAATTTTATGAATAGAATGCTTAAAGCCGACAGTGAATCTCTAACTTCCTGTTGCAAAAAAGAACCTGCAGTTGCTATGTTAAATAAAGGATGTTTAACTGTACAAAAGAACCTTTTTTATAATTTTTGAGGCAAGTCAAGAAATGTAAACGAAATAATTTCTGAAATTGGAAATAGTAAGAAATTGTTATTCTTCATCTTCTTTTTTATCGGTTCGTCTTGTACCTTTCGGTGTCGAGGTATGCTTTTCTATTTCTGTATTATGGTTCTCCACTGCTGCCTATCGTAAGCTAATTGTGGCACATCTCTCTAGCTGACTCCTTAATCTCTTCTCCAAAATTATTTCATTTAATTTTTCTACTACACTAAGTAAAGGTATGTCTCTATAATTTTCGCATTTTTCACTATCGCCAGTCTTGAACATCGGTAATATAACAGATACCTCCCAGTACTTGGAATATATTTTACCTGCCATGCTTTTTTTACTATTCTATTAGCAATTTTTTCCTTCCATCTATTCCCACGTACATAATCATTGTTTTATGATTAAATAAAAGTTATTTGGAAGCTCTTTGGCTTTAATTATAACGGAAATGACATCGCTGCCTTGCAAATGCGAATAAAATTATAATTTAACAATAACTGCAGTGAGCAAGTTGACGCGAAAAGTTTAAGAACAATTTATATGCCATTACAAGCTAACCCAATCAGCTAAGTCGATCTAAACGCTTTGATTACTAACAAAATACCCACAAAAAATACACAAGCATTAAAGAAACAAGTGTATATTTTAACATAAAGAACACAGGGACCTCAAAAACCGTTAAAGTTTATAATCCCTATAATTATAATAAAATACATTCGTCCACTGATAATATAAAGATCTAGTATGGCGCCCATGGCCATTAAAAAAAGTTGACTGTGGTATCTTAAAAACCAAGCAGGCTACGTTAATTCTGATAACGCCAGGTGATTAGGGCTGTTGTCTTATCTAAATATGTCAAATTTCAAATTTCTTTTATTGATAATATGGAGAAAACAAGAAATTCACTTTTCTCAGTTTTTCAGGATGAATAAGAACGGGTACAATTTTTTCCGTTTCCGTTGAGTTTCTTACTAAGCACATAGAAACACAGCCCTTTGCTAATTTAACCATCCTCCTATCTCTTAGGGTTTCTAATATTCGATGTTCTTCAAGTTGAAACATACACCCTATATATAATATGTATTTGTCCATATCTCGTTGAACTGTAGATTTCCTCATTAAAGTGACTTTATTGTTAGAAATATTACTGATTTTTTTTACAAATTACTTTTCTTAGGACTGGAAGTTAATTATATTCTAACGCTAAGCCTAATCTGTAATAAGTGTGCTCAAAAATTATCTAGCAGCATTATTGACATTTAATCCTGCAACGCGGCAAGTAGAGTAGCTAATAAAGTCTTCTTTAATCTCCTGGCTTTGCTCTTGAAATGCCTTATGGTAATATCTCATAACGCTTGCGGGTTTTCTGTTTACTCAACGAGCATTTGTGCTAAAAGAAATTGGAGATTCTCCCAAGCCAGCAACACAACACCGTTCAAAAGCGCTTAGCCGACAATTTCAGGGGTAAGAGGCGATATTTTATTGAATGTCACAATATTTCGTGAAAAATTGATGATTACAGGCCAAAAAAAAACAAAGAAAATAAGATTTTTGTGTGTGAGATAAAACAAAGGTAGCTTGTATTAAGCTATTAAGCACATACTTTTTTGTTTTACAATAATTTTTCGCAAGTTTTAGCTTAAAATTTAGCAATAATATGAGGATTTTATTTATGACGACAAAAGAAGACAATAATTTTATTAATATTTTGTATTAATATCTGCAAATATCAAAGAAAAAATGCAAAACTTTAGCATTTTAGATCGAAGAACAATATGTTAGAGCTAAGTTTAAAAAAAATATTTTTAATATTTGTTCACTTTTGAAGCACCAACCATAATGTCTTTAATAATTTCTGAATGTTATGCTCGAAGATGAGCCAAAATCGTGTAATTTTGTTGATGTAATTTATTTGAGTCGATTTTTCTGTTTGTTATAACCTACAAATGTTCAATGTTATCAGCACAGTAGCCGAACCATTACACAATTTCATGCAGGCATCATTCGTAACTATTATTTTGATATGATAAATTCGGAATTATAGTATGACCCAGGGCTCCAGTTTAGTGCGAAGTGGTTTTAGCAAAAAATGTATTCATGCGGAAATTAAAAAATTTAAGTTTTATCGCCTATGCTGTAAATAAATTTAACTTTAAAATGCAAAAGCGATTTTGCTTTATTTTGATTTCTAAAGATACGGCAATTGATTATTCCCTTCATGAATTCTTCTAGAAATTCTTAAAGAGGAGATCCAATTTTAATTTTAATAGAAGTATTTCATTTTTACAATTTTCAGTAGAACAGTCAAAAGATATACAAACAAAATATTTTTGCCTAAATGATTAAAGTAATTCATTCAATGATAATATAAAGTTAACTATATAAAAAATTTAATTTTAACAATACTCCAAGGAGCTGTTGTCAAAATGCAAGACCCGTTTCAAAACTATTTTTTCTTTATTAGTTTCATTCTTATTTATTTATTTTTAGGACGATTGTAATGTTTGAAGAGACGAGATTTTTGAATCTTGATTGCTAATACACACCTTTTTGTTTCTCGCATTTTTTTAAAGCTTTTTTACGCATTTTTCAACAATTTGAGATTATGTTTAGTGCGAGCAGACTAATGTCTAACAGAAAAGAAAGGTACTGAGACACTCAACATGTTATTAAAAAGAATATAATACATTTCCCCAAAATAATATGTGTCAGGTGTAACAAACACACCACCTGACCGTTTAAGGATTAAACCAAGTTACATTTATGGCAAAAAAAAATGTATTGCTCTTAAATCATTTTTGAACTAAATAAGTTATTTCCTATGTATTTTTAATTAAGTATTTCAAGTACAGAAGTTGCGCCTAGAGTTCTTCAAGTACAGTTTTGTCGTTTTAGTAAGAAGTTTTTGAAGTTTTTTGCTACTTCGTAAACCATTATCTCTCCTAAAATTTACGCACAAAATTAAAGATGCACAACAAACACGGCCCAGACACTATTGTTTCACATTTTCCATGAAACAAAACAAGAACTTTCACGAGATAAAGCGCCGAAAATGAAAAGTAACAGAAAATGAATTGTTTTCATAAGAAAAAAGCACCGGACTCACATCTCGCTGCGAAATAAATGATAGTCAACAAATCCTACCGATCAAAAGAAAGCAATAAGAGAAAGAATGAACCTTTGTCATCTTGAGAGCGATGAAAAAATTTTAGAATTTCGCACAGACGCAAAAAACTCCACTAAAGCTTTGCCGCAAAGCCTCCTTTCTCACCTTAGTTTTATACAAACGATACTTTGAATGCCACGTTTTATGAGATCGGATCAAGAATGTAAACGACTCCTTTATCTGCCCATCTATTCGGGCATATTTCTAATATTTCATAGCAACATTTTAAAGTTTGTTTAAAAAATTAAAAAAATCTTAAATTGGAGAGTCAAATGTAACAACAACAACAAAAAAACTATTGCCTAATTAACTATTAACCACAGTTACCAGGTCTATTAGAGGAAATTAAACAAGCAAGAAAATGACTAGGTACAGCAATTAACAATGTTTATATTTAATTTAAAAAGGGTTGTGATTAATATCTACTCTACTTTATAGAGACAAGTGGCTCGCCTCGCCTGACTTGAATCACTGCGACCCTAATCATATTTATATTATTCTGCGCACGCTTAATCCTATCTTTAGTTACAACGATGCAACGAACGCCTAAGATTATAGAGGTCAGGTGTTGTACATGGACTTGATCGGCAACCATTCCCCGAAGACCTCGCCGTCTTGCCCCAATAACTAATTTTGTGTCCTGTGGGAAGCCGAGGCAAGTCTAGACTGTCAAATTAGGGTAGCAGATTATAATTTGTTTAGCTTTAGTGACTTTTTTCCCACGAACTAACTAAAAAGATCAACCCAACCTAACCACAATAAATTTCACAAAAAGTTTAAACAATAGGGGGATAATTAACGCAGTTGCTTTAGAAATACTAATGTTGATATACACCTGCTTTTAAATAAACGAAAATTATGCTAGACTTTCTGTTTTTATTCCAGTAATTATAATTTAAAATCCAGAAGCTGTCGTAAAGAAAGTGCAAAATTTATTGTATCGTAATTTATCGTGGTTTATAACTGTAAGATATATTTCTTCATAAAACTGTTAAATGAGCTATTAAATGTAATTCCATGACCAATCAACTCCAGAAAGCTGGTGATAAATTTCAAGCATAAGTCTTGCCTTTTAACTCTGAACAATAAACTTATTAATTATACTGCAGCTAGACGGTAAGATTCATTTGCATCCTCTTTCGTTTAGTTTGAGGTTTGAATATTATATCAACCAAGTTTATGCACCAAATTGATGATGTAATTTTCGCAAGCGCTCATTGCCTCGTGGGACTAACAATTCTTCAGCGGCATTCAATTTGTATACACATTAAAAGCTCTATGATGCACGAACAGACGCTCAACAATATTCGATAACTCATTATAACAGTTAATTTATCGGTTTTCCGTACGAAATATTTGTTTGGGGGCGACGTAGCTGGTTACATGTTAAAAGGGCTGTACGCCTGTTGTTTGCTTGTTCGGGGCTGTCAGAACTTATCCACATTATAACGCGTGTCACTTGTTTCCGACAGGCATAAAAGCTGGTGGACCACTATTTGGAAACTAATGGAGATGCGTACGTGTTTAGGTTTAGAATTGAAAGATTACCCTCTGTATATTTTCAGCATGGTCAGAGGTATAGTGATAAAATATATGGAACATAATCAATCTTAAATTGAACATGGCGTTACATTTATATTGGTTTTCTTAGAGACAAAATTTGCTTTGCAATTATTTATTCTCTAACGGTTTAAACGTTACATAAATTAAAATCTTTAAGATGTATTTGCAAAGATTGTTAAAATTGGTAAATAAAAAAGATTTACGTACTTTGAAACAACAACCATGTGTCTTTGGATATAACCGTGCAGGCCAGATATTACCAAAGGTGTTCAGTAAAAAAACTTAAGTCTTACCTAAAACAAAAAAAAACACAATTAAAAAAATATAAATGCAATTTTATCGTACAATTTTGAGAAAAAACGCTTAGATTATATTACATTAAGACAGTTAAGTAAAAAAAAGGAACACTCAAAGATGCTGTACTTGTGCTTTATCGATCTGTCTATCTAAAGTCTTCGATAGAGTGCTAAAGGAAAAGATGTGAAAGATATTGAAACAAAGTAGAGTGGGTAAGGATTATTAAACGCCATAATAGTTTATATAAGGGTAGTAGAGATTATGTGCGAACCCATAACAGTAGTTTCCAGGAATTTATAACAACAGTGGGAGTAAGACAAGGAGGCAGATTAAGGCCACTGCTCTTTATAATAAAATAGAGGAAGACAAACAATAAAATGGGGAAAAGAAGTGAGGCAGAGACTAGAAGAAAATGGAGTCAGCTGGAGAGATGTGCCACAATTAGCTAACGATAGGCGCGAGTGGAGAAACATAACACAGAAATGGAAAAGCCTATCTCGACACCGAAAGGTACAAGATAAACCGATCAAGAAGATGTTTATTTTGAGCGATACTGTTTTTTGGAACATTTAAAAACTTTAAAAGGCAGAAGTTGGTTTTAAATAAGAATCGACAAAAAAATTAGTTAAAACTGTGCGCTAGCTACATTTTTAAAATATTATACAGGGCGTTTTCTATAACATGTTTAAAAAACAAAGGGTGTTGCATTCAAGAAAACTTATCTATCGATGTATAAAGTTTCACAAGTTTGACGTATGTAAAAAGTTGTAGTTATGAATTCATAACTTCGTTTATATTAAACAAAAAATTTAAAATCAAACAATTGGGATGACTTTTTGCAAAGAGCTTTTGGGAAAATTTATTTTCTTCTTTTTATGTTATTGTACACAGTCACATCCAGGTTTTGTTTTGCATGGAAAAACGGTTTTTAATTATCATTTCAATGAAAGTGGCGCACCCACTTGAAAAGCGATTTACTGTGAACTGCAGTTCACAGTTTGCAATGTATACAAAATGTATTTGTGCAAATTGCACGTTCATAGGCCTCATTTGCAGAGCTTTTGATAAATTGAACCGAAAATGCTTTACGTTCGAGCTAAAATTTAATATTTTGCATAAGCTGCATATACCTGTCTAGTTGAAATGCAAATTCCTATAACGCAAGCACAATGGAATACATAAATGTTATAAGGAATGCATTTGAGAAGCATAATATAAATGATACCATTAAAACCCGCTTAGTCAAGTGCAAGCATTAACCCATTTAACAAATAACAAGATTCATTAATATAAATATATTTAGTTAAAATATCACGTATAATATTTCTGATAAACTTTGCCTTTTGAGGTGTATTTATACCAGTTTTGAGACTCATCTCTTTCTCAACAGCTTTCTTAATTTACAGGCAGCTGTTGTAGTAACGATCATAATTGGAAACGATATCTATATCTTATAAAAATCAATTAACTATCTTAAATAATCTTTCTAAATCAGTATTTTTAAAAAGTCCTCTAATTTTTGTCTGAAAAAAATTCTCCTTTCTTTTTATTAATACGTAAATTTTTGTGTTCAGTTCAGTTTAGCAAATGAACTGTACATGTCACCAAGTTATTTTCATGAGACTCAGTTTTTAAATAAATGAATGTGTATTGTGTCAAGTCAAATAAACACTTTTTGCAGGCCCTAAATATTAACTCAACCATAAAATGAAAACACGAAACTGTAAACAATCCCAAACTATTTATCATTTGTATCATCCTTTTTATTATGCTTTGTGCTGAATAAAAGTTCCTTTTATATTTCTCACTCAGCAAACAGATGCAAACGACCTAAGGACTATATAACAAACAAGAGTTACTTGAAATGCTACTTTTTTTGAAAGCTTTCGCTTTTGACAACTATTCGGTTTTTTTAAATGAGAGTAGGCTTAGCCTAACAAGATATTGAATAGAATTTTTGTATGCTCATGGTTACTTTTTGGTTTCTGCGAATGAATTCAAAAATAAGTTCATAACGTTATATATTAAGCAAAAATTTATTAATTTTATAAAAACAAATGCACCGACTAAGCTAATAAAAGTGTTTTAAAATTCATATAATATACAGTACTGCGCAAAAGTATGGAAACAGACAAATATCTGGAACAACATGATTTTACATTGCAATTTTGTATCGGGCCATTATCGTATGTTTAGAATTTTATGAATATATTGAAGTTGCGAAAAGACTTCCGGTTCTACAGCAAGCAACCGTTTTCGTAAATGCCAAATTTTTTTCCAATGTTCCTCAGATAGTTTCGACAATTTTCTTTCAAACACCATATTGTTTTAAAGTTTTTGTTCTTTAGAACAGGAATATTAAGTTTGATCAAAAACTTTATAGATAATTAACAATAACAAATTTTTCACCCTTCGATATCACAAAATACCAGATGAATAACATGTTTATCACGGTCTTAAAGTCTGTTTTACAGAATCAATATAATAGAATCAGCCAACTCCCACAACTGCATAACGAACAATCTCCAACCTCTTCCAACACCCACTCACGATTTTATATTGTTGTTTTGGTTTAATATAATAAAACCAATCGTAAATCTTTCTGTCATAACAGATTTGAAATTTGAGTTCATAAAAATAGTATGTTGTTGTTACAAATTGATATCAGAGCTTCACAACACTTGAAATTAACAAACAATAACCACGAAATTTTGAGGATAATTTTAATTTTATATTGATGCTTAATTTTATGAACTTCTTAACAAACATCATTTAAAAGATCCCCCAAATTATTAGGAGTGTGTCCATGTGTTGTGTGTGGTTGAAAAACGATCAATAAGAGAATTAATGTAGTTTTAAATGCAAAAATTAAGGTGTTAATAAAGAGAAAGAATATATTCTTTACGCAAATTGAAACAAATAATTACAGCTAAAAAAATGTATTGTAGGTATGTCATGATAGTTTTATTAAACATTAAGTTTTCTTTTAGCGCTGTAGAATTACGAACAAACACTAATCTTGAAAATACTTTAATCTGATTATCGCCAGATACAAATTTTCCAAGCTCATCAGATCTACTTAAAACTGCATCCTCCAATACTTTTCTAATAAATTATCCTCTAAAGCTTCTTAATTAATTGTTATATAAGTGGGCGATTTAAACTTTCACAAGTTTTAGCTAATATAAAGAAACTTTACCTTTGAAATTTTGCGAGGCGCAGAAAATGGTATAGACGCTCATAGAAAGCCGGATAAAAATTTCCTATTGGGATATGCTTGGCTTGTAACAATTAATTAAGAAGTTTAGGACCATTTTAAGGAGATATCTCACCAAAGTTGACCAATAAGGAGGAAAGAAATATTTGGATTAATATTATTATTAATATTTTCAGTGAAAATTACCATAACATTTAATTTTCGAGTAAACTATTTAAGATCAACAATGTATTTTAAAATAAGCTTCAGTACAATGGCTGTAATGAAATTTTTGGGCAAAAAAACAGTTTAAAATTCTAGTAAACTTTTGAAAAACTTCCCTATTTTTTTAACTTCTAGTTAATTCACAAACAGATGTAACTTGAAGACTAAATGAAATTAAGACGCATTCAAAAACGGTGGTAGGTTGACCAATATTCCGATGGAACCTAGAAGAACAGCAATTCTAGGCTCCAAAGTACGCCCGTGAGCAATTTAAACCAATCGATCAAATTTTATGAATCAGTTTGTGGCCCGCAGTTTAGGCTTTTATCTCTAGTTTCCCCTAGCGTATTACGGGCCCGAGAAAATCGATCTACAACAAGTTATCACAATTGCGGAGTAAAACTCGTTATCCAAATTTTTCGGTTCCATTATAAACGCGCAAATGCGCAAAAAATGCGAATCAAGGAACACTCAACTTTGTACGCCTGTTAAATTACTGTTTCACATATTTTCTGTAAAGGTTTTTCGGTAAAAGTGCAAATCAAATTAAAAAATAATTTTAAAGATTCCTAAACCGTCAATAACCACAGCAGAAGTTACGAAAAATATTTTCAAAAGTGCCCTGCCGTCGTCAAATACATTCTCTTAGGTAAAAATTCATCAAGTGAGTTGACTTAAGTTTAGCCTTACATTAAAGTGTGTCGCGGCATTACAAAGGTTGAAAAACACTGCATTAAGCAAAATTATTTAAAGAAATAATTAATCGTCGTCAAAAGGAGAGCCCTTTTTGATAGAAACTCAAAAACTATAGCTTAAAATAGACTAGGGCGCATCTTAAGTGAACTGAAATGAATGAAATAAGTAGCAAGTGAGTCAAAATGTGATATTTGAATTAGAAAACGAAATCCCAAGTGACCGATAACATTTCTCTCCGCAATCCATCATTAATGTATAATAAATCCGACAAGCTTTGAGTAATATTTTCTCGTCTGTGAAGAGATTTTTGATTCGGTGCATGAATGATACATCCACGAGATAAACTGCGTATGTATATGGTCTGTATCCGGATGTGGGCAGGAGATGGCGATGTTTAGAGCTGACCCAATTTCCGTTGTTGGATGACCGGAACAACATACTCTGTTTTCCTCGCCAGCTATCGGACATTCGGTTCGGTTTCACCCTGTTAAGAGTAATGCCCTCAACCCCTGCCTTGTTCTGGCAAATGAAAACCTTTTCTCATTTAAACTTGGCGAGCCAATTAATCTTTATACAAAATAGTACTGATTCGTATAATTTCAAGTTTTACCTTTTACCGGTTTAATTCGAAACAAGGTGAATCTTTGAAAGACTCCAATTAAGCTACGAATACAGTATTAGTAGTAATCTAATAATATGATTGCTTTAAGACAGTGATTCTGAAACTGTTCTTCGCGGATAGTCCAGGCCAAAGCTGGTAGTTCGCTTGTGAAGCCCTGGTTTTCTCCAACACATTAAGATTGGGTAAAATTCACCAATTTTGCAGTGGAACGCAATAAAAACAGCCATATATCGCTATAAAAGTAATTTTTTAATGCTATATTATGGGAGCCCTCCTTTAATTTAAATCTAGCATTCTTAATTACTAATATTGCAATTTATTCACTTATGAAAATGATAAAAGGTTTCGATTAACTTCACTCTATTTTGCTTTAAAACTGTCATCTATGTGTGTAAACGAACAGAATGAATGAATATGTTTTACACAATGTATAATGTTCATGTAAAAAACCGCACAAAACTGCACTTATCAAAATAATTTAATTAGAAATGTTATTTTTACATACATTTAAGGATCATTGTGAAATCAATACCAAAATAAAATTACCCTCTGCACAGATCTTGGAATTATTGGGTTCAAATAAACTATCCTTAAGAACCACTCCTTGTTATTACTGTAATTTTTATTGGTATCAAATGGAAAAGTCCCTTATAGGCAATTATTGGCACTTGAATCAACTTGAGACGGTGCTTGATGTCTAGCAGAAATTGAATTAATGATTTATTTGGTACTTGAACTTCTGTAGAATTTTTTAATTTAATTTTATCGCGAGTTACACAACCTTCAGCTGCGTTGTCTTACTTTTATAAAAGAATTTTTTTATTTTTGCACGAGCTACCAAAACAGTTCGCAATATGTACCGCATATATGGTTGATAACATTAATGCTGTAAGACAACATCCTGTATAAGATACAAAAACTTGAAAATTATTTAAGTCATGGTTCTAAAATTAACTAGGCATGTTAAGCTAACATGGTGAAAGCCGTTTTTGTCAATTTTGGCAAAAGACGCCCAAGCGTCGGTACCTCTTTTGCAATACACACCGCATATATGGTTGATAACATTAATATCTAAGACAACACACCATATAAGATACAAGAACTAGAAACTTATTAAAGTCATGGTTGTAAAATTACCTGGACATGTTTAGCTAACATAGTCAAAGCCGTTTTTGACAATTTTAGCTAAAGACGCCCAAGCGTCGGTACCTCTTTTGCAATATAAACGTCATTTATGAACGATAACATTAATACCTTAAGACAACACACCATATAAGATAAAATTTGAAAATTATTAAAGTCTTGGTTCTAAAATTACCAGGACATGTTTAGCTAACATAGTCGAAACCGTTTTTGTCAATTTTAGGAAAAGACGCCCAAGCGTCGGTACCTCTTTTGCAATATATACCGCATATATGGTTAATAACATTAATACCGCAAAACAACACCCCATATAAGATACAATAACTTGAAAATTATTTAAGTCATGGTTCTAAAATAAGCAGAGCATGTTAAGCTAACATAGTCGAAGCCGTTTTTGTCAATTTTAGCAAAAGACGCCCAAGCGTCGGTACTTTTTCTGCCATATATACCGCATGTATGGATGAAAACATTAATACCGTAAGACAGGTGTACTATGCCAGGGGTCCATAAACCCCCAAGTTAGGCCCCTCGGGCCCCAAGGGGGACGTGAAGCTTCCACAGGGAGTGTGTGTCAATTACAATGCCCGGAAAATTTTATTGGTGGAAAGGAATAATCAACAATTTTAGCATTAAATATTATGTTCTATCATAAATAAAGCCCTTTTGAAATGGGCTAATAAACAAGGGGTACAGGACGCTTAACAGTGGGGCCAAGGGGTAGATTAATGGAAACTGGTTCAGAACCGCTGGTCTAGAGGTTAATGAAACATTAAGGCGTTTGATTTTTTTGCAGCATTCAATAAGAAACTGAACTGATCAATAAATAGAGGAATGAAAAACAATTATTTGTTTAAGAATTGCTTAATTAGTTCAGGGAAACAAATTTCAAAAAATATTTGGAGATATCTGTACCCAAGTACTGTACAAATTTTAAGTTTATTTTCGTTTACAGCCACATTACTCGTGAAGTTTTCAGTTCGTTATAGTTTTTTGTTCCCTATTAACACAAAAATATTTAGAAATCGTGCCACCTGTATAACCTATTGGCTTCGAGTGCAATAGAATAGCAAAACGATGAAAAGTTAACCCGAAATTCAATACTTGCATTACGAAATTTTAGGATACCTCTTGGTGGAGTGTTGAATTGTTGTGGTGATGTGGGTACAGAAGTTGGATATAGAATACCGATGTAACATTTTCAATGATAAGTTATTGGCCACGAAGTTATAATGCACAAAATCTTGCAGAATAACTTTGCAACAATTTATTGCTGTCGATAACATTAAGCGCTACTGAAGCGGAATTCCGTTTCTGATACGATAAAAGCCCGAAATACTCGAATATCAGATTCACCCATAGCTTACCTCAAACGGGTTAAATACGTTTCTATAAATCGCCATTCGCAGCAAATTCGGCCAGTGGTCAAGGACTTTCACAGTAGGCACAATAGAAAATATCCGTTTTTGGTTGTCCAACATTGCAGCATTTTAACATAGATTTATTCAAGTTGTGTATTTATTATTAATTAAAAATAATATCTAAAGGTTTTTATAACTTTAAAACTAGACACAACGGAGCATTTTTTAGGCTTACACACAAAATGGGTGTAATGCAGAAAATTCGGCAGTTACATGAATACCTAGTTGGTAAGTTGGGCGCCAAATTTGTTAAAGTGGTTTATTCCCCTCGGCAGTTGTTGCTTATATGTTCACCTAAGTTCGTTTATCAGTCTAGTAACTAGAGATGCTATCAGGGATGAATGTTGAAGTAATATGTATACCAGTGGTTTAATATTAGAAAGTTTGGCTAATTATTTATTTGAGTTAATTTCGCCTGCTAATTAACGAAGAGTCAATTTATATCAAACCGTCATTTGCAACCTGTAGATAACATCATAGAGACATTGGCAGAACCCTCTGCGGTTTGTACCAAAAATTACATCGTTTTAGTTACAGCATCCTCATTGTAAATTATGATTTAAATTTTACAGAAAACGTTTGTCTTTCGCATCTTTACATGAAAGTAATAATATTGCCTAAATATGTTAAAAAGCCTAATTCATAATCTAAATGTGTTATTTGGATTGATATATTTATAAATCGTTTCTAAACTTGTTTGTTTTATAATTTGCATAGCACAAAAAAATGTTTGTCTGACGCATCCTTAAAAAAAAAAAAAATTGCTAGTAAATGTCACTTTGTCTGTTTGTATTTTTAATTATTAGCCAATTACACTATGTATAACTGGGACGATTATGTAATTATGTGATTATGCTTTACCCACTACATAACGATAAAAATTTGGCCTACATAAACATATATCAACCTATCTGTTTGTATTTTAAATGATTAGCTTAATATGAAGGGTGTTGGGGGAAAACAAGGAATGCCATTTTTAACCGATTTGGAGATATTGAACTAATATGAATTATTTTTCACATTCATTGATTAACGTTTAGCTACCATAGTCGAAGCCGTTTTTGTCAATTTTAGCAAAAGACGCCCAAGCGTCGGTACCTCTTTTGTAATATATATATCGCATCTATAGAAGGTAACATTAATACTTTTCGACAATACTCTGTATAAGATACAATCAATAGAAAATTATTAAATGTATGTGTTTAAAATTACCAGGGCATGTTTAGCTAACATAGTCGAAGCCGTTTTTGTCAACTTTAGGAAAAGACGCCCAAGCGTCGGTACCTCTTTTGCAAAATATACAATAACTAAAAATTATTAAAGCCATGGTTTAAACTCTACATAAAGATAAAAATTTGGCCTACATTTGTCACCCTATCTTTTTGAATTTAAATGATTAGCTTAATATGAAGGGTGTTGGAGGAAAACAAGAAATGTCATTGTTAACCGATTTGGATATATTGAACTAATTATTATAGTTTTAATACAAATTATTTTTCACATTCATTGATTAATACTCATTTATAATAATCTAATCCATGGCAAAATTAAGTTTGGTTGATGCAGCTCTATGAATAAAAAAATAGCAGACTTTAAAATCTTTAAAATTGAATTTTAAAGATCAAATAAAAATTGACATTGCTTGTTTTCCCCTAACACCCTTCATATGTTACTACCCTTAAGGTAATATTTGTGTAGCTCGGATTCTTATATCGACAAATATTTTCCAAACTGCTTTAAATTTTACAGGCAACGCATCTTTACATAAAAACGACAATTTTGCAGAATATCATTCTGCCTGTTTGTATTTTCATAAATAAGCCATCTACCCTTTAGTTAGTAAATAAGCAACTAAAAAAAATTACTACTTTAGGTTGTTTTTTAAAACATTTTCAAAACCTCCATGTAGTTCAACAAATTTAAACAAAATTAAGCATAAATCAACTTAGGCCTGTATTTGTATATGATTCAAGTAGTACATTAAAATAATATTCTTGCTTCAGGATGCAGTCAAGAGTAATTTGAACGTTTTTTCTTATTATGGGAGCCCATACACAACTACATTAATAAAATTCTCCCGTGACTAATTTGATACGTATTGCTGATTTCCTTGGGGTGAGAAAATTTGTATGAAATTCGCCAACGATACCGTAGGTAAAATGATAATTCCACAAACAACTCGTCCTAAAACGTATCGTATTTTCTGACCAATACGCGATTCACCGTTCTCGCGTTACAAATGGCATTGATGTCACAAAACAATATCTTTTGTTACCGAAAAAGACGCAGTGCAAATTGAAAACAATTGGAATGCTGTACAATTCATTTTCTGCTTTAACACGGGCCATTCACGTTTCTATACATCTGAAAAGTGAGTTTTATGTGAACGCGGCAAACTATATTATAACAGATGGCTGTTTGTTTTCTTGAGAAGTTTATTTCGGGCTTTTATTTTGGTAGCGGCACGTCTTTGTAAAAGTAAACAAAGGACGAAGCTTTCAGTACAATCTTTGGAAGGAAATTAATATTTTTATTGCAACGACACGCCTAACACTCGTTTTAACTGTCTCAACAATAAAAGTTACATTCTCTGTAGATAAAACAAGCTTTTTGTGGCTCAGTAGAGTATGGTTTAAGGCTGCAATTTAAAAAAAAGGCAGAATAGAGCTTTAATTAAGAAACGAAGTATTTTTGTGCCCTGCCTAAACGACCTTTTAGTAAAATAAATAAATAAATTCAGCTTTAACTAATTCTGTTTTGTTCATTTCAGTTAGCTGTTTCGTTTAGAATTCACTTGCCCTTATTAGAAGTTATTAAAAATTTAAGCACGATCGTTAGTGCTTTGTTTTGTTTAAAAATTTAAGTTTTAAAAGCGAGAGTGTATTCTATTACTGCCCAGGTGACGGGCGGCTCTGCGCAAATGAGTTGTGAAATACTGCCCGTTGGGCAACAAATTCGGAGTAATAGGCCTAATGGGAGTCATCGTATTTCATAACAAATTTTGCACTCAAATAAGCAAAGGTTCCAAACACATTAAATACCAATACAAATTACTTACAAAGCTTAATCTTTAATATTAGCAGAATTTTACTAATTTAAACTAATTAGTTTATAACTTAAAACAAAGTAAAATTTGCATGATCCTATTATGCTTGAATAATATTATTAAATAACTGCTTTATACTCTATATTTCGATAGATGCAGGGTTAAGCAATTGCCAAAAAAACGTTGCATCTTCTACTGGAAATGAATTTTTCATGATCCATTTTTTTCGCATTTCACTGCTTATCCCGGCACACGGTCAGTTTAACTTCCGGCATTCAATTCTTAATCTTTCTGGTTGACCAGTAACGTTTTAGCAGACAATTTAACAATAAATTTCGTTTTATTGGCCAAGTTTATTCCGCATAACCCAGTTTTCTTTAAGAAATGCAATCTCACTAAAATAAACATGAGAAGAAAAGCAGAGGATGTATAATAATGTAAAAGTCCGTGTATGATTGCTTCGCGAATAAGCGACGATGTTTCGGATGTTCAACTCTCCCCTACATAGAAATTTCTTTTAGTCAATAACGCGTGAAAATGTAATCAAGGGTGAAATAAAATTGACGTCGATACAAAATTGCTTTGTCATAAAAATGAACCACAAATATGAAGTCATAAAATAGTATTTACTACAATTAATACAGTCTTTTTGATTTTTAAAATACATTATAGTGTGTGTTGATAAATAATTACCTCAAGATTTAATATTAATACCAAAATAAACGCTTTAAAGCTTTTATTAATAACTTTTGAATTTTTTTGGTTTTATATTCCACAGCAAATATAAATCTTTTGACGCATTTAGAAAATTTTGAGCCATCAAGCACAGAAACTAATGTTACAAAATGTGTACTTTAAGCACGTGTTAATGCATACTTTGTATCTCGTTATTAATTCAATAAATTATTATTATTTATCTGTGCGGATGGTACAATATGCACTACCCAAAAGCAACTCTTTATCTTTTTTTGGCGAAAGTGCTTTAACAAATATGTTTCCCACTCATGTGTTCCTCACAACTTATAGCAAATAATGATTTTTGTAATAAATCTGCCAATTCTGTTCCCACCTTACTGCTACACCAAAATCCGATCAAAAGTGAGTTTCGACCAAAATTATGTTATAACCACACACATATTGGCTTGGTAGCTAATAGGGGATATTAATGTTAGTAACCATGTTATCGTGTTAGGCTGCTAGCGGCTACCATTACTGTACTAATTGCTAAATGAGTAATAAAATCATGGTACATGATCCGATATACCTTAAATTAATGATAAATTGAATATTCCCCAAAAATATTGCAGCAAAATCACTAAGAAAGGTAGAGATTAAAGTTTTTTTCCCTGAAATTTGATTGGACGCCTTAAAATATACTACTGGGCACAGGTTTTGATAATTTAATTTATTATACTTGTCAATTATTACATTAAAGGAATGTTGCAGGATTAATTAAGGTCTAGTCGTTGATTTAAGAAATAATTTTAAAATAACCGTTTTCAAGAAGCGTATTCAGCTCATAATACGCACTACTTAGACTGCCTGATTCATTAATTAGTTTCGTGTTGTTAGTTTGACGTTATAACTACAAGAACATTTACTTGAGAGTGAATATGAGCACCTATTTATTAAGGCAACTTATTTTAACAAGCTATATTAATTAGCTACATAAAACTTTCTCAAAAAAAAAATCCGACCTAGTACACGTTCGCTGATAAATCTTGTTAACTCAAACTTTAGTTTTGATAGATTAGCAAAACAATCTTGCAACACTATAAAACATTAAATTTACGGAATAAGAGCTTGTCAAAAGTTATTATATACGTTGGTTTAATATTAATATAATATCAGCACAACAAAACAATTAAGTTTAAACATTAAACTATTTCTTATATCATCAAGATGTTTAGGTTAATCATCAATAATTTTAAAATAATACACAATATGTCAGAATTTATTTCCCAACTTTAACAACCCCTTACATCTAAAAGTTTCCGAAATCGTCATGCCCTAACGAAAAATTGTACAACCATTATATTCAGGAATTGTGTCACTACAAAAAACAGTAGCTTGATAATACTATCTAACGTCAAACTTGATTCTAATGTACGTGTGGCATTGTAAAATATTTTATACACGTTCAAATTATAACATTTTTATCTACTTTTCACAGAATATGCGTTTTAAAATGTTCGCATACTCTATCTTCTTCAACATTCCTAGGAAATCCTATTGAGTTATTGCCGGCTTTAAAATGTTTTACATTTGTATCACGTATTTGCAGATGGTATTTATTCTTTTATCAATTGTGCAACACCAATTTAATCCCCATCGAAACTTTTCGCACATGAATACGAGACGTGTAGTGTTCGTAAAAACAAATATATGTCCTCATTAAAAAAGACCCAGAAAAGTCGGTACTATGTTGTGTAAACAATTATTTACCGAATAATAAATAATTAGAAAAGCGAAAACCGACAGTTTCGAAATAGATTCTTTACAGATCTTTATTAATATTACATATAAAATTAATTACTTAAATATTTCAAACCTAGATACACGATATTATTTAAAATATTCCTTTCTGTGCTCTTATTTATAACTTTCAAATTCGATGCTTAATAAAAACACAGCAACATTTAAAATTTAAAGATATCTGTTTTCAATCACAGAATATATTTTATCTGTTGCAATAAAAGGGCTCTTAATTGTTTTAAATAAAGCACTACAACATACTTGAAAATTATAATGGGTTAAACTAAACCATAGCCTTTATTAAATTTAAAAAATAATTCTGAACCTTTCAGTGTTGAGTTTAAAGCAAAATTTGTCCAAGGAAACTGATTTTTTTGTGCAAGGTGCTCCATTTTCTGTTAATGGAAGTGCGCTGGTGGCAATACATGAATTTTGGCTTAAGAGTGTGTAGTATGACCTAGTTGGCGTGAATGCTGCAAGCCTGCAAGCGTTCTTAGAAACCAGGACGGTGTTTCTGGATAGTACGTGCTAAACAATGCACAACAATGAGTCGTACATCAAACATAACAAGTAGCCTTTGGATCAAAATTTGAACACAAATATAGTTGCAAATGAAGCTTAGAATACAAGGCTTACAGATTTTTCAGGATTTACAGGCGATAGAAATGAAGTTTTTAAGAGGCGTCAAAGGTATTACCCGAAGAGATAAAATACGAAATGAGACAGTTAGAGCAGTTAAACCAGTTTTTTAAAGCATAGAAAATCAACATCAAGTGGTTTGGGCATCTAGTAAGGATGGAGGATGGAAGACAAACGAAAAGAATTTGGCTAGCTATATCTACACAGAAAAGACAACATAACAGATAATACAACTAATCACCCGAAGAGTTAAAATACGAAATGAGACAATTAGAGCAGAACTCAATGTTAAAGCAGTTTTGAAAAGCATAGAAAAACAACAACCAAAGTGGTTTGGGCATCTAGTTAGGATCGGGGATGGAAGACAAACGAAAAGAATATGGCTAGCCAAATCTACACAGAAAAGACAAAGAGGAAGGCCGAGGAAAGCATGGAATCAAGTGGTGTCTGAATGTTTGAAGGACAGAGGAATGTCCTGGAGTAAGGGGATGAGGATGGCAAGAAACGAGAAAGAATAGGCAGATTTATTCATGAAATTAGTTGATGTTTTGTAATGTACATTAACACATTCGAATAAATAAGGTTGTTGATAAAAAAGAAAGAAAAAGAGATGAAATTAAAGTAAGGATAAGTGCCCAGAAAGTAACAATAAAAAAGTATGACTGTTAACCCGTAATATTGAAAATTGTTAGTGTTCAGGTTTAAAATTGGCCAACCTCGACCTATATTACGGCACAGAAAACTGCAAGAGACTGCGGCACTATCATTTGTTTCTTTTTATTAAGTGTATGGGAATAAAATGAGACGTAGAAATATGAAATACAATATTTACTGTGGTAGCGAGTCACTGTAACCGAATTTGCAGCCTTAAGACAAGCATTCAGTTCCACTCTACCTAATAGAAGCTCTGCTTGGTAAACGAATCAAGAAACGAATTCAATTCTATATTTTAAGGGCGTCACGAGTGTACTATTGTTGCAATCTTATATCGATAGAGGGTTCGCGTCCCACGTGAGGCAACATGTAGGTTACATGCATGTACCGTCACAGATTGCCTATTTACCCCCGTGACGTGCAAAGATTTCTAAATACTCCCCATCCGGATGAAAAACGTTGACTTGTAATTCTGTCCTTCGCTGGGAGCTCGCACTTCGAGGAGAACGTGTTCGAAGCATGTGTTGTATTATTCGAGGTTCCGTGAAAGCAGCTGAATTTGATTAAGGGCTAGCCCGAGCAAACATGGTCCTTACTTAGGATGCGATTTGGTTCGCAAACTTGAAAAACGCGCGAGGCGTTAAATAAATAATCAAAATGTGCGACGCAATTATAAATACGGACTCTCACATAGACATAAGCGAAATAAGCTAAAGAAGTTCTTTGCTAAAGATTCTGTAATTAAACAAAACAGTTAGAGACGATTGACTCAGGAAATGTCAACAATAATAAACAAAGTTTCACAAGGCATTTGATTTTTGCTTAAAATACTAAAGCGATTCGCTTAACAAAATGAAAATCTGTATAAGAAGCAAGTCGTTCATTCAAAGGATCGTTGTAAAAATGCTGAACCTGTTTTAATACTCGTCTTTTACTACTCAGTAAAATGAATGTTGTCAATTTTGATACATAATTGCAATGCAATTGAGACTATACAGTTGCACTTAAAAATGATCATATTTTGTGTAAAGAAAAATTATACATTATTTGCCTTTTATAGGGCAAAAAGTTTTACCATTTCTGAAATAGACTTTTTAAATAGTTGTCAGTTTAAAAAATATCCATATATAAAATACATCTGGATTTGGTGTTTTTTTTTAAATAATTGTATTAAATTTATCGTGTTTAAAATTGCAAAGTATCTAAAACTAAACAAATTTTAATGAGATTAGCAGCTGCATCTTTAAATTGATACATTTTTGGTTTCATTTGTAAAGCTAGCTTCATTAAAATAGGTACGCTAATTAGAAAGAGATGCAAGGTAGGCATAAGAATGCAAAGAAAAAATCTGTGATAAATAGTAAAATAATTTGTTACCTACCTAGAAGTAATATATAATGTTGTGAAGGTTATTTTTTAAAATACAGATAACGAAGTAACATCAATCACTAGCTAAATATTTTCTAGTGATTTATAGCCGAATAGAAAATTTTTATGCGTTGGAAATGCATTTATATATTTCTTTTTTATTGAAACCGTATCAACGTAATTTTTTTTATTGTGTTATTGCTAGACTATATAACCGGGAAATTTAAGTTACTCGAGACAGTGACACTATGGCGAAGTTTATAATTTTTTCCGTTGTTGCACACCTTTGCGTCTACGGTAAGTAATGTTATTGTAGAATGAATATAACAGGAATTAATTTAAATTTTTGTTAAACGTTTTGGGTTGCAATACAATCTTAGTTTATTTAAAAGGTAAATTGTAACAACTTATATAGTTATGTCAGCAAATTTTTATTAATAATAATAATTATTATGTTATTATTGTTGTTATTTATTGTTGAGTAAGTATGTTCCACGTGTTATATGGGCAATGGCCTTAATCACAAATTGTTATGTTATGTTAACAGTGGGGCTGGTAGAGTCCAACAGTATCGAGGGTCGAATAATCGGGGGTACCCCTGCAGCCGAAGGTGGTTTTCCTTATATGGTATCTCTACGTTATAAAACTAATAACGCAGATTTTTGTGGAGGGACAATTATTACAGACGTATGGATTCTCACGGCTGCCCATTGTACCGATGGGTAAGTACACCGAAACTATATTTTATTTTTTCAACAATGTCAACACTAAATACTGAACTTTCCATTTGAAATAACAAATCCAAACCGGACGATGTAAAACTGTGCACTGTTAAGATAATCGGTTTTAACGGTTTACACTCGGTATATTACAACTGGAATACTTTTTATATTTGTTCCTTGAAAAATATTAAGTTTTGATTTTAATTTATGCCTCACAACAAATAACGGTTTTCTTGATAAAATAGTTGCATAAGAAGAAAATAAATTTTTTTTATATCTGACTTTACCTAATACTTAACTTAAACTACTAGCAAATATTTTTTTTTTTAGAGAAAACAAAAATGCCATCTATGCTGCGGTTGGAACCAACAGTCTAAAAGGTGGGACAAAGTATTACATAAGTATAATTACACCAAATGAAAAATATAATGCTGTAACTTATGAACATGACATAGCTCTTCTTAAAACATTCGAAAAAATTAAAATGGGTGACAAGGTTGCCGTGATTTCTTTAAGTAAAGAGTTTACTAAACAAGATGAAAAAGCCATGGCCTTGGGATGGGGTGCTGGTAGCAAAGAACCTGACAAACTTCAAAAAATTACATTAATTACCCTAACAAACAAACGATGCAGTGATATATACAAAACAGTAAATGATCCTATAGTATATGAAGGTCAGTTATGTACATTAACAAAAAAAGGAGAGGGAATTTGTGGAGGCGATTCTGGTGGGCCACTGGTTCTTCGTAACAAACAAGTTGGTATTGCATCTCTAACGTATAAAATTTGTGGTAATGGAATACCTGATATCTTCACCCGCATATCTACATACTTCGGTTGGATTGAGAAAACAATTGGAAAAAAATTAAGATGAATTTAAGGATGTACAGGTTATATATAAATACCATTCAATAAAAGACTTTCGTCTCTTATGCATTCAAATAATATTGCATATGTTTATTATTTGCCTGACAATAATTATTGTAAAACATTTTGCAGGGTATTGCAGTTATCCATAAAAATCGCGAAAATTTTGTCTGATTAATAAATTCTTGCTTTCTCGAAAGTGTGCAGCGACATTGAAAAGCTTGCAAAACACTGGTTTCAACCCAAGCAATTGGCTTCAAACCTTATACACACACAAAACTGTAACTTTATGCCAACATTAAAAAGTTACCCACAGCACTAAATTACGACTGCAGTTTGAACGATCATCTGCATCTGTTACCTATCCTTAAACACAACAGAAATTCACGGTAACAACTTTAACCGTAAATCTGTTGTACAAGTTATTAAACTGCTCCCATAATATAATAAACCATATAATGAGGTGGCTCTGTTTAATCAACCACCCGAAATACATAACGGATCATTTGTGGCAACGCTTAAGCAACCTAATATTCCTTACAAAGCTTTTACAGTGATGTGGTCAATATAAAACATCTAGTGAGTTATGTTATGTGTGGAATTTGGTAGCCTTCTACAAGAATAACCTAGGAAAAACTAAAGATTTTTACACTACATTTTTTCTTAATTAAAACTGTGTTATGGCAGTCTTCACTAGAAGAATTACTGCGCTGTTAAACTAAGAATGTTTGCATGTAGTACACAAAAAGTTAATTCCCAATTAAAGTTTCGGGGAATTACACTCGCAGTAGTACTGTTGCACGTGGGCTTAAGAGGAAAATGCTATTTTTAATTAAAATTAGTTGCTTTGAAGCAGAAACTTGCTGATAAAAGAGAACAATAAACTATATACTGCAACTTCCAACTTATCAAGCCCACAAATTAAACTGTGATCAACACCACAAATAATTCTCTGCGTTAACTATACCTACCACAAACCACTTTACCTGCGTTATTATTACTTGTTTATGCTTTAATAGTCAATAGTTTAGCTTTAAAATAACGATGGTCTAGTAAACAAAACTCAAAAATCGTGGTGTCTACAAAAAACAAACTTTAAACAAGTTATGGTGCGAGGAACACTATCTATTATAGCAAACTTTTAGCCCGCAACCCGCAACGTTTGCAACGCTTGTATAATATCACATTATCCAGCATGAATATTGCAATTACAAGCTTGCTTTAGTCCTTATACATATTAATTAATGTAAATAATGTTAAGTAAATTAATTCTAAATGTCACGTTTGGTAACAAGTCTGCAACATGTACCTACGTGAAATTGGAATGAGCCACCCTTAAATACATCTCAGATTTTGTAAGGATTTAATGTCGAATAAGTGCCAATTTTAATCTAAATATATAATGTATGGTGTATAAATAAAAGGGATATAAGCAATAAAGGTGAACCTTATCGACGTCAGTTTATAAAAGGAAATGTTAGACATTTTTAAAAATTTATCAAGTCACTGTTAACTTCTCATTAAGTGCCAAGATGTTTCCAAATAATAACATTTATTCTTGATAAATAAAAAAAGTTATTAGCACTAAATTAAGTCTCCACCAACATTTTGAAGGAAATTTTAAAATCTAAAAAATCTTAAGTGCTTTTTTTTAAATTTATGTCAAATATTTACAATAATTTTATACTATATCAATTATAAAATTACTTACACTAAACGTAGATACCTTGACGCCGAAGTCTGCAATTACTGAAAACATCCATAACACTATCTGTTGTTTAATCAGGTTATCTAAGAGCAACGATCAATAATTTTAATCTCACAGCTTCGGTTGATCAATTAGTCTGCATAAGTAACAGATTAACACGAAATTGCTTCTTGGTGAGAACTACAATTTTGTTTGTAATTTGCCCCACATTTAAAACCAATTATTTTCTTGGAATGTTTTCATATTTAATTTTTTGTTTTAGTTATTATTACAACAAACTTACTAGCGCCATTATTTCATTAAATATCATACAGTAGTGATCCATTCTTGAATAAATTGTTGTATAAAAAAATATTTACATCAAAACAAAACGTGCACAAGTCATTATCAAAAACTTGCAAACTGTTAGGAACAGAAGGATGGTTTAATTATTTAAGAAATGTGTACATGATTCACAGTTTTAAGGATACGATAGTTAGTTTTTAATCTTCTTAAAAGCAAGATCATAGATGTTTTTTGGTTGATTAAAAAAATTGATCAAATTTTTAGATTGATTTGCTCTTTACAATAATTTTTTAAATTATTTATAAATTTAAGTTATCCGAGAAAACGTAATTCAAGTTAACTTTTTTCCTGAAAAATAATATAACACAAGCTATTTTTTGTAACGATGGCAGTTTGTTTTAACTATCAACTTTGACCTATATTGGGCTAGTCTGGCCTCCAAATTATTCCCCCACATAAATGAGTTCTCCTTCAGTTGAATTGCAGTCTATGTAACTTATCAGACACAATTTACAAAATATTGAGCATCAACGACAACCGTTTATAAAAGTAGAAAAAACATTACTTCCTAACAAATAAAGAAGCAATGCTACATTTTTATTATTTGCACAACTATTACAAAAAAACATGGCTTTTTACATTTAGGCTAGAATTAAACTCCTCATTGCTCTCAAAGACCAGATTGCATTGTTGTAAACTCTTTAGGGTTTAAATTAACAACAAC
This sequence comes from Elmis aenea, assembly GCA_947652605.1. Classification (NCBI taxonomy): domain Eukaryota; kingdom Metazoa; phylum Arthropoda; class Insecta; order Coleoptera; family Elmidae; genus Elmis; species Elmis aenea. The sequence continues at coordinate 2,420,370 of OX393581.1, read as the reverse complement.
AAAAATATCTCGTTATGTGATAACTTTACAAAAAGTTTATTGTTCTAATTTACTACTATTGTCAACTAAAGTATCAGAGAAATTATTTCTAACACATCTACGTTGTGAAATAGTAGAGTAAAGTGCCCTAATATGGAATACTTTTTTGTATTCGGCAATAATATTCACATTTATTCAACAAAATTTTGCAAAACAAATTATAAGGAATTTGTAATGAATACGCAACACATTACTCGAATTCTGGTACGATAATACTGTAGATATTTCGTATAAATCTATTTTTTTACATGTTACTACTATTCCATATTAAGCTCACGGGGAACCTAATATGGAATACTAGGGGTTCTTAATATGGAATATAGAATTATATAGTAAATATACCTACATTAAAATAAACAACTGCTCATAGATTAATCTTTTATTTCTTTCTGATTTGCATTATTACTTAAACCAAACCAAAACTCTGTTATTTATGTAAATTAAATTATAATTCAAGTGTCATTCGAACTAAATGTTGATAATTTATTTATATTTAACAGGTAGGACAATAGAATTGTTTTTTTTTGTGGGTATTTTGAACATTTTTCGTCTGCCCATTTCTGACACTTTTGACACTGAACCCATATTGCTGTACTTAGTGACCATAATCATATTCATTATAAGGCACCTCTATGTATTCCATATTAGGCATCAATGTGACATTTCAAAAATCGGTATATGTAAAACATGAAATGGTCCCAATCAAAATTTTGGTCTATTAAATTGAAATGTAAAGGCTCATGCTAAATAAACATGCAATAAAATATTTTATATCATTTACCCTAGCATATAATATTTTGCACTGAAAGATTTAGCCTAAAAACTCAGTAGCACGTCAAAACTATATTTGAAACTGTTATGTAATCTAGTGAATATTTTTTAACTATTTTACATTTGGGAATGTGTGATCAATGTACAAATAGGTACTACATATACTTTTCAACAGATATCGCTTATTCATTGTCATAAAACTGATGTGTTCCATAATAGGTAACTGTTCCATATTAGGGCACTTTACTCTAATATTTTTTAAAGTCCCGTTCTTGTCAATATTTTCTGAAATACTTGAATAACTCAAAAAGAATTGATTTTAAGTACATAAAAACTGTAACATCACTTTAACTTGAATTCTAAACAACGCAAATTACACAGTTTTTTTTTTGTTAAGGAACAAAGTTACGTATTGTTTTGCAAAACTCTGTATAGTTAGAAATAAATTAAGGTAATGTATTGAATCACCATGAACTACTTTTATTAAAAAGTTTTTTTGTAAAATTATCACCAAATAGGAAATTGAAGCGTTACGTTACTTTTTGTATAAACTGTATATTCTCAGGCAAATTTTTTGTCACGTTTATCAATTCATGCGTAAAGGTATTATTTGTGTGTCTGTTTTCTCAGCTTCGCTTATTGCGTGGAAATGTTCTTATATAGATTCTACTGCGTCTGTCATACGCAGTTATAATCGTTCTATAAACCTTTTTGAGTTATGAGAGACATGTCTATGGCTTCAGCACGCCACCACCGTTTTGGCGGCAAAGTTTACTCATAATCACCTTCTAAATTTAAGTTGTACGCCTTCAGCTGTGGTTTCCTTTTATATACGGTTTTTTGTTCATGAAAATGCTTTACCACCTTTAATAATTACGAAGCTTGCGAACTGATTAACCCAAGCGAAGAATATCTCGCGATAATAAAAGCATTCTAATGAGAAGCCCGACTTTGATCTTTGAAACAGTACAATTATTTTCGTTATATCTATTTCCATTAGTCACAATTTATAGTAGAATGATACAGTTGCAAAATGAAGGGAAATCTTGATTGTTAAAGTATGTGCTTCTGAGAATTCTATTCAATAGGAAATTAAAGAAATGCAAAATGGTTTCCAAACCAAATTGCTACTTCATGACGGTTGCTGAGTCCATAAACTTTAACAAATTATTAAGTATTCTGGTTTTGTTGAGTTTAAAAATTCTTTTTATTGTCCTGATTTAACACGCTGCGTGCTTTATTTATTTCCAAAGCAAAAAAAAACCTTAAAGAAAGGTGATTTGAGTCTGATGAAAAAGTAAAAGCCAATGTAGAAGCTCATTTTATTGGATTTAAATTTTTTGTGTTAGTATTGATAAAAATACGAATATAAAATTGTGTTGAAAATTATAATTGCAATTAAAATCTGACTTTTTTTAATATCTAGCAAGATTATTTACAAATACATTGGTGAGAAATTAACATCGTTTTTTTTTCTGTTGGTCAAAATGTATGGACTATAACGGTTTTTATTTCAAGTAATCAAGTTTATTCTAAGCCGAGATAAAGGTTAAAAAAAGACAATAATTTCTTGCCAATCTGTTTCTATAAAATAACTACAGTTGTGTGTATAATTTATCGACTGTTCAGTACAAAGACCAAGGATCTATTTCCAAATTGTGTCTTTTGAACTTGCAATTAATTAGAGCAATAGTTTACCAAGACCATTTGAATACGCACTAATGGTTTACTATTAAGTTTGGAAATTGATTATCTTATCACGATGTAGGTTTATGATATCTGTAACCAGGGTTGACTATAAATTAACAATTAATACCTAAAATAAGTAACAATGGCCAAGGGTACGTCCAGCTGAGAAACAAAATTTTAAACAAAAACATTAAAGAAATAAACGCTTAAATGCAGTATTTTTTGAAACAAAACTTGTCTGTTTACTTAAGAACTAAATGAAACTATGCAATTTACAGATTAACATTTAGAACATTTTCATAATTATTTCTGGCGCCGACAATACTAAATTTGTTGGGGAATTTATGTTTACCAACATTAGTGCAAAAATTATTGTAGGTCAGCATGTAAGTTATGTCCTTTCAACCGCGTACAATGGAATGCCTAGGACAATAGAATTATGTTGACATTCCTACCATACAAAGCGAAATAATACAAGGTACTTGACGTGATTGTCATTGCATGATAAACATTTCTTTCCTGCTAAAATCTCTTTACTGCAAAATCAGAGTCGACGGATGTTGCGCAGCGGTTGACGTTGCAATCTTGATTCCAGCAAAATAAATATAAGAAAATGACGCCTAGAAAAGTTATAAAGGGTTACTTATCCATAATAAGTAGTTTGTTAAGACTGATTAATAATTTTGTTCCTTATTACTGCGAAAGTTTTTATTGGTTTTAAACTAAACATCTAGGTTCTCCAAATACAATTGCTTTTAAGGCCAGGTTAGGTTAGGTTAGTGACTGTGAAGTAATGTAGGTATGAAGAATTGTTTAAAAAATTTAAAAATCCTAAAATTTGATGTGGTTAGACGAAGCAGTGTTAAAAAAAACTTTGAAACTACGCACTTTAACAAACATTTAACAAAATCAGCTCAAAAGAAGTCGTAGATTTCAAAGATGTTATAATACTTATTTATACAGGGTGTTCTATTTAAAAATCTCTAGTTGGTAAAATATTTGAACACCCTGTATGTCCTAAACAAATTCAAAACTTATGTTATATAGCTTTGGTTATATTATTTAAACCTTTATTTTTTTCGAAACCGGGAATATACATTTTTAAACACAATTTTACCCACATTAACAAAACTCTCTTATTTATGTAAATTAAATTATAATTCAAGTGTCATTCGAACTAAATGTTGATAATTTATTTATTTTTTACAGGTAGGACAATAGAATTGTTTTTTTTTGGGTATTTTGCACATTTTTCGTCTGCCCATTTCTGACACTTTTGACACTGAACCTATGTTCCTGTACTAAGTACATATTGCTGTACTTAGTGACCATAATCATATTCATTAAAAGGCACCTCTATGTATTCCATATTAGGCATCAATGTGACATTTCAAAAATCGGTATATGTAAAACATGAAATGGCTCCAATCAAAATTTTGGTCTATTAAATTGAAATGTAAAGGCTCATGCTAAATAAACATGCAATAAAATATTTTATATCATTCACCCTAGCATATAATATTTTGCACTGAAAGATTTAGCCTAAAAACTCAGTAGCACGTCAAAACTATATTTGAAACTGTTATGTAATCTAGTGAATATTTTTTAACTATTTTACATTTGGGAATGTGCGATCAATGTACAGATAAGTACATATACTTTTCAACAAATATCGCTTATTCATTGTCATAAAACTGATGTATTCCATAACAGGTAACTGTTCCACATTAGGGCACTTTACTCTAATAATTATAAGGTGTTCTATTCAAAAATCACAATTTTTTACACTTATATGATATGGAGATTTGTTTTTTTTTTCTTTCACTGTATATTAAGTGATACCTGTTGATTTATTTTGATAAACAACATAACAAAAAGTGAACAGATAGAAGCATTGCAAATGGTCTAGCATTTTGACTTATATCTTAAGAAAAAGTTATGTTTAATTAAGTTTATTGATTTATAAAGGTTTGTCGCTCATCATTTTTGCACCTCTTGATTATAACAAATCGCCTCTTTCCAGTGTTAGTAATTAGGTATAAAACAAAAAACAAAAAGCACTTTTATCAGCAAAAAAAGTTGCACAAATTACAATGGACGTCAGGTGATATCTGTATTTTGTTTACCGGTAAGTTGCGCACATCGAAATTCTGATTGAAAAGCGTCGCTCCATAACGCATCCTGTATTTAAATTAGGTCGGATACAGAACACGTTGATAGCTATGATGAGTGTAACCAATGATTGCCACTAGTTCCCATTATCTATCAGTAAATCAGTTTTGTTCTACTGTATGCACTTTGCCCGTCACTTCACTTAATGATGTATTAGGTTTATTGGATGCGTTTCCAATACAAACATATTTGTACACTAAATCACTTGAATTCGATTTAGCACTAACACATGAACATCTCAAATTCAAATCAACATACAAATTGTTTCAAAAACACTATTAAAAATCCTAAGTGACGCCATTCTTTTGATGATTATTTGCATTCTGGCTACAAATGGAGACCTTCAACAGTCACTATACCAATTAAAAAGGCTGCTCCTAATCGATTTACGCACACAGTTCTTAGAGATACGTTGCATTATAATTTTTTAATTAATTTCAACGACAACACCAGAAAATTAACATAACTTAGGTCTTTTATGTTCGTAATAAAAAAAGGATATAGGTACTTTAATGTAATTCTAAACGAAAAAGAAAAATACACTTTTCAGTATTCGGGTATCGCGTGTTGTGAAGGATGTGACTATATCAAACTCCAAGACAACGGATTAAATTTACATTTAAATGAATATCTGTGAATGGGATTCTAACACGAATAAAAAATAGTAAAAACAAAAATATTGTTATATTTTCCAAGAAATATGACTCAGGTTAGTGAATATATGTATGAGAACTGACTTAATGAAATAATAAACTTTTTGTTTATATTAGTTTATAATCACAGTCCTAAATAATTGGTTGTTCTTTACTTATGTACACTTTTAAATAAGATCAAAAAAGTAAACTAATGTAAATTTTTTCATCACTGTCGTTGGTGCGCACAATATTGCTTAGTTAAGAAACCACAAAGCTATTTGCGGGTAAAATTTTATGTGTTTTAAATATCAATAAAGATTTGATAAAAAATATTATTGCAACTTATACAAAGACTACGGTTTAAGCTTTAATCTGGACACACTCATACGAGTTTTATAAAATATGCAAACGAAACATTCAGTTATATTCAAGTAACCGTAGAAAAAACATTTTTCTTTGATACCTCAACCCACACGACAATCTTTTTTTGGTATAAATCCGGCACTTACATTATATACCAATTTTATTTTCGGCTTTGATCCTGTTTTATCGTTTGGGTAATACGTTTTATACGCGTTTTTAGAGGGTTACACATAATTTTATTGTTTCTTGTTATTAGAGGTTTCTGTGTCAACCGCAAATAAGTGATGTGCTTAAAAGTTGGAGAGTTTATTGTTAAGGGACGATTTTATGACAATAATAACTTACCTGCAATTTAGGATAGATTTTAGCCTATCTCTGATTACTAAGTTGAAAAAATGTAAGCTGTTTTTAATAATAATATTACTTGAACACGTTAAAGATTCTACAGTATTGCTTCTTCTTTTATCTCTTAGTGTTGTCATAAATAATATATTCAGATTAACTAAAATGAATTACTCCATGGGGTATTTTTATGATTTTTTTTTATTTTCAGTTTTAAAAACTGTGCATTTGGCTTCATTGTTTGAATAAATATATAAAAAGCGTCCGCACTTCAATGTATAACAACTACAAATTTGTTCAGAAACCTATTAAAAATAATTTTTATTTGTTCTAAAAAGTTTTTAAATGTTTCTCAAGTGTGTACCCTTGGAACTATTTTTGTAAAAAAAAAATAACCACCACAAAGAAACCGATGAAAAATATTTCTCACAATTTATCAAAGTTTTTAAAAAATTCCCAGCGTTTACCTTAAAGTAATTCTACAATTTTAAAAATAGGAATAGGACATTTGGTTTTATAGTTCTTAAAAATGTTAAGCAGTATTTACCCGATGTATATCAAAGACCAAGTTGTTTAGAAATCCACTTTAAATGTTTATTACTGCTTTTTATTAGTTTCAAAAAGTTTCTAATTTTGGAATTTTTTGGTCCAAAAATAAAATATTTTCCAGTGTTTTATTTTAAGAAAATGTTAAACAACTTTTATGCAATGCATAACTACTAATTTAGAAGAAATATCTAGGAAAGATCAGTTTCGCGCCTCTTAGAGGTTAGTTTATTTTTACGTAATAACACATGTAAGATATCCATGAAAAACCACCGTGTTCTGTCATATATTATAATATTATTCTAGCCAAACACGCACTTTAGAATAATAAAAAAATTATTTTATATGTAACATATTTAAATTTTTAAAGAATTGCAAATAAGAAACGACAATTGAATATTCAGACGTCAATTCCACTTTACATTCTGCAAACGTCCGAACGAAAAAAAAAAGTTACTTAAGCGCAAAGTTTTATTACAGTCAAGACTTTTTCAGGTACAGCACGTCACAATATTCTTTCCAGCGATAATATAAACTTCTTGTTTTACACAGAGCGACGTCACGACGTCAATAAAGTCACTAATAAACCAGACTGTTATTGCAAATTGAAAACAATTGTCTATTGCAGATTCCCACATAATTTTAGGTTTCTTTGTTTTTTTCCTACTTGTGTTTTATAGATTTTTCTGGGCTTCGTTCTTCCAGTCGATGTACATCTCCCAGCATTTTGGGCTGTGCTTCATGGATGTTAAGGCATCTGCTGTTGCTTTGAGATTTCTTCTGTAGGCTTTTCTACCTTTAATTTTTATTAAAAGGCTCATTTTCATCGTTGCACTCTGGCTTTTTTGTTCGTCACTGTCCATGATTCGCATGGGAACAGAACTAAATACTTAATACTTAATGAATAATCTCTACCGTTGTTTTCTTTTCTTGTAGTTTATTTTCCTTGTTTCCTTCTAAATCGGATTTTCTTGTACCTTTTAGTGTTGAGGCACAATTTCCTAGTTCTTGATTATGCTCCAGCATCTTTTTGTTATACAGGGTGTTTCTTAAGTATTGCAAAAAAAATCAGGAGGTGATTTCTTATCGAAAATTAAGGGAGGTCTTTCATAAAAAAAAAATCGTTAGACGTCTCCTTTCGAAGTTACACCCCCCCCTAAAGGGGTGCGGTAAAATTAGGATTTTTTTAATGAAAGACCCCCTTTAATTTTCGATAGGGAATCACGTCCTGAATTTTTTTGCAATACTTAAGAAACACCCTGTATACATATATAAAGGGTGTCTCAATAAGACGAAAATATGTTAACAGTAAATAAGACAATTTTAATTTTGATTTTTGTAAAAAAATTTTATTGAATCATGTTATTTGGCACATGGCAATTATGTGTGAAAGATAATATCGCCCAAATGTTCAGCAAGGCTTCGGCAACACACCTCCACAAGATGGCCAAAATTTTTGATGACATCTCTGAATAATTGCTCCTCGATCTCACCAATATGCCTTATTATCTCATCCTTTAGCTGTTGAATTGTTGTTGGCTTGTTGGCATAGACCTTGCTCTTGATATAACCCCAAGAAAGAAGTCCAAAGGCGTCAAATCGCACGGTCTTGGTGGCCAATTGACTTCGCTGTTTTGCTCTTGCATCCAATCGGCGAACGTACGGCGCTTCAAATGGTCCGCAGACTTCAGTTCTTGAGTAAATTTAATTTTGTAAGCATGTAGAGACACATCTTTCTTCAAAATTCGATGTAACGTGGTTGCGGAGAGGTTTAATTCCTGTGCGCGTTTACGAATAGCGGTGTCTGGACTCTCGGCCACATTCTCGCGCACTGCAGCAATGTTTTCAGCTGAACGACGTACACGAACACGCAATGGTGCTTTTACATCTGTCACCGACCCAGTTTGTTTGAATTTTTGAACAATTTTTACAATTGTACTCTCGGTTGGCCGATTATGCTGACCAAAAATATCGCGAAGTGCGTGAAGTGCATTTCTGTTTTAAAGCCCATTTTCGTAATAGGCTTCAATAACTTTAACACGTTGTTCGATTATCAATCTTCCCATGGTTAAAATTGCCAAAGACTGAACTTGTCAAATGTCAAAACCAGATGCCAAAATCTTTTGACATTAAAGCCTAATTCATATTTAACATCTTTCCGTCTTATTGAAACACCCTTTATAAATCGGTTCTATAGCGTCTATCGGCGCTGTCCGGTCCCCAGACTGTTCATCCACCCCTTCCTATCCTGCCACTGGCCCTCTTGCAGGTTTCTTTTGCTCATAGCTGTGAAGGTCCTCGTTTCACGTCTTCCTGCCTCTTTTCAGGAGGGACCCAGTCAAGCGTTACTTTTAGCAGTCAGTGGTCTGCCATTATTCTTACATGTCCGTACCAAATTAGTTATCGTCTTTTTGCTTCTTGTATTATAGTTTCCCTCAGTTCAATTGATTCTTTAATAGTTGTTGTGTTCGGTACTCTTATCAAGTCTAGATATTCTACACGATCTTCTTAGGACATCCATCTCCAGAGTTACCAGCCTTCTGTTACCTACTTCTGTCCACCTCCATGCTTCTGCTCCATACAATACTATACTTCTAATAACCGTGTTGTATGGTAACAGGACAATCACCCCCTGGACAATCACCCCCCGGACAATAACCCCCGAACAATAACCCCCCGTACAAATAACCCCCGGACAAATAACCCCCGCACAAATAACCCCCCGTGTAAAAAAAAAAACGAGACAATTAACTCCCCGTGCAGAAAAAACAACGACAACTTAAAATAACAGTAGATTATAATTGCCGCAATGTAAAGTGATAAAGTTGCAAAAAAAAATAAATTAAGGCAGATTAACAATTCAATCTTCTTCGGGTGTTACCTTTGAACGCACAATTTTTCACTGTTATGGCCATCATGCAGCGATTTGGAATTATGTTAACATCATAGGATTAGGATTAAAATTAGTAAACTTGTAAACTTTATGGTTTATTTAAATAAACTTACATTTGTAAAGTATTTTACAGGGAAAAAAATATTGTTAATAATGTATTAAAAAGAAAGGTGTGTGTAGAACATTGTATTGTTATTCTGCCTTTAATTTTTTTATTTGCAACTTTAATACTTTACATTACGACCATCATAATTTACCGATATTTCAAGTTAGTCGTTGTTTTTTTTTTGCAGGAGGGTTAATTGTCTGGGGTTTTTTTACACGGGGGGTTATTTGTGCGGGGGTTATTTGTCCGGGGGTTATTTGTACGGGGGGTTATTGTCCGGGGCTGATTGTCCAGGGGGTGATTGTCCTAGAACCGTGTTGTATTTTCTCTTCTTTATTATTTCCTTACTCCACCATATTCCATTTAGCCTTTCTTCCTTGTCCTATTCGAATTTCTTTTTAATCCTTTCCATCATCTTGAATTTTTACATCCAGATACCTATTGGTAGCCATTGCATTTAGATATTTTCTCTCCTCTTTCTAATTCTAGGTCTCCGGATTCTCCCCCAATACAAAGGTATTTAGTTCTTTCCATATTCATTGAAAGCCCCGCTTTTTCGTATTCTTCTTTAATTTTCCTTGTCAAGTATTGGAGGTCATCTTTATCTTGAGATATAAGCACCTGGTCGTCCGCAAATTGGAGAGTGTATATATTGCTTTCTCCTATACCTATTTATCCCCATTTCCTTGCAATTTTTTTTCGTGTTCCCTTTTTGTTTCGTTGGAAAACTTCCTTTTTTCTTCTTATTCTAACGGCTTCTTACCGTTAGGTGTAAGAATTTTGTTTATTTCTATGTATGTGGCTACATGTTTTAGATTTTCGTTACCGTCAAAAAACACTTAAATAATTCCATTTGTGAAAGTTTCTTATTTTGCTTTAGATGTTCAAGTTCTACCCAAAAATACCAAATCTTTAGCAAAATTCAAATCCTTAATCCAGAATCTAAGGCATTTGTTCGTATTATAAACACCTATAAATCTGGAATTATTGGTACAGGTGAAAAAACTATGAATATTATTCGCTTTAACATGTAAACATAGTAAATTTTGCTCCTGTAGTGTGCAATATAAAAACGCCTTCACACAATCAACACTTTAATTAGCCGGCTCTAAAAAATCCCTTTTACTTACAAAGTCAAGTATTCCGGCGCCGTTCGCGAAAATAAATCCTCGGAATTAAAAATAGCACGGAACGAAGTGCTGCCCATTCCGCGCAAACGAGGACGGATATATTAAAATTAAAGAAGCGCAGTGGCTAAAATAATTTGAGTAAGATTAAGCCTAGAGCAAATGCCATGTTTATGAACTGAGACGCCAGAGGACGCGGCTATCACGTGCGAAAGCCCCGGTTTTAGCAACAAAATTTAACGGCGCACTGCTAATTTGCATCCCGAATGGTCGAGTGGGTCGTTTTAAGAAGGAAAATTGCTTGGAACGAGGATCGAGTGAAGCATGAGCCGTATAATAGCGGTTTAATCTTCGGAATCGTGTCATAAATTTATTAAAATGTATTAAATGAAATGATATCCGAATCATGCTCCAGGAAATTAACGACTATAACCGGCATTGTATCAGAAAAAAAAACTATCATAAACGAAACTCACCTTAACTTTAGGCATAGGTAAGGTATTTCAATATTAATATCAGTTTTTTCGTAAACTTTTTTTTTGTTTCCACCCCGACACGTCTTGGTTTCGATAGAGCGATCCTATACTTTTTGGTTCTACGTCTTACATTGATAATTGCATGAGCTACATTGCTAGGGTTGCCAATATGTCTCTTTTATGATGATTCAATATGTAGAGGGGACAAACACCATCCCCCTTTGCAGATCACTTAACACAAAATCTGTACAATATTGTAAACTACATACAGCTCCAAAGTATAACTTTCAGAAAGCTGATTTTCTAAAGTTATACAATTTAATAGCAAATGAAGAGTGGATACATGACCCTAGTTCTAATGACATTGAAAGTATGGTTGATTTATTTTATAATAAATTAAATAAAATAATAGATAAATGTGTGCCAAAAAAAATCAACATCCTCGAAATATCTCACTTGGTTTACTAAAAATTTAATTAAATCTATCACGAGCAAGGAAAGGCTACACAAAACAATACTTAAGATCGAAGAGCCCTGCAGTAAAATTAAAGTTTCAAATAAAGAGCTGAAATGAAGGCTGAAATAAGTTATCAATATAAACAATATATGCATCAGTGTGAAAATACTATGGCTTCTGATCCAACATTTTTTTGGAAGAACATAAACAGTAAAAAAGTTAATTCTAATATTCCTGCTATTATGCACTACCAGGAAAAGACACTAAATAGTGGTCAGGACATATGCAATTCTTTTTCTAATCACTTCAGTAGTATTTATAAATTTGAAACTGATGTTAATACTACAAATATGATGATGGAAAGTAACTATTTAGCTTCTAACATTAACATAAATAGTATATCTGCTGATGAAATGAAAGATTAATTTAAGTCACTCAAAAAAATTTCTATTGGGCCAGATGGAATACCAGGTTATATATTCAAAGGTTGTTCTGATATATTTTCTGAACCTCTATCAATATTATTCAGTGCATACTTGAGACAAAAAATATTTCAAAATAAATGGAAAATATCTAGGATCTGTCCTGTTTTCAAATCTGGTAAAAAGGATGATATCATAAACTATAGGCCAATTGCAATTTTATCAGCGCCAGCTAAAATATTTGAATTAATTATATATAAACGAATATTTTATCAAGTAAAAAACGCAATTTCAATTCATCAGCATGGTTTCATGCCTAAGCGGTCTACAACAACAAATTTAATAAACTTTACGCAATATATCTCTGAAGACCTTGAAAACAGAACTCAAGTAGATGTCTTGTATACAGATTTTTCAAAGGCTTTTGACTGTTGATCATAAATTGTTAATCATTAAATTAAAAACATTAGGCTTTCATGAATCGTTAATTAAATTTATTAGTAGCTACCTTGAAAATAGAACTATGTTTGTATCTTGTAATAACTTTATTTCTCCTGTCTTTAAAGCCTCGTCTGGTGTTCCTCAAGGGAGCAATTCAGGTCCCTTACTTTTTTATTGTATGTTAATGATATATGTAATAGAATAAAACACTGTAAATTTTTACTATATGCCGATGACCTAAAGTTATACCAGGTAATTGGGAATAGATAAAGTTCCTCTCTAAATTTGAAATGTAAATTAACAACACTATTTTTATTATGTGTAAAGGTAAAAAGCATGTGAAATTTTAGTCTAGTAGTATAAGAACATCTCCTGTATTGATTTTAATAATGAAATAAAAGAAAATAATAAAATACTACACGAAATTAGTAGTGTGGATAAATACAAAAAAGACGAAAGTGAGGATGATGAATAAAAAATGACTACATTTAATTTTTAAATTTTTATGTGCAAATAGAATTTGTTTTTAAGTTACCAATCTTATATTATAATTGTAAAAAACGTGTATACGAATAATTTTGTAAAGAAAATAAATTTATTGAAAAAAATTTTCTCTTTTTTTGTACTCAACAGTTGGCAACCCTATACATTGCAAAACCTAAAAATGTACTGGACTTTGGTATTTTAAAGTAGATGTATTAAATGTAAGTTGCTGTTCGATATAGTTTCTGCAGCTTTGCAATCTATTGAAAATTTAATGATACTCTACTAATTAGTCGAACAATATACGAAGCCTTAAGCCAATGTGTAGAATCTGACAGTTTCAGTACTGTTGCTCATGTTTCGAATGGCTAATTATATTATGCGGTATTGTTCTTGACTCTAAGATAGCAATCAGTTTAGTGCATGCATCACATACCCGAGGAAATACGATCTGACATAAAGTACAAACTTTTTAAAGCTCATTTCGATCAAATTAAACATACCTTTGTGACCATTTTGTAGACGCAATTTAATTTATCATAATTTATTTCAAATTTAACCTGCTTAAATTACTATAACCGTTAAGAAAACTATTGCAATAAGTCATGTATATAGCAAAAATCACTTATAGTGCTGTGAATCGCTTAAAACGTGGAGTCTGTGTAGTGACTGATCTAATAAATAACGTCCTTTATACCGCAACATCTCTAAGCACGAATAAGCACTTCAATAGTCGCAGTTATGGCATATAACGTCAATAATGGAACACCATAACAATAATATAACCACACCCTTTTGATCAACAATGTTCAATTCGATCGAGCATGGCCGATTTTGCATTGATATCATTCCACAGGCGCAGCTGAGCTGAAAGCATTCTATATTTGTTTATGAAAATTAAAATGGAAGCATTTTCAAAAATAATAATCACTCAGTTCGACTGAAAATGAAGCACTTACATAAACATGGACAACGTGACTCTTTTGTTAATTAAAACAGGGTGTTTTATGTTTTTTTTCATTTGTTTACGTATTATATATTGCAGCTGGAGTATCGAAAAACAAATGTATACACAAAAATTAAATCAAAACAGAAGAGTGGGTTAAAAAGCAATGTATTGGGTGTTGGTAAAACAAGTTTTGGATGATAAAAAATGTTGAATTTTTAGCATATTTTACACGTTTATTGAAAGCTGCCGGAGCTTTGACAGATTTAATTCTGTGGGTTTTAATTGTTGCTATACAACATCAACCAAAAAATTACTTCAATTATTTTACATAACTTTAATTTATATGCATGTACATAGGTTTTTTAGTAAAACCTTGCCTTACTATTATTGGGATTTTTCTATAAAATCGAATGCCGAATAGACAAGAGCCTTGAAATAAGTATACATATATATATTCTTTAAGAAGCAAATCTGACAAAAATTGATGAATTTTTAAAACTAAAACCAAGAAAATCACGTACCAAATAAGACAGAACGGTAAACCTGTCGTTCTAAAACTGTAGAGGCCTTAATCATAGTTCATAACTAACTAAAATATATAAATTAGTATCATAATATTTAGTTTAGTGTACATTAACACGGAATGTGGCAGTAATGTGTCTAGGAGTTGATCCTTAATTATAATGTGACTGACTGCAACACGTCACTTCCATTTCCTGCATCCACAGGTGGTATTACCAGGACTTTTGTTTAATATAAACTGTCTCCATAAAGTATCACAATAAACTACTATTGTTTGCAGCGCACACTAACTTTATACTGTGGTTTAAACTCCACAACATAATTTTCATATAACTTAGCAATTACATTTAACTAAATGTTCATTTGCGTTTTACTTCTACATCAGAATTACATACTTTTGCAAAAACTTACGTACATTTAAGGTAATTTTTTTAAATTTTGCTTCGACAGTTTAGAAATTATAAATTTAAAAAACAGAACCTCGATAAATTACTTCTGGAGTGTTTTTTGCTTCATCTTAGCACATTTGTAATTAATACACTATAGAAATGAAGGAATTGGCTTGCAAACAAAATAGTAGCCTTCAAAGGTTAAATCAACATAAATTTATCACGCAAATATAAATAGCAATTGAAAATCCACAAATTATTCGATGTTTGTGGGGAAAGTTGGGAAATTATTTACTGTTAACTTTGTCATAATATGTTTTCTCGCTATGTTTACAAATAATGTTGCTTTGTTTTGTTTCATTAATAATTCACACGAAGAATTACGCTGAACCTCAATAATAAATTACATAAATAATAGCTGTATATAGTGATGCGGAAAAGTATGGAAACAAACAAATATCTAAAACATCATTTAAGAACTGCAATGAAATTTGGTATCTAACAAGGAAGGGTCACGATATGTTGTCGCTAGAATCTGATCAAGACTGTGTTTATTGCATCAAGAACATCAAAACTAAATGTTTTGCAAAGTGTTCAGATCATCTGAACATTTTTTCTTATTTCATTAATATTTAAATTGTATTTCAAATACTTTTAATATTTCAATTTTAATTCAATTACTTAACTTAATATCTCACATTTCATTTCCTGCAGCGACCACACGTGCCGACAAACATCTTACTTTGCAATTTGCTACATGTGCGAATCGACTACCTGTCGATTTCACAATTAGTAAATTGCAAAGTAAGGTAATACACAATCTTAAAGTCCGATAGGAAATTTTTTTATGTAATTTTTAATGTTTATTCAGCATGTATTTTTTGTATATAAACCGTTAATTATTTTTAATAAATCAGTACAGATTAATAGTCTTACTCATTCAACAACTACCTAAGCCACAATTATAGGGGTGTGAGGCTGCACTCCAACACACTATTACAAGTTACCATCTACCTAAGCCACAATTATAGGGGTGTGAGGCTGCACTCCAACACACTATTACAAGTTACCATCTACCTAAGCCACAATTATAGGGGTGTGAGGCTGCACTCCAACACACTATTACAAGTTACCATCTACCTAAGCCACAATTATAGGGGTGTGAGGCTGCACTTCAACACACACAACACACACACTTACACATCCGCACTTTATACAAAATACACTACAAATTTACACCAGATCACAGCATCTGGCCGTAAACACAGAGTTATACGTGCCACTGGCCATTTCCTTCGGATAAATAGGGGATACACTGAAAAGTTGAATAATAAAGGTAATTTTTGCGATCGCGTTGGCCATGAAACCGTCAGATATAAAATCGAAATTCTTCTATTTACCAATGCGCGCGTCCTTTGCAAGTAAAATGGTGCAAATTTTTGAAAGAGTTCAAGAGAAAAACGCGGAAAACGAGGCCCTTGTAAAAACTGTTTTCGCTATGTTAAACTATGCCTATGCAAGTCGCATAGATTTAGTTATAGGTACAACTTCTCAAATCATAGCGCTTTTACAGGGGTTTCTTTTTTGACGTTTTTCTCCGGAACCGTTTAAGATTTTTTTTAAACTATGCACCATTTTACTTGCAAAGCATACGCGAAATTGTAAATAGAAATATTTCGATTTTATCTCTGACGGTTTCATGGCAAAAATTACCTTCATTATTCAACTTTTCAGTTTTTCCCCTCTTTTTTCGAAGGAAATGGTCACTGGCACGTATAACTCTGCAAAACATTTAGTTTTGATGTTCTCGATGCAAAAACACAGCCTTGATCAGATTATAGCGACAACATATCGTGACCCTCCCCTTGTAAGATAAGTCTGTTAAGACCAAAGCCAGAAAAAAATCGTTCGGTCACCAAAATAGTATACTAGGGCCTAGGGCCTCTAAAAGTGTAAATGCAGCTCTGTCTCTGCTAAATTATTAATGAAACACTAAAATTGCAGTTATATATTACACTTATATGTATATGTGTTTGGAAACTAACCCTCTAGCAACAACATATCGTGATCTTCCTTGGTAAACTTCCAAGACTATATCTTCAAAGTTGAAAAAAAATCAGAAAAAGCTAGATTGTTTTAGGATGGTCTTAATGTTTTCTAAAAATATTAAAAGACACCCTAAGGCAATGTATTTCCACCTTTGGTTCGTCCAGAAACGGCCTAAGATCATTTTTTAATTTGTTTCAGAAAAAAATCGATTGTTTTCAATCAATCAATTATTTTTTCCGGAAGTCTTCACTTCACTAAAATATAGAATAGACAGAAAACAATAAAATGCCACGCAAGTATTTTTTAAACGCTGTGTTGATATAAATAATGTGATAAAAATCTGAAAAACGCTGTTTTTTCCACTTGCTCCGTAATAATGCAAATTATTTGCAAATCGTCTCCTGGTGCGTCTGGTTGATGAGCAAATCGGCTCTGATAAATATGATGGGCACATAATTTGAATATAAAACTGCGTTATTACGCGACATTGCGCCTTGGAATGATGTGAAGCGAGTGTTAGGTTACGATAGCTAAACGACAGGCAATTACAGAACAACTTCATCAGAGGTTGCTTTTGTTTGGCCGTACTTAAGTATATTTGTTTAGAGTAATAAACCGAGAATTACCAGCGCGCCTAAAACAGAATACGCGATAGAACACTCGCAAAAACCCTCATTACATGTCTGCGTTGTAAAATTGTTGTCTTCATTTATTTTAAAACTGTCGTTAAATAACCCGCGCCGAGATACGGAGGAGGCTGTTGGCGGATAATATTCCATTAATATAATTAAATTGTACTAATTTTAGTAACAAGTAGATAATCCAATTATATACATTCTTGCTTACTGGAGTGACGAGTAAACAGAAATGTGTAGATATAGTTAATGGCAATCTCCCCTTTTAGTCTCAAATTTGATATACCCTGTATACAGGAGCGTAGCTGTCGCATGGCAAAAGTAAGCGTCTTCGTTTCTTTTGATATCTCCTTCTTACTTATTCTATTCTACTATTCAGATCTTCCTCCAATTTATCATTCGCTGCAATTATTGTTCCTAAAAGGGTCTACACACCTACCAATTTGTCGGGACAACCGGCCGACCATTCCGATAAATTGTTTAATGTGTAGTGTTTCACCCGACCAACCCGACAGTTGGAACGGTCGGCTGAGCAGTCCATCCAACAAGCCAATCGCCCCACCACATTCCTTTAGATAAGGACTATTAAACCGAAAATTTAACATCAAAATGAATAAAAAGCTATGACGTTTATGCTGTTGGTTGTACTGATCGGGAGGTGTGTAGACAACACCCAACTCGGAGTTCCCGACTGTCGGCCCCGACAAGTTGGCTAATGTGTAGAGGCTTTAAATATTTAAAATTCGCTACCTGCTCTACCTTTTTTTTTGTCTAGCATAATTGTAGCTGGTGCATGATTTTTCGCTATAACCATAACCTTTGTCTTTGTTACATTAATATTCATATTATATCAACTTATTCTCCTTGACTGACAAGAAGATAGGTAATGCTCCAATAATTTTTCACGTACAATTCAATCAAAAATAAATCAACTAAAAAATCACACATTTTCTAATTCATTCGGCATTTTTAAGACCAAATTTAGTGCAACGTGGTCTATTCAAAATGCACCGCTGGCATAAAAAAAAACTTTGCCATTGAAAGGTTTAGTAAAGAGCCTATAAATATGAAATATGTGGTTTGGAATAGTTAATAAAAACGATAAGTTTGCAGATGGGAACGCAATATTGATGGTATCAAGAGGTTTAAGAAATATGTTGCCTCATCAGCAACAAAACTACCTAGAAATTTAGTAAAAAAGTGTATAATTTAACATTTAAACCTTGCAAGGTTCCCTATTTATAGACACAAATAGAGTTACGCTTTTGTGTAAAGAAGTAAATTTTTAAATTCAGTTTTAAATAAGTGAATTATAGTATACTTTAAGGCTCTTATCACAAAACAATAATCGTTTTTTTCCCATTAAAAGTTAAACAAATTTATTTAATCTGTTCTTGGTGTGCTGAATTTTCCTGAATACACAACTTTACTAGAAAAATGCTAAAAAGTCCATATATCTTTCTAATGAGAAAGGCAGTAAAAGTCTGCGAAAGTAATGAAAAATGTTATTCTACTAAAATGTGTGATAAAGTATCTGGTTCTAAACCAAGATGTGCTGTCTACAAGAAACGAAATTGGGTTAAGTGCGAAAAATGCAGGAAAATGTGTTTACATTACGTTATAATAGGACTGAATGTATGCTACGTGTCAGCGATAATGAGTTAACAAATAAATATTCTTGGGTCTACCATCGCTTATAAGAAATGTAGGGTGCGATTTTTTAAGAACTTTGCAGAATATTTAGAAAAAAGTCTTACATAAATATAAATATTATCATGCAATGGTTTTCTGACCTGAGGCCCAACTAAATTTCCTTTCTTTTACTTGGCATCACTAACACTGGAAAAAAAATCCCCTTATCTATTAAACAACAAAAATCAATCAAACGTGATGGAAACTTTTCAAGCCTATATGTGAATTCGACTCGAATAGTGCTGTAAGATATTAGTAAAGGCGACTATTTAAATGAGCAATAGATAAAATAAAACGTGCATTAATTGTGAGCATTTAGTACCTAAAATATTTGTGCATTAAAAAAATTATTAGATCATTACAAAAAACGAATGTGCCATAAATAAATTTGTTTGGAAATATATAAAAACATTTGAGCAATATTTAAAAAAAAAATGGCATTAGAATAAATGCTTGCGCATTTATAAATGTGGATGTTCCTTTAATAATATATTTGTACACTTAAATAAATAAATGTGCAATACATTCGTACCTCTACAAAAATATATAAACATCTCAAAAAATATTTGTTCATTTGAAAAATTACATTCTCAATAATTTAATTAAATCACCATTTAAATATTGAATGCGCGCATTCATTAAATTATTTGAACCACCAGAAAAATATTTTGTAACCTAAAACGAATAATATGTGCACTAACTTTGAGATGCGATGTTAGCAACCACCGTAGATGTAGATTATTATACTACCAATAGAAGATGAAAAATGGAGAGATGGCCGATGTACTTGCCAAAAATTTAAAAAAAATACATAGGTATGTAAACATTTACTAGGAGTTGCAATTAGGTTTAAATATGTTAATGCTCCTAGATAAGCTAAGAATTTGGCAATAGGAACAAAACGAAAACGGGGGCGACCATCAAAAGCGAGAAAAGCTATGATCGTTCAATAAAATAAGGCAACTATTTAAACGGGCTTTATTTAAATATACATGAGCCTTAAAAACGAATACTTTAAGCAATAGAATTATAAATATTTAGGTATATTTAGGTTATAGGCTAGGGGAGATTTTTTTTACAGCAAACATTGAATTTATCGACAAAATGTTTTATTATTAGCTTAAAAGATATATATTTCTTTCATGCTAAATATTTATTATTATTTTAAATATTTCTAATGCACAAAGTATTCGTTTTAATGCACGTATATTTAAATAATGCCCGCTTAAATTGTACCCTGATGTTTGTTTGTTATGAAATATTATTTAATTCCTTTAATAAAATAAATTGAAAATTTTTAAACGAGTTTGTTTGTCTTTAAAAATGGTTTAGATGGAGTAAAGTTAAATAAAATATGTTGTAAAATACTTCAAATTCGATCCACATAGAGTGTAAAGTCTAATGACAAAATTTTATCATTTGCTTCAAAGATATATTGATTTCATCCTAAATATTTAATTATTCTATTGCTCAAAGTATTCGTTTTAGGGTACATGTATATTTAAATAATGCACATTATAGTGTTTTTCATTTAAAATAAAATATTTATTTAATGCGCACTTTTTAATACTTTATTGCACAGAAAAGTCGTTTTAGGGCACACTACAAATAAAATATTGCTCAAAGTAACATTTTTTATGTAAAATAGATATATTATTTAATGCTAAATATTTATTGTTCTATTGCTCAAAGTATTTCTTTTAGGGCACATGTATATTTAACTAATGCACGCTTAAATCGCACTCATTAGTAAACTCTGTTGAATGTATTTTTCACTATTGCGCAGTTTACGATAC
Organism: Elmis aenea; assembly: GCA_947652605.1. Lineage (NCBI taxonomy): Eukaryota > Metazoa > Arthropoda > Insecta > Coleoptera > Elmidae > Elmis > Elmis aenea. Next base: position 2,399,376 of record OX393581.1, on the reverse strand, counting down.
ATTTTGTTGTACAATCCAGTAAACAAACAGTGTTATATATTGTTTTTACCGATATTAAATATCAATTTATCAAGCTTATAGCATATTAATTTTATTTTACTACAAAAAAAAAATGTATCACTCATTAAATTATTGTATTGTAAATTAGTTGCATGCAGAAAAAAAACGTTCCTATATCTTATAAACAATAAGGTGGTTTTAAAATACATCATTAAAAAATACTGAGTTGTATATTTAAATGCAGTTGTACCTAAAGCTCACGTGATGTTTTCAAACTAATACATTTTATTCACCGTTTCCTGCTACCTATAATCTTTTCTTTACGGTAAGCCCTTACGAAAATCGTAGCAAGTTTGAATTGAAGCTGACTGGAGCTAAGTAATTTTGGCAGTGAAGGGTTACCAACATTAGTCAATCAACCCAAAATCCGGTGGATTCAGCAAAACACTCCTCACCCATGTCAAATGGTCACAGGTAATGTGTTCTGACATAAGGGACAATGTAAGTCGGTTAGGCTGACCGAATTTACCAAGATAAAAACAAGAAAGTGCAGCTTAAGATGTGCTTAACATATTCTAGATAGATTAAGTTTAAATAGAAAAAAATCAACTATTTAAAAAAAATTGAAACGAGCATTACTTTTTTTAATTGTTGAAGTGGTTAGTTTTAAGTACTAATAGTAATACAAGTTTTAATTAAAACTTTATTAATGGTATTTATTTAAATAGCCCTTTAAAGAAAATTTATAATACGTCTATTGATGAAGATATGATACGTATCCTAGAAAGTCGAAAGACGATTTTGCTTTTAAAAAAAATATAAAAACCTAGCAAGATTCTCTCATTCGTTTCCCACAAATTTATATATACTATATTTGCTATATGCTACAATATATCATTGCTAAATGGGGCAATGTGTACTGCTGAACGCACTAAAACTTCATAGTTTCTTTTATATCGTCAATAAAACTACTTATCGAGTATGGGACACCGTTGAAAACCAATAACCGTGTTTAGTACGACCAATGAATGGCTATTAAATGAGGAAAATAGACAGGAAATAGATGTAAATTCCGGAAATAGTTCTCCATTATTTGCACGCTACATTTATCCCGTGAGTGTTAATAGTCAATACTTGGCGATTGATTTACCATAGATAAAACCACAGGACAAAAAATACTTATTTACTAGAATAATTTGCAGTAGCTAATAAAATTCTAGTAGCATTTTTATGTGATAACTCAATCGTTCATTAGTCATCTTTGACTTTTACATGCCCTTTATTGGTAATACAATTTTTTAAATTAATTTTCTTTCAATAATTTTGTCACTGTTTGAATCTTCCTTAAGCTCTGACATGATGTCATGTATTCTGCTTCGAATTTGTCTCTTGACGATAAACATCAGTTACATTGTTTGATTTTCAATTCTGATACATCTATCATAAACCAATCAATCAATTCAAATCCCTCAGTTACGCAAAAATACAAGGCTTTGTTAAAAAAATGAGCAACGCGTCAAAACGCGAAGACTTAAAGCTGTTTTTGTTTAAAGCCATAATATAATAAGTTGCGAATACCGCCACTGCATTATTCATGCGAATGTGGAAAACACGAGGCTAGAAAATCAGAAACCACAATGCTCTAAATGCATTAAAGCAGCCAAACTGATTTTGAAATGAAGAAAGGAGGGAAAGATGGCCAAAAACCTCCAAACTTAGAACACGATATTGCGTCCCGAAAGCTCCGGCATTTTATGATATTACTTTTATGTCTTACCACTTGGGGCTGTCAGGCTTAGATGAAAGGGGATGGATGTATTAATTCATTGCATTGCAGTAGAATTGCTTTGTGAGGTATAAAAATTTGTGTAAGTACTTAAATGTAGGGATTTACCATGTCACCTGATTTAGCAGAAAAAAAAACTGTATAAGCTAAGGTTTTTTAAAAACTAAAACCTTTTTAAAACTTTGTACAAACGTAGGTTATAGTCTGAATAATGATGATGGTCCTTGAATAATTTAATTTATTGTTTTAATGTATATGAAAACGAAATATTTAGCAATTTAGTCTTGAAAAATTCTAAAATGATTTCACCTTAAGCAAAAGCTTAAAAAAACACACTGAAATAGAATCCGATAAATTAAACATTAGCTACTTGGAAGTAGATACTCTGTTTCACATAGTTCATTCATATTTTGGTGGAAATAAATTAACATGTTCAGCCCACAGCGATAACTTTTTTTTTTCGGAAAATGCCCTGATCGTAAAAGCAAACACTTAAGCAATTGACAACGTTCTCGAAGGACCACAAATTCTGCTCGGTCAATACAAAACGTCTGGAGATTTCGTAGTATATTAATATGGAGTGTAAACATCAGCCCCAAGCTGCTAGTAAACACCCTCTGCCTGGAACCTGTCAAGCTACGCACCTTCAGCTAGTTGTATTATTACCCGGCTGGCTTAATTCAGACACAACCGCATCAGAGGATAGATTACAAAACGTTATATAACATTAATTCATTGCTAATCATATTGTCTTCTATATTGCGCCAGATTATTACAGAGCAACGCATGTGGTTTAAACTGTGCCGGAGAATATTGCTAAAATGGCGTGTAATCAGTTCTGCTAAGATTTTCGACGACGCCAGGATTAACCACTATGTTACAGCAAAATTGTAATTAACTACTATTACCAGCTCGCCTACCCGCAAAATGACTTACCCATACACATTCTGTGCGCATCAAAATTGTTTGTAACGAGTTTTTACTTAGAGGAATCAGACGTAATGCGTAATTCCATATATCCAATAATAAATACATGTTTTACCTACTTACGAACAAATATTGGAGGTAGTTGAAAAAGAACAACTTCAAAAATACTTAAAATTTAGTTAATATTTTAAATAATAGAAGATCCGGCTTCAGAGCGAAACATTTCGTATAAATGTACAATAAAATGTATCTTAGCTGATTGGAAACGTTAAATAACCATTATTATTATCATAAGTAATAATAATTAAAACGGTCAAACAAAAAATGAGATCATTTCACCTAGGCAACTGGAAAATAGAAAAAAATAAACATGACTGAGCCAATGTTCGCAGACGACATGGTCTTAGTCGCGGAAACAGAAAAGATCTGCAACATAATCTAGAAACTGTAAACCAGGAATTGGAAAAAATTAATATGAAAATGAATACAAAAAAAAAAAAGTAAAACTATGATGCAACAGAGAACGAAGGGCACAACGTCACTTTAAATGGACTTAGGTTGGACCAGGTAGAAAGCTTTAAATATTTAGGAATGATCATAGAGAAAAATGGAGGAATGGACAAGGAAATAAGCGAAAGGACAGGAAATTTGGGAAGAATATTTAATAGTTTAAGAACAACTTTTTTTGGAAATGAGAAGTCCCAAAACGAACAAAATTTAAAGTTGTAAAAAAGGTAGTAACTCCGGCACTTTTATGCGGAAGTGAAACGTGGACACTCACAAATAAAAATAGTAGTCGAGTGAATGCAGCTGAAATGGGATTTCTAAGGAAAATCCAAGGAAAAACCTAAAAATATGGAATCAAAAATGGAACATATAGAGAACAATCAAAGATAAAATCAGTTGAAACAAAAATACAAGAGAGGAAACTGGGATGGTGGAGTTACATTTATAGGATGAAAGAAGTAAGGTTAACAAGAAAAGCCTATGAAGCAAGATCACAGGGAAACAAAAGAGGTAGACCGAGAAAAATCTGGCAAGACGAAGTTAAAAAGTAGCAGCGGATAGAAACATCAAATGGAAAGTTTTAACAAAAGACAAAAAACATGGAAAAAAAGTCAGCACAACACAACTCAACAGTTCTACACCTAACAGTAGAAGGACTTATGACTAAATAAATTATTATTATTATTATTACATTATTGCTACTATTATTACATTAAAAGCTTCAATTATTACCAATGGCTTTTCACTCAACGCTATTTTGACATACTTTTAAAATGTCTTATTAGCAAATGAAGTAATACTAGACATGCAGAGCCGTAGAGATTTTTTTTGCGCCAAAAACATACAAATTTGATCAACAACAATTGATTAAAAAATCTTTGGCGATGAAAAAGTCTAATTAAAGATCACTCTATTCACGTACTGTTTTTTTTTCTTATTCTGTTAAGGATATTTCCGTCACAAACGCAACGCAACTCCTAAACGCAATTTACGCGTTTGAGATTATTTATTATTTTGCTGGATAGCAATTTAAAAGATATTTATGTAGCGAAATAATGTGCTGCAAAATATAGAATAAGAAAGAAACTGAAAATAATAAAGTAGGATATATAAATCGTAACCTGGCGTTTGACAGGTTGGGGGTGTCACAAACCTCAGCTTATAAAAATGTTCGGAGTTTAAAGAAAAAAGTAGCTATCAGAAATATACTGCAACACAACATTGACAAGTAATTTCAGTATTATTCTTGCTGGTTCAAACGAGAAGCTTATATTTTTAAAGCTTCGAATCTGACAGAAATTGTTTGGGATCTGCAAATATAACACATAATTTTATTATTTACGAGTTAATGATTCCAAAAAAGTGAGTTAAAATAGCTAATAAATAAAATACAGATTAAGACTACTGACAATATGTAATCTTATATAGTACATAATTGCTCCTAAACAAGAGACAAGGGTCTTAAAACCCGCCGAGCAATTCCAAAAGAGGTGCTTTAAATTAAAAAGCAAGTGATTTTTTATTAAACTGGATCGCAATAATAAATAAATCACTCAATGGAATTTCTAAACGAATCAATGCCTATCTAAATTTAAGGTTTTTAATTTTTTGTTGTGGCTGATTTGTACAATAAATTTTAAGAAAGCTCTCTTAAAAATGTCTTTTTATTTTATGTGGATCCTAAATTTTGTAGCACATAATCTCTTGACAATTTTGTATACAAACAGTGTTATCATCAATCATAAATATGTTACATACCATTAGCCGTGAAGTATAATGTGATAAATTTCACCCAAACTGTAAATATTGGCGGATCCTTGAATGAGTATTCAAGAGATGATCTTGTGGAACTTAGTTTGGTATACTTTTAAAACGATGATACCGAAGCTAATAGCTGATGTCATTAAGAAACCGCCTCAAAAGCTACGCAAACGTTATAGGTGACGAATTTCTATGTAAATAAATTCTTTCGGAATCTTTAAAATAATCAAAACTATACTAAAGCTCTTTCTTTTTAATTGGATTGTTACTCTCCTATAGCCAATTAGCACAAAAATAACTGGTTATATTATGAAATAAGGCATTTTAGTAAGATAGTTATATCTACGCAAAATCTACATGTTTAACGTTATCAAATGAAACGTCCTAGTGAGAGAGAAAATATAGAACTTAAATATAACAATAGAAAGTTTGCATTGAATACATATTACAAGTAAATACAGGGTGAATATTATGTTCCAGGCCGATGTTGTTTTTGAATAACCCGGAAATGAATCACATTTTTTTAAATTTGGATTTTTTTATTCAACAGTAGGCTTATGACAATTATGTATGGAATATGATATCGCTCAAGTGACCACCTCTGGCAGCGTTACAAGAGCCTGTTCTTTTAATCATATTTTTCATGACATTCTCGCACGTTTCGCGTGTTATTTCCGCAATTTCATGTCGAATATTGTCCTGAAGCATTGGAATTGTTGTTGGTTTGTTAGCGTAGACTTTTCCTTTCAGGTACCCCCACAGAAAATAGTCGGGTGACGTTAAATCGGGTGATCGCGGGGGCCATTTGACATTTAGTAATTGGCAGTCTTAAAGAGTAGTCAATTACAATTTATTATGGAGCATCTGACGCCTCAACAACGTGTTGAAGTCATTAAAACATTTTATCTAAATAATCGTTCAATTGTGAATACGCGAAGAAAACTGCGTGATTTTTTTGGACTTCATCATGTGCCATGCAAGTCAACGATTCAACGTATAGTAGACTGGCCCCCGCGATCACCCGATTTAACGTCACCCGACTATTTTCTGTGGGGGTACCTGAAAGGAAAAGTACGCTAATAAACCAACAACAATTCCAATGTTTCAGGACAATATTCGACATGAAATTGCGGAAATAACACGCGAAACGTGCGGAAATGTCATGAAAAATATGATTAAAAGAACAGGCATTTGTAACGCTGCCAGAGGTGGTCACTTGAGCGATGTCATATTCCATACATAATTGTCATAAGCCTACTGTTGAATAAAAAAATCCAAATTTTAAAAAAATGTGATTCATTTCCGGGTTATTCCAAAACAACATCGGCCTGGAACATAATATTCACCCTGTATGTCTCTTTAAAAAGCTGAAAAAATTAATTATTCTTATTTAAACTTGACCATATTTATAAAGGTTTTCCATTAAGAACGATATGATTTTACGATACAATAAAATAAAAACTATTTTGGATACAAACAAACTTTTTATATCATTTTGAAGCACAGCATATTACATTATGTTTTGAATAACACGTCACTTAAGTGTCCACCTCGACTCTGTGCACACGAGCGGATTCGTTTAACCCAATTTTCGAGAACTTTGTGCAATAACTCGGCCTAATGTCACGAATGCAGCGTTCGATGTTTAATCGTAATTTATCAAGGGTTCTTGGTTTGTTTGCATAGACCCTAGATTTCAAATAACCCCACAAGAAGTAATCTAAAGGAGTTAAATCACAACTTCTTGGAGGCCAACTAACAGTTGCATTTCTTGAAATTATCCTTTCACCAAACTGTTCTTGCAATAGGTCGATACGGGTGTAAATTCAAGTATTTTCGCAAAATACGCCACGTGGTCGTTCTTCTGAGCCCTAATTCTTGAGCACGACGAGGAATAGATAAATTTGGAACCTCTTCAACACTATCTCTTACAGCAGCAATGTTCTCTTCACTTCCTGCATTTCGACGTCTTGTTGGTGTTTTCGAATCGCAAAGAGTAAAATCCCTTTCAAACTTTTCAATGATTCTACAAATAGCAAGCACAGAAGGGCGATTATGTGGACCATAGTCTTCGCGAAGTGCACGTTGAGTGTTTACAAAAGAACGTCTGTTTTCATAAAACTTTTGGATAATAACCAAACGTCCTTGAAGGGTGTATTTAACCATGATGAATTGTCAGGGTATAGTCAATACAAATGACAACTAATGACATTTATAACATCTTAACCATGGTTAAAATTTCATTTAAAAATCATATCATTCTTATTGGAAAACCCTTTATTTATAAATGTATCCTTAATTATACAACGTTATTGAAAGCATGTGTCAAATAATTATCGAGTTAAATTCATTTACATCAGCACTTTATTAGAAGCAAGTTTAACTTAAACTTTAAGAAACTGAAAGAGAAAATTACAAATAGAAATGTAAAAATTAGCATCGAGTTGCTCTCAAATAAACTTATCCAAAGCACTAAAAAGAAAAGTAAAATAAAGTGTTAATGATCTACTTATTTTAATATGCGTTTAAAAGGCTTTTTAAATGCAACTAGATGCAATTGGAAAATGGAAAAAATAAACATAACTGAGCTAATGTTCGCAGACGCCATGGTCTTAGGCCGCGGAAACAGAAAAATCTAGAAATAATCTAGAAACTCTAAACCAAAAATTGGAAAAATTTATTATGAAAATTAATACTGAAAAAACTAAAACTATGATCGTTACAACAGAGAACAAAGGGCATAACATCACTTTAAATGGGCTTAGGTTGGAACAGGTAGGAAGCTTAAAATATTTAGGAGTGATTTAAGTCCAGACAATAACCGAAACTTCCAATTGCCAAGTCAGGCGAATACTGTGGATGGATAATACTTTAAATATTTATACCATCGGTAAATTACAACCAAGGTAAACCTTTATCCCCTTAAAGCTAATTCCAAAGTTTCCTTGGGCTTAAATTTTTTTTTTTAATTATCTGATTTTCCTAATCAATTTGACTTTGACAAATAGCCCTCAAATGGCAGGTTAAGAATTAAATGATACGAGGGTGATGTTAATTTTAACGTCCTACAATGTTTTTTGTTTCTTCTCAATAAATTTAGCTTGCTTTTTGTATATATTACAGGAATGACCTACTAAATCTAAGTAAATTTTAGAATTGTATGTTTAAGCAACAGTCTTAATTACTTTGGTCTTAGGGGAAGATTTCTTAAGCCTTAGCTCTACAAAATTTTTGTTTGTGTAACAATGAAAACGGTTATTAATATTTGTGTTATCCTTGCAGCGATATAAATCAACCTTTTAAGGCTAAACCTTTTGCTGTTTATAAAAGATATGAAAGCGAGCAAGTAATATAAATAATAATTCTCATAACGATATCTCGGGCTACAACTAAATTATTAAGAATTCAAATATTTTCTTTTTGTGTGCCTTGTGCCAAGTTCAAAGGCCAGTTAGCGTAAATACAAGCTCGTAATGTTTATTCTTGTTTGCGAATCGTATTGCCCCTTAAAAGAGCAAATATGAATTACAAAAGCTTACAAAAGAGCTGTATCGAATAATTTATTTTGCAGGGAAATGTATTTTTTTTTTAAATAATTTATCGTAACCTCCCAAAGAACTGTTTTTTTTTGTAGAATAATATGTAACGGAATTTAGCTTATAAAACTTACATTAGGGTCAGAAAAATTAAGAAATACCTAAACACATAGGTACGTTAAGAAAATTTGCTTTTAGAATATTATAGTTTATTTAGTCATGAGTCTTTCTACTGTTAGATGTAGGACTGTTAAGTTGTGTTGTTCTGACTTTTTTTCATGTTTTTCTGTCTTGTGCTAGCATTTTTATGTCATTCCATTTGATGTTTCTATCCGTTGCTGCTTTTTTAACTTCGTCTTGCCAGGTTTTTCTCGGTCTGCCTCATTTGTTTTTTCCCTGTGATCTTGCTTTATAGGCTTTTCTGGTTAACCTTCCTTCTTTCATCCTACAAAGGTGACCCAACCATCACAGCTGCCTTTCTTGTATTTTTATTGCAACTGATTTTATCTTTAACTAGGCGATTTACCCGGCGTTGCACGGGTGATTACAATTCTCTTTTATCAATCACAGACTACTCGCACTCCGCGCTCGCGCTCGGCGGACGTTTCCGGCCGTTTCCGGGCATTTCCGGCCGTTCTTTATACGACGTTTGATCCGTCAGGTCCCAAATAGTAACTGTGCAAAATTTGGTCCCGATCGGTCAACAGACCTAGGATTCTATAGCGAACAAACAAACATACAAACAAACAAACAAGCAAACAAGCTCTTTTATATATATAGAAGATTATTGTTCTCTATGTGTTTCATTTCTGATTCTATTTTTGTTTGGATTTTTCTTAGAAATCTCATTACTGCTGCATACATTCGACTACTATTTTTATTTGTGAGTGTCCACGTTTCACTTCCGTATAAAAGTTAGGTTTGGCACTTCTCTATTTCCAAAAAATGCTGTTCTTAAACTGTTAAATTAATGTGGTAGAAAGTTTTGTCTTGGCTCTTAAGAGGAGGAGAGTAAAATATGGTTAAGTGTTTTATTGATGAAACAATTTTTTTAATCGTATAAAATTTAACCCGTGTTATTTATTCTCGATTAACGTAGCTTCACCCTCGTATACACTAAAACCCTGTAACATTCATTCAACGCGGCTAGGATTTCTTCAATTAGGATTGAAATCTCCTGAAATGTACGAATTGGCGTGTCCTGCGTAAAGACGATTGCTTAAAAAGCCATGAATAAAAGACTAAAGGACCATTATGCGTTGCGTTCGACACCCATCAGCAATATAGAGCTCAGCAAATAATGATGAATCTTGAACGTTTTTCGATAACAGGTTTACGGTAGGAGGTAAAAATAAACGATTGACACTAATTGCGTGGCACTAGAGCCCCAAATGGGTGATTAGTTGTGATCTTAACTTTTTATTTCATCAAGTTTTTTTAGCCCATTTAGGTCAAGTCAACTGTCAATATTTAGTCGAAAAAATATTCAAGTTTTTCTATTTATTTCTACACTTTTATCAATCAAAATCCATCCAGTTTTAAAAATATATAAACGTTAATGGTTTTACGCCGTGCTTGATAAATGCTGGTATTTTTTTGGTAGACGATAATTAACCAATTAATTTCCTGTAGGATTTACAACACAAATTAACTCAAATTCTTTGAATCCAGAAGAATATTTAGGTCAATTTGATTAAAGTATTAAGTAATAAATTTTTTGCTTATCCTAATTCCCAGTCGACGTTTGGGTTAATACAAAAAAAAATCCTAAGTTGTAATTGCATATTCCGCCCTTACATTCGGTTAAACTTAGATTATATCTTAATTAGACCGTGGGATTTATTAAGATTTATTGCAACAAGATGATGCATTAGCCTTTAGCAACGGTTCGCTACAAACAGCAAAATTATTTCGCCAGGCGTCTATGAAGTAGCAACAGTCGATAAGAAAATGTCTATCTACAGGGTGAGTCATTAGTGGCGGATCGGTCGTTTGTGGCTAAACGGTTTGAGATAGAAAGTTGATTCATACGGTATTCCATACAGTTTTTTCTTCCGAACACGATAAAAATATTTTGAAATATACAGGGTGAATCACCTCTCTGGAACCAATAGCAACTTTAATATTTCCCAATTTTTATTTAATATTCTTGACCGCCTTCATTTTAGCTTTACATCGATATAAAATAGTACAGGTTTTTATGCGGCCTTGTCACTAAAAAAAATAATTTTCAAAATTTTTCAAGACTTTAAGTCTTTATTTAAAAAATTCTCCTGAAGTTATTTTTCGAAGCACAGAGTTGTAATTTGGTAAGGACGTGCAGAAAACATTGCTCTATTAGCTCGATACGAAAAAGTTTGAATCACGCATACAGGGTGTTCATAAATAGGTGGCAACTTTCCTAATTTTCAAAAGCTCGTAATTCAATTTTTTCAAATGCAAACCCCCGTATTTTCTTATGTCATCGAATTCGTCTTTAAGAGAGCTTCATTTTTTGTTAAGTACCTATGTCCTATACCCAAAACTCATACTTTTCAAGATATTCGACTTTTTTTTCCAATCCTTATTAAAGAAATAGGATGCCGTGGAAATCAAAAAAGGTGACTATTCACTTCACTAACGTCAAAAACTTCCACAATTAATTTCACTTTACAAGAGCAAATTGATATGGTTTATTGCTTGAGAGAAGGCGAAAGAAATCCTTTGCTGGCGGCAAGAATTTACGCACATTTTGATTAATATGCACTTATAGGTTAACTAGTTTATTCAATCTCATATAGCAATGATTTTTTTATGTTCTATTATTTAATTTATTTAATGTTTTTTTGTGGTTTCAATTTCAACAAATAATTTGTCTTTCATTTTCCATTTTTCTTCGCGCTCCCTTTAAGGTTTAGAAACACTAGTAAAGTTCATAACAATAATAAAGTTGATTTGGTTGCCACTTTATTTATTGCTTATAAGTGAATCCACAAGACTATGTATCTACCTACTATTAGTAATTAAATACACGAAACGGTGAATAAACCATGTCAATTTGCTCTTGTAAAGTGAAATTAACTGTGAAAATGCTATAATTCAAGAAATAAATGACAAGGTTAGTGAAGTGAACAGTCAGCTTTTTTGATTTCTACGGAATCCTATTTGCTTTAATAAGATTAGAAGAAAAAATGTCGAATATCTCGAAAAGTATGAGTTTTGGGTATAGGACATAATTAACAAAAAATGAAGCTCTCTTAAAGACGAATTCGATACCATAAAAAAAATACAAGAGTTTGCATTTGAAAAAATCTAGTTACGAGCTTTTGAAAATCATGGAATTTGCCACCCATTTATGAACACCCCTGTATGCGTAATTCAACATTTTTCATATCGAGCGAATAGAGCAATGTTTTCTGCATGTTCATACCAAATTCCAACTCTGTTGTACTTCAAAAAATAACTTCAGGAGAATTTTTTAAACAAAGACTCAAAACCTTGAAACATTTTGAAAATTATTTTTTTTTAGTGACAAGGTCGCATAAAAACCTGTACTATTTTACGTTGATGCAAAGCTAAAATAAAGACGGTCAAGAATATTAAATAAAAAATTGGGTGTTGTATTTGAAATATTAAAGTTGCTATTGGTTCCAGAGAGGTGACTCACCCTGTATATTTAAAAATATTTTTATCGTGTTCGGAAGAAAAAACTGTATGGAATACTGTTTGAATCAACTTTCTATCTCAAACCGTTTAGCCACAATCAACCAATCCGCCACTAATGACTCACCCTGTATAATAAAATATCTGAATCAGTTATAATCATTTCGTTTGAAGCTGTGATAACGTTAAATAACACTCTGAAACTCTGTAAGAAGCTTATGATACTAAATTTGTATTACATATAAGCCACAAATTTGATTATTACCTAAGCTAAGTTTAAAAACAAATTAATAAACCGTGAAACAAATTTGAATCGGTAATAACTTGCAAACGATAACTCTAAATCAATGAAATTTATTGTTCTATTATGATATTGAGTTGAAAATGAACTCGCGCGCGCTCTTTTTTTTTTTTAAACTTTGCGATCAAGACCAAAAAATAAGTTTGTTGTGATAGATGGCCTACTATTACACAAAGTTCTAAAAGTACAGGAATACTTATGTAGAGTTTGGCAAAGTGCCTGCCTATATAAGCGTTATAATTAAGAGTTAGTGAGGTGTAAAGCGAACATTGGGTTTAGGTCCCCGAGGATCTCATCTGGGCCTCTATATCGGAGATAAATGCCGTAGGACTCTAGATTGCGCGGCTCCTAGAACCCCGCATTTATTCCGTTTCCTTGCTAACATTACTCCTAGGCCCGTTTTCTCCGGTCTTACGTTCGACCGCAAGAAGCCTCCCAACACAATGACAGTTCCTCGATTGTTGGCACTAATTACCCTACTAAATGTTTGGCGCAAAGGTCACACAGCTAAATGACATTAAATGGTTACATTCGATCGATATAAAACCGAAACATTAACGTTATTATAATGGCGTCTCGTGGCATCGATTTAATTCTGCTTAGTACCAATTAATTTTGGTTTAATTAATTGCAAATCACATCAAAACTAGAGCACAGTTGTTCCAATCTACAGTAAAAATCAACGGACAATGAAACAAAGTGTCTGTGGTACAAATATGATGTTCCTTAGTAAATTGGATGCCTCCCTAAATAGTAAAAGAGGTTTTTGCAATCGCGCTTAAATGTTATTAGTACACATGCTAACATCACTTACCTTTAATAGTTTTGCTTGAAGCCATTCTTTTGATGTCAGGGCGGCATTTTCCTGCTGATGAATCTGTAAAAAAAAATGGGTAAATATATGTATTTAAAAACACCTTTATAATAATAATAATAATAATAATAATAATCTTTATTTGCTCTAAATATCCAAAAAGGAGAAGAACATGTCACAATAATAATAATACACATATATACACACAAAATTATATTTACTTAAAAGAGCTTTTAAAGGAAGCACCATTTAGGTATTCACTAACTTCATAGTAAGCTTTAGAAATTAGAACATTTCTTAATCTGTTCTTCAAGTCGTGGGTGTGAAGATTTTTTATACTCTCAGGTGATGTGTTAAATTTGTTATATATAGCAATAATTTTTTTTTTTGAAGATAGGTATATTTAAAGCAATCGGGCTTTAGATTTATTTTAATGTCGTGTATTGGCTGCATGGTTTTTTATATTCTCTTCGAACTGATCAACATTATTTTTTTCTTACGAAAAGGATGGTTTTCTTTGTCGCGAGTAGTGTCTTTACAAGTTTACAGTGATCTCGGTAGTTTAGACCAAAAATATTTCTTATACATCGCTTTTGTATAATAAAGAGGCGTTCAGAGTCACTAGCGTACCCCAGAAAATTACAGCATAGCGTAACCTAGATTCAACATATGCACGATATGCAGTTTTGGCCGCGTTTGTATTGACCAATTTTTTTAGTTTTTTTTTTTAGTGCGAAAGGGTACCGTGACACGCGTTTTATGTATTATAACCAGTCAAGTCTAGAGTCAATACATAAACCAAGAAATTATATTTTATTTACAACATTTATAGTTGTGAAATTATTTTGAAGTTTTAAATCGTAGGTTATTTTACTTTGTGAACATTTTATTACTTGAGTTTTATTGACGTTTAAGGTTAAATTTTTTAATGTGTAGCAATATTGGAGTTCGCCTGAACAGTCGAAGAGTTTTTGTTCAGAATTTTTGGAATCCGAGTCACTAATAATAGCAGATGTGTCATCGGCTAATTGTATAAGGGAAGTTTTGGCAAAATCTGGAATGTGTAACATTATGTAAACAGCTTGCGTATGTTTGATGATGGCATGACTTATCTACAAGTCAGGCACGATATGTTATTATCTTGTTTTGTGTGATGGTAAGTGTGATTTTAATTATGCAAAATGATAAGAAAAATTATTGATTTTAATACTTATAAGGTATAATTAATTATAGCAAGAAAAACCTGGGAAAAAATGGATATAATTTATCATTTATTTTGTATTAATAATTAAAATATTGAATCAACACTAAATAACTAACCAAATAAATTATAAAACACTGAAAATTCTTTTGATTTCTTACAATTTCATCCTAGAAAATGTATATCTTATAATTAACTACCTACCTAATGCACATCACAGCTCAGAGGATTAATGCTTAAATTGTTTAAGGAGTTCGTTTATTAATATGAACAGTAAAAACAAAAATAATTAACTGGTATAGCATACAGACAAAAAAGAAAGCTAATTTAATCGTAAAATGGTTCAAAACCAACATTTTAAAAAAGTTATTGGTAAAAATTATAGCTCTTGGAAGTAAAAATGGACAGTGAGGTATTTTTGATTTACATGATACTAAATTGCGGTTGTATTTTTACCGTCTACGACTTTCAAAACCTTTTTTATCCTTCAAAAAGTTCACTTTTTTCCTAAAATAAATTTCGTTTATGATAAAGCTATTACTTAAACTCACAAATATAAACATTTAACCATGCTTTTCTCATCCTGGTACTGATTACAAGTATGTTGTACGAACTTGCAACGTTGCCTGTAGTTTCATTTTAATTACAATTTACAAGGTCGAGTCAAAAGTAAATTTACAAACCTAACTCTTAAGCAAACTGTGAGGGCGGCAAATAATGAAAAACAAACAGCACACAATTTCTAGCAGATCTCCAATAAATGCACTTCAATATTAAGTGTCTCAAAATATCTACATTCAAAAATTAAGCGATCAAAATGTTTCTAAAGCTGAGTGGTTTTACAGACGTCTTCACAGTGAGGGCAACAACCGATAATGTAATTTTCATTACTATTTTCATAACATAAACTTATTTTCAGTTAAGTTATTTAATTGTTTTACTCCCATAACAACGCGAGCAAGACAGAATAAGCATTGCTTAATCCCTAAATTAGATTAATAGACCAAAAAAACAAAGAAATTCATGACAGTTATTCAAGTTCTTGTACAGCATTATCGTCAGTCCATCTATTTTAAATTTATTGTCATTAATTTTTCAAGCACTATAAAACACATCAGGCCCATTTTGTATATTTTTAAAAGATGCAGGAATTTGTTTACTTAAGAGTCAAAATTTTCAAAATTCAGTATTTGATTTGCACGAGCAAAACATGTGGGTGTATGCGATTCCAGCTGTGAAAGAATCCACTCTCTTGTGTAAAATAAGTGATGAAATCTCAATGCGAATATAAGAAGATTAAGTATAAAACCTACAACGGATTTGGATTATAAACGCCTGTGTTCCGGCTTTCACACACCGAACCTAGCAAGTGTGCAGAGAGCGGAAGAATACACAATTTGCTTAAAATGTACATTGCATGATGCATTATAACTTTGCAGTGTAGTGCGTTTGTGTACATCATGAAATATTTTGTGACATGAGATGTCAGCTGAATAACTGGTGTGAGCGTTCTGTTGGAGGTATGCGATTGTAATGTGGATGGCATAAAGGATAGGTTTACCTTCGGCGTTGGGCCAGGGATGGACTGGCTATGTCGAGAATTTGAAAAATTTCAGACAGCTCACAATTTTCACATGTTTTGGTACATAAAGCATCTAGATAGCTAAATGAACAGTAACATACAAGGTAAGCGCCAAAATTTCCCGGCCTGATATAGATCTAAGTATCGCAAGCGGGTCAACATTTTTTAACACATTGGTTCAAGTCATATTAGCCTTGGAAGAAACAAAAATGGATTTTATTTCGATTACTTTTCTTCTGTCATTCGTTCATCACGATGTCAGAAGTCACGAAAATTGAGTATCGAGCTGTTATAAAATTTCTTACTCGCGAAGGTCTTTTTCCTCAAAGCATCAAAGTTCGACTGAATGGGGTGTACGGGGACAATTCCCCGTCTTATTCTGTGGTAAAATATTGGTCAAAACGGTTTCGAATGGGGCAGGAATCCTTGGAAGATGATGCAAGAACAGGAAGTCGGACGACAAGATTGCCCTTGTCGAGGAACTCGTTTTAGGCAATCGACGTTTGAAGGTGGAAGAACTATCAAAAATGTCGGGGCTTTCAGATACAAGCATTCGCCGAATCCTCCACGATCGGTTAGGCATGAATAAAGTTAGTGCAAGGTGGGTCCCCAAACATTTCCCGGCAGTTCAGCGCCAGCGTCGTGTTGAATGTGCTCGATCCTATTTGGAGCTCTGAGGAGAAAATCCTATGCACGCGTTGAAGACAATTGTTACAGGGGATGAAACCAAGGTTCTCTACTACGATCCTTTGCCCAAAAGAGAATCGATGGAATTGAGGCGAAAAGGAGTAGCACCGCCAAGAAAGTTCAGGGTCCGTCAGTCGACAAAAAAGGTGATGGCTACGATCTTTTGGGATTGTGAGGGCATTCTTCTCTAAGATTTTAAAGAACGCAACACCACAGTCAACGGAGAATATAACGCAGCACTCCTGCACAAATTACGACAAAATATTCGGGAACTGACCAGAGGCGTGCGTTTACTGCACGACAATGCCCCCGTGCACACAGCTAGAAATACTCAAGCCGCAATTCGCGACTGCGGTTTTAAACAAATCGATCACCCTCCGTATAGTCCAGATATGGCCCCCAGTGGCCTGTTTGGAAATTTGGAAAAGAACCTTTGCGGGCGCCAGTTCAGTGACGACCAGGAGGCGAAGGCTACAGTTTAGGCACATTGTGCAGACAAACCGAAGGCATATTTTTTTAGGGGTATTGAATTGTTGCTAAAACGATGTTATAAGTGTATTGATGTCGGGGGGGATTGTATTGAAAAATAAAATATAATTTTGAGTCATAGTCAGGCCGGAAAATTTTGGCACTCACGTACTGAAAGGGTAATAAGTTTAGTTTGAATTCTGTAATTAATTTACAGTTCCTTTTAAAAAAACGATTATTTTTTAAAAAAATATTGGTGTTCCGTTTGAATTTTAGCCCAAAATTAAACGGCTCTGGGGAAGCAACACTATAAAAATGCAAACTATGCTAATAATACTCATGATTTTTAGTATCTAACTGTTGGCCTTTTTTGATTGGAAATCTGCAAAACTGTTAATGGTCTCGTTTTAAATTTATTTAAAAAAAATTGAATCTAGAATGTTTTACACAACTTGTTATAATTCTTAATGCTGCGTTCGAAATAAGTTTTTATAAATATATAAATAACGTTTGTTTCAAACTGTATCGCGCGTTTCTGTTAAACCGCCCCAAGGGATTAAAAGCTTTTGAACTAGTTTTTGCTGATTTAAACGCACGCTAGTGCGGTAAAATTAATCAAAACTTCAAAACGAACTGAACGCTTCAAAGAAACCAATACAATTTAATTTAGAGAAATATCTGGTAAATGCTTAATACCTACTCATTAGTTTTTTTTTTGTGATGCTTTCTCACGATATCGAAAACCTGCTAATTTAAAACTATTAATGTGCTAGTTTTCTTTGTTATTAAATTACTATTAGTGAGGGGATAAGGGGAACGTAGGGCCCCAGGGGAACTGACTAACTACGGAAGGTGCCGGGGTAAGAAAAACACCCTTAAAAAAATCCTGGAGGACTTCTTTAAGGGGCTATCACCAGAGGGTACAATAGACCAATAGGTACAGGAACCCAAAAGGGCATCACCTCCGCGGAAATAATAATACATATTAGTAAAAAAAGCTAGGTAATTATCTTAACTTAAGTAGCAAATTATTTAAATTGCAAATGTATTTTTGATGGAGAGTTGTTCTACATACGCGGATAAAGCGTTGAAGAATTTTGTCCACAATTTTGTGTCTTTATTTACGTTTATGTTATCTAAAAGCCACAAATACGCTTCTCGGAAAAGAATATTGCCCGGCTTACCAACTTAACGAAGTTTATTCTAAAAGCAGCACTAAATACAGCCTTTGCAACACCACACTGGCGCGTTACATTTGCTGGAATACTAAAGAAACGGATTTATGGTTCATCCAATGCACATTTCTTTTGTAACAGGCTTTTAAATCGTAACTAATTTGCTGTAAAACGGGACATAAAACAGATGTATTCATTGAATTAAACTGTCTACGCATAATAGAATAGAGACATGTTTAATAAAAATATACCAAAAGGGGTATACAAATTTATTCCCGTGAAAGGTTTTTAGTTGATTCATAGATACCTTTAAGCTCAACAGCTGAATACTGTTTGATTAAATTTATGTACGGATGAAACACAGCTTTTATAAAGATATCTCCTTTTTTTGAAGCTTAAAACGTCGAAAAAGTGCGGTATTAATAAAAATATTTTTCATTTTGTGTTATCCAGTATCGAATGAGTCAAACAACCTTGCTATTAGTACGTTACACAAAACCACATCGGAGGCTCGTTCAAAAAACCTGCTTACAACCACAAACGACCAGTACAATTGATAACAAAAAAAAACTTATTTGCGAACCGCTCGCGTTATTATGAACCTACTGGATATTGCCTAAATACGTAAAAACATAATTTACAGCTCCATATCCAATTTATTCAAAGGTTGGGTTGTATTACTGATGTTTTGAGTTGGCGATCTGCCCGATGCTTGAGCCAAATAAATCCCACCGTCCTACTAATAACAATACAGCCTGGATTAGGACTTATCCTTGATTGCAACGCCGAATAACTTCATCATCAATTACGACAATGAATAAAGCAGCTAGCAAAATTTTGCAGATATTTTTTAATGTGCGTTAGTTTTGTAGCGTTCTGGACACATCGTATATAAAAAATGTAACTATTGTGGTTTCACATATTTGACATTTTCGCTTGTGTCGGGATTCCGGGAAGAAATTGGTCTTATTCCCGGAATTTTGTAAATAAGGGCCACTATTATTACAATGATTATTATTATTTAGCCAGAAATATAAAGGAATTAGAACACGCGAGAAACAGATTGGTGGAGGAGGCTTTTAAGATGGGGTTGTAAAGTTATGTCCATTGGAGGAAGTCAGCAGAATGCAATCCTAGAAATAACTACATTAGGAAAAATGAGTCTGAAAGAAATGGAGGAGTTTGTCTATCTGGGTGCTAGAATAACGAATAACTCTGAGTAAGGAAAAGAAATACAGACGAATAAATGTGCGGGAGCCTTGAACCAACTACTAAGAACGAAGCAGCTATCTAGAGATGCTAAATTCCGCCTTTACAAAACAGTACTATATGCCTGCGAAACTTGGATACTGAATAAGAAAACAAAGAAAAGATTGCAGAGATGGGAGAGGAAATACTTGAAAGAGTGTTTGGAGGAAGGAAAAGAGAACAAGGGTATGAGAGAAGAACAAAGAGGAAAATTTATGAGATATGTAAGGGACCAGCAATTGACTTAGTAATAAAAGCGAAAAGATTACAGAGGCTGGGTCATATCGAAAGAATGGCAGATGGACGAACACCAAAACCGATAGCCTGGAAAACACCAAATTACAAGAAGAAGAAAGGTTGGCCGAGAAGACGGTGGAGGGAGCAGTTCTAATAGACTTAAAAGAAAAGGGTATAAGAGACTGGAAGACCAAGGCCAAAATTAAAAAATAATCACGGAGCTGTGGGCCTAAACGGCCCGTAAAAGAAGCTCTCTATAGATATATTGATTATTAGGCCCTCTGTTATACATACTGTACACTAATTATCTTCCAGATTTTGCCACAACTTCCCTTATACAATTTGCCGATGACACATCTGCTATTATTTATGACTCGGATTCCAAAAATTCCGAACAAAAACTCTTTGACTGCTTAGGCCAACTCCAACATTGGTTCACATTAAACAATCTAACGTTAAATGTCAATAAAACTCAAGTAATAAAATTTTCACAAAATAAATTAACCTCCGACTTAAAACTTAAAAACAATTCCACAACTATAAATGTTGTTAATAAAATATCACCGAGATCACTGCAAAGATACTTTTCGTGACAAACAAATATTAACTTTTTACGGCCTATTCATTTTCGAAGCTATCCTTTTCGTAAGAAATAATTTTGATCTGTTCGAAGTGAATATAAGAAACCATGCAGTCAATACCCGACATAAAAAAAATCTTAAGCCAGATTGCTTCAAATAAACTTATCTTCAAAAAAAATGTTGCCTCTATAATTATTACAATATATAACAAATTTAATACATCACCTGAGAGTATAAAAAATCTACCCACCCCTAACTTGAAGAAAAGATTAAGAAATGTCCTAATCTCTAAAGCTTACTATGGAGTTAGTGAATACCATAATGACGCTTACTTTAAAAACTCTTTTAAGTAAATATAATTTTGTGTTGTGTATATATTCGTATATATGTGTATTATTATTGTGACATGTTCTATGCCTTTTTGGATTTTTCAGAACAAATAAAGACTACTACTACTATTTATTGTGCTATTATAATGAATGAACATTGTTTTATGTCACACCCAATTTATATCTATAACTTTAAACGAGTCCTAAATGATTTCTTGCCTAATGGTCAGAAAAATCTACGCCGCTGGTCATAACAAATTTAATAATGACTATCGGTAAAAAAATTTAAACTTCCCAGAGCTTTAACCAGACCGAAACTAAAAAATGCAAATTGTAAAACCCGGATTACGTTTATTAAAGCAATCGATATATTATATTACCGGCAGCTTTTAATTACCACGCTCGCAATTTTGCTAAATCCAGGAGTTGCCGCATTTGCAGCCCTATATTACAGATAAATGCGCATTGATTTACTTTAAAATCGATAAGGCTAACACCTGTTACTATTAAGGCTGAGCTTTTACTAGGAAACGGAGTGATGTAAGATAGGAACTGTGGCTGAGGCGAAGCTTTCACGGAATTTAAACAAACGTGAGATATTTAATGCTTAACTTTGTATACGACAGCTTGGAAATATACTTTTCCGGGAAATATCTGTCACTTCCGCAGAACAGAAATTCCCTTTCTCCAACAGCAACTGACCTATTTCGTTATTTTATTAAGTTACTTTAAAACAAATACTTCGACCAGTATTTCATGAAAGCTGCTTATTAAAACTAATAACACTTATGTTCTAGCAGGATGTAATAATCACAAGTTTGTGGTTTCTTGTATAGATCCATGTACTTTCCAAAGGATTTATAGTTTTTTTTTAGAAATGTTCTGTACATTATTGAACTATTATCTATGAACATGTGCAACAGCTCTAAAATTTGTTTAAAACAAACAAGCAATAAAGCTTCTAGCGGCATAAGTTGCACTAGCCAGGCCAATTTCTGAGTTAATCTCTTAATACTGTGAATAATAATTCATTAAACAAACAGTGTACGTTTCTGCATTTGTGAGCTTATCTGTTATAAGAGCAAAAGTTGCTTTTTTACGATCAAAAACTCAAAATTATTCACACTCTTTGCAGAACAGACTGTATATTTGTTCAATTACCAAATAGTTTTGCTTTATTAAAAAATGATGTTATGATTCTGGAAACGCTATTCAATCAACTGCTAAGCAAAACAATTTTGGAGCCATTCACAAAATAATGTACTTTTAAATAAACGCTAAAGCATCTCATATAATTTTCAATGAAAAGTATATTACAATTAAAAAAATAAACCCCAATTTCTAGCTAAAACAAGTTAAAACAATGTCCGCTTGTTTTCAAATGTGCAATAAAATATTTTGCCGTAATTTTCCTTGATTTCAACTTCTACATGTTTAGTTTTGTTGCACAAAATCGTAGATGTTCATTACTGAACACATTTTCAGGTGTTTAGTTAGCAAGTGCATCATACAAACGCGGAAATGTAGAAGCCAGTACTTTAAGGAAAGCATTAAAATAATTACCGCTCGAAATGATGCAAATTAAAAACTTTATTTACGAAGTTTAAACTTATAATGTCTTCAGCGAGGAGCTTGGCAAAACTTTACCCTCTTACACGCTCAACACGTTTATATCCACTAGGTTCCTGCATAATTTCCAGTTACATCAAGGTACTCTTACATACACATGCTCAAGTCTACGGTGATGAACACTCCTGCACTTAATAGCCGTGATAAAATATACTTTTTAAAGTTACTTCAGGTGACATACTTTGATGTTTTCATACAGTAATAAACTGATTAATAATATCTGCAACATACTATCACAAATTTTCATAACCTTGATGCTTTTTGACCCAATTTAAGTTAGAGGTAAAATAATTTAAAAATAAAATGTTGATAAATTCGTGGAAACATTGTGGAACGTAGAAAAACAGGCTAATAACGTGAAAAAAAGAAAAAAAAGATTAAGCTTGCCCTAAGACTGATTTTAGTGATCCAAAACAAAACAAATAGTAAGGGAATGAGTAACAATACCAAAAAATTCTAATGCTCCAATTATAGTAGGGACGTGTACACTAACTATAGGTGTGTTGCAGCAAGGTTATACACTATACAGGGTGATTGATTGGGACCGGGCATTAAAAATAGGCGACTATTTAAATGAGCCATAGATAAAATAAAATGTGCATTAATTGTGAGCATTTAGTAAAATATTTGTGCATTAAAAAAAACATTAGATCATTACAAAAAACGAATGTGCCATAAATAAATTTGTTTGTAAATATATAAAAACATATGAGCAATAAATATAAAAAATTGGCATTAGAATAAATGCTTGCGCATTTATAAATGTGGATGTTCCTTTAATAATATATTTGTACACTTAAATAAATAAATGTGCAATACATTCGTACCTCTACAAAAATATATAAACATCTCAAAAAATATTTGATCATTTGAAAAATTACATTCCCAATAGTTTAATTAAATCACCATTTAAATATTGAATGCGCGCATTCATTAAATTATTTGAACCACCAGAAAAATATTTTGTAACCTAAAACGAATAATATGTGCACTAACTTTGAGATACATATGTAAACATTTACTAGGAGTTGCAATTAGGTTTAAATATGTTAATGCTCCTCTAGACGCAAAGAATTTGGCAATGGGAACAAAACGAAAACGGGGGCGGCCATCAAAAGCGAGAAAAGCTATGATCGTTCAAAAAAATAAGGCAACTATTTAAACGGGCATTATTTAAATATACATGAGCCTTAAAAACGAATACTTTAAGCAATAGAATTATAAATATTTAGGTATATTTAGGTTATAGGCTAGGGGAGATTTTTTTACAGCAAACATTGAATTTATCGACAAAATGTTTTATCATTTGCTTAAAAGATATATTTTTTTCATGCTAAATATTTATTAATTAATATTTATTAATTAAATAATATTTAAATAATGCCCGCTTAAATTGTACTCTGATGTTTGTTTGTTATGAAATATTGTTTAATTCCTTTAATAAAATAAATTGAAAATTTTTAAACGAGTTTGTTTGTCTTTAAAAATGGTTTAGATGGAGTAAAGTTAAATGAAATATGTTGTAAAATACTTCAAATTCGATCCACATAGGGTGTAAAGTCTAATGACAAAATTTTATCATTTGCTTGAAAGATATATTGATTTCATGCTAAATATTTAATTATTCTATTGCTCAAAGTATTCGTTTTAGGGCACATGTATATTTAAATAATGCACATTATAGTGTTTTTTATTTAAAATAAAATATTTATTTAATGCGCACTTTTTAATACTTTATTGCACAGAAAAGTCGTTTTAGGGCACACTACAAATAAAATATTGCTCAAAGTAAAATTTTTTATGTAAAATAGATATATTATTTAATGCTAAATATTTATTGTTCTATTGCTCAAAGTATTTCTTTTAGGGCACATGTATATTTAACTAATGCACGCTTAAATCGCACCCTTAAAAATATATGAAGAATGAAAAAGAGTATTGATCTGAAATTTTGGTTATGACCATAATGGCGTATCTGTTTAACTAAAATATTTTCAAGATGGTGGCACTTCCGGAAATACCGGAAGTTAACGTCTACTTTCTTATTTCAAACACTTTGTCCATTTTTAATGCATTATTTGATTTAACAGGTTATTTTAGAGAGACTTTTGATAGAATTTCCTATACCTAAGTGCAGTTTCTACGGTAAATCAACAATTGCTCGCCTTTTAACTTCCTGGGTCTGTTACGTCCTTGATATTTTCTCACTTTGATAACAACTCAAACATTCCCAAATCAATACTTTAAGTATCTAAAACGAAGGGTTTGCAAGAATACGGATATTTCGCTGATAATAAATATTTAAAATCTTTCTATTAAAACGAAAGCTGTTATCTGCGTATAGTGTACAAATTCTCGTGCACACCTGTGTTCGGCAGCAAATTTATTTGGCCCGGCGCTATCGTAAAGAAAAATATGAATCAATATCGAACAGGGGATATATAGTCGAAACATCCTACGGCCTGTACTTTCGTACATTATTCCGGGGAGAGATAAGCCAGGACGCGACGGAGCCCGCGGCGGTGGCCAACGTAATGGCCTGCATATTCAGTCACTACTTATACCCATAAAGGTATAAGAGGCTCTCGAATGGTCCATGACAAAGCTGCTTCATTGTACGGCCAAGTTCCCCTGGCTACTTGAATGGCACACTACAACGTCAGCGCTTTCAGTGCTATTCGGAGAGATTGATTTGATAAAGGCGTTCTTGAGTTAAGTTAAAAGCATGACACCGCGCGAACTTACAAAACACGGACCTGTAGATAAAGGACTATATTTATCGCTGTGTAAAGCTACATTGTCTGCGACAAGATATCATTTACTTTTTGAATTTTTACATCGACAAATGATCCCACTTCGCGATTTTGCGAATCTTGCATGGCCTTTGAGTTAAAAAAAAAAGTAAAATTGCTACTGATTATAAGGCGCGAGTATTGGAACTGGTCCTAAAGAAGACCTTCAAACACCAAACAGTTTATTCCCAATTGAAAAAATAGTTATTTACGTAACCAGACTGAAAAGTGGTACTTTACTGGACGAGTAGGCAGTTCTTGGACGAGCTGTAGGCGAGTCCTCAAAGCATAAGAGTCCGCTTTCCAGGTGTGATAGGTACAATATTTGTTCCGGTACGCGACAACTGGGCGAGATCAGCTGGGCGACGGTCAACTGGGCGACGCGACGTGCCAACTGGGCGACAGGAACTTAAAACATTTTTTGAACTCTCATCTTAGCACACGATTTTATAGATTGTTTTTGTAAATATTGGTTAAATATAGGTACTTACTTAATTTTGTAGAACTATATCGTACATCGAAATTTGTAGAATCATTTACGAAAGATATGATCAAAAAACGTGGTTCGAAAATAATTTAAAAATGAAGAAGTATGATTGCACAATATTAGAATAAAGAGAAAAATACAGTTTTGCCATTTATTTGTCAATATTATTTTGTAATAAACAAACATTTTTACATCAAAACAAAAAAGTATATAACATTCAAAACAACATAATTATTTTTGAATTATAAATCATGTTATAAGCAATACTCGTAAATAGTCTATTACATATTTCAAATGTTTTTTCGGATTATTAACGAGCACCAAATTAAGTTACTATGTCAAATTTAAACCTAAACTCTAGATGTTATTATACGCGAGATTCCGATGTTTAAACTTAAATTTCACCCGGTTTATTTGATGTGTTAATATGTTTGTTAATTACAAAATAATATTAATAAATGACATCATTTATTTGACCTATTATTTAGTTTTCCAGCTCATAGATTATTTACGAGGTACTGCTAATAACATTAATTAAAGGAGGTTAGGTAAAAACAAGGAATGTCAATTTTTATTATATCTTTACAATTTGATTTTAAAGTTTAAAGTCTAAAACATTTTTGCTCATAAAGCTGCATCAACCAAACTTTATTTTACTATGGATCATATTATTAAAACTGAGTATTAATCAATGAATGTGAAAAATGATTTTCATTTAATATATAATAATAAAATATTCTAATTTCAAATACTTTTTTGTTTTAATGTAAATATGTTTGTTAATTACAAAATAATATTGATAAATGAATGAAAAAACTGTATTTTTCTCTTTATTCTAATATTGTGCAATCATACTTCTTCATTTTTAAATTATTTTCGAACCACGTTTTTTGATCATATCTTTCGTAAATGATTCTACAAATTTCGATGTACGATATAGTTCTACAAAATTAAGTAAGTACCTATATTTAACCAATATTTACAAAAACAATCTATAAAATCGTGTGCTAAGATGAGAGTTCAAAAATGTTTAAGTTCCTGTCGCCCAGTTGACCGTCGCCCAGTTGGCACGTCGCCCAGTTGACCGTCGCCCAGTTGACCATCGCCCAGTTGACCATCGCACAGTTGACCGTCGTCCAGTTGGCGTCGCCCAGTTGACCGTGTCCGATTTTTTCTGCCTCCGACAATGACACCAAAATCACTATCGTCACCGTTCATAATTAAACAATAACTTGTCCAATGTATATAACTTGTTTCCGGGTTGGAACCGCGTCGAAGGTTTCTTCGTAACCGACATTTCGTCCTCTTTTATCGGGGACATCTTCAGGGTTTTTGGTTAAACAGCAACTCAATGAAGAAACCTTCGACGCGGTTTCAAACCGAAAACAACTTATATACAAGACTTAACACCATTTTACAAAAAAAATTGTCAACAAATTTGCTTATTGCTTCATGGTAAAAGCAGATTGCAAATATAAATAAGGAAGGGAAAAAAAAACTGTGGCAACAACTTATTTTCCGGCCCAAGCCGGAAAAGACAACTCATCAGTCATCACCCTGGCAAACAGCTACTTTCAGACCCATGTAAAGATGCATTTTCCAGTCTAAAATTGATCGGAAACAACTGATTTTCTGGACGTACCCCGAAAAAGGAGTTTACAAGCTCTTAACACAGTTTCACTTTACTCAATTAATTGTTACAAAAAAAGTACTTCACAGTACTTTATCAATAATTAAAATAACCTATATTTAATGCGTTTTTTGCTTACCTCGCAACAAAAAATTCTATAAACCGTAAAAGCGAGTGCGGCAAAATATATAAACTACCCGATGAGAAAGCAAAAAGGATATAATTAATGGATGTTGTGAACCTTCTAATTAGAGGATTGAAAAACAGAGAGCTTTAAGGACAGCCTTGTAATGTACACACATTATTTAGTACACTTAGTGTTGATGTCTACAATTAATTATTTAGAAAATTCGTTAATCATCGATTACTAGGACATTTAGTTTTAAAAAAGTTTTTATCTAAAATCAAGGACAATTAAAACCTTAAAAAGTGCAAATTAAATTACCCGAAACCAATGAAATAAGAAAATCATTGAATCACAAACCAACAGTAGTATATGGGTATATGTAAAAGTAAACAATTAAATATCAAAACCTGAGATAAAGATAGAAATAATAGTATAAAATTACAGGCCGACATTTCAGAACGTTGTTTTAATTTTGATAACTGTTCCTATATAAATTACATGCTCTTAACTCAATGGAACACGCAGATTTTTGCTATCGCAACAAGTTTTTCGGCAAAATGGAAAACAGATTATTGAGTTTTTAAAGAAAAACAAGTAATTAAACTTCAAAAATGTCTAAACAAAAAACTGTTTGGATAATTTATATTAGAATAGCTGTCCTATGATAAATCGCATGCTCTAAATTCAACGGCACACATAGATTTTCGCTATCTCATCAAGTTTTTCAGCAAAGTAGAAAAAAAAAATTGATGAGTCTTTAAAACAAAACAAATTAATTTCAAAACACTCTAAACAAAAAACTATTTGCACAATTTAAATTACAATTGCCTTTCTTAAATAAATCATATGCTCTGAATTCATGGGCTCACACAGATTTTCTCATCAAGTTCTTCAGCAAAATGGAAGAAAAAAATTAAGTCTTAAAAAAAAATGTGTTTTGCTTCAAAACTATTTAAACAAAAAAATTATTTGTCTAATTTATATTAAAATTGATGTTTTTATATAAATAACATTCTCTGAATTCAATAGCATACACAGATTTTCGCTATCACATCAAGTTTTTCAGGAAAATGGAAAAACAGATTAACGAGTTACTAAACAAAAAAAAGTTAATTTTAAAACTATTTTTTAAAAAAACTATTTGCATAATTTATATTAAAGTTGCTGTCCTTATATAAGTAACATGCTCTAAGGCTAGGCGCGCACATGCGATTTTCTGTCGCGCGATTATTTAGTCGCAAAAATAGAAGTCATGGTTTTAAGTAGGGGAGACCGGGGATAAAAGTAACACGGGTAGGTTGTAACAGTGCCTATAGTTTCTTTAATTTTTGTTTCATATCGCCCTAAACGCTTTTGCAATGTTAAGTTACATCCAGCTCCCTACCTACATTGCTAGTTTTCATCTGTCATAGAGGTTAACTTTTTGCCAGCCAGAGTCACTATTTTCCGCCTAAAAGTTACTGCGTTGGCTCATCCGTCGAGTAACTTTTAGGCGATCTCTAAAATAGGAACAAAAAAGTACCTATATTATTTTGTTCTAAATTTAGTTGGCTATTGGTGGATGCAATACAATTTGACGTTAGAATCGTGGTTAATTGTGGATTCCCTGAATTTTTTTTTGTGTACACTTGGGGTCAAAAGTAACAAAGTGTTACAACCAACCCCAATTAATGTTTTCACTTGCAAATGTTCATTCACTCTTAGCACATAATTGGTGGCTTTCTTCGTAGATGAGAATATACAAGAGTTGTCGGAATAATTTTCCAGTTTGTTGTATCTTTTTGATTCACATTTTTAAATATGCACTTATAATCTTGGCAAACTTGGTACTTCACTGCAATCCCAAATTATTAAATTATGAAACTCAGTATATAATATCGGTTTAATGATGGAAAAGTATGTAAAGCTAAATCATTTCTTAAAAAGCATTTTAAATTATAAAACCTATGTAAATTGGTAAGATCTGGTACTTTTGGTTTTCCTACCAGCCGCCATTGTTTTTATTCTATTACCTTAATATTTATAACTTAATATAAACAAAGCTTTAACCAACCCAACTTAACCTGTTCCTCTTTTACTGATTTAATGAATGACGGTCAGTTTAAAGAGCGGTTAGATTTTTTAAAAATAAAACAAACAGTTATTATGATCCAGTATAAATTTAATAATTTGGGACCGCCCTTACCAGGTATGCCATACTGTTCACTTATCGTTTTGTATTGTACCAAAGATATATTTTTTTATTTTTTCATTTTGCTAATGTTTATTTTTGAATAAAATATTAATTTTGTTGATGAATACTAATATATTTACCCACTACTTATGAGCTGTGTAAATTATTTTGCCGTTACAACTTACACCAATCATTGTTACTTTTAGCCCCAACGTTGAGGTTGAAAGTAACAGCTGTCTTACTAAAGAAAAAAAAAATTTCTAACAGTTGCTTTACGAAACACACGAAATAAATATTTTGGAAGAAAGACAAATGTCCAATCTATCATTAAACCAGTTTGGATGTAAAAAATTTGTAATAATCTATGAGAAATTAAATAAAAACAAAAAAATTTTACTTTTATCCCCGGTCTCCCCTACAAGTGCGCTCACACGCGTATGAGCGCACTTGTACTTAATCCCATGAGTTCTATTTTTGCGACTAAATAATCGCGCGACAGAAAATCGCATGTGCGCGCCTAGCCTAAATTCAATGGCATACACAGATTTTCGCTATCTCATCAAGTTTCTTAGTAAAATGAAAAGTTTGGGTCCAATACGCAGAATTAGATATGTGTAATTGTGTATAACTGCCAGACGCAAATAAAGGCTTTAAATTTTACCTGTTGTATTAACCAAACGGGTTACATGTTACATACATACTCAAAGTTTTAATTAAATTACTGTTATTGTATTTTGACTGATTTCTAATTGTTGCAAATCCTATCAACAAAAATCATGTCGACCTGTGTTACCAGTAAACAAAGATTTTTATTATATAATGTTTCATAAAAAGTAAGTAAAATTATTTATCGGTTTACAGTTTAAACTAATAAATCAAATAAATTTTCAGAAGGCAGCTTAAATACAAACTAAAAGCTTTACAGAAAATCTTCAAAAAACAATGGAATTCCTTCCCATTACAAGTAATTTAATATTCAGTGTGTTGCACAGTAAAGGTAGCGAAATTATTACTGTTTGTTAACACAATGAAATCTCCATTATTAACATTTTCAAGAGAAAGTTATCATCTACGACGGGTAGGTATACATTGTTGTGCACATAATAAACCACGCTACTCATAAGAGTTTCTCTGCATATCCATCTAATGTAGGATGTCTTCGGTGCCTTCGCAATTATAAACTTTACTCTTACGCTAAAAATCGGTAAACTACTTGCAAAGTTTGCATGTGCACGACAAATTTACTGCTCAAAAGTTACATAACATTACCTCAACATTTTAGTTGAAGCGAATCTTGCAACTGCTTTAGGATATTATTTTCGCAACATTGAATCCTATTAGTCTGACAAAGTTACAACACTGATTTTTATAATTTCTTTTGCATTAAAACTTAAATCTGTTTATACAATACATCAAAATATTGTAAATAAAGGTCGTTGTGTTATTGTTGTTCATATTAAGTAATCGATTTGAAAAATTTACAAAAAAAGGACGGTAATTTGACAATTTGTTGATTAAGAACATAGAACTAACATTCAAAATTAAATAGCTGCAAATATTGGCTCCTCTGATTATTTTACGACAAAAGTGTAATCCAAAATACCGCGATATTTTTTTAAGTTTTCCCAAAGTCGCGTAAATGCAAACCAAATTAAAAATGCAAATAAAGCGTCTTACTTAGTTCTTGATTCCGAACAACTTTTACCTTTAGGGGAAGATGGTATATACTGGGACATGGTATAGTGCGACAACAGAGATTTTGGCCATCTATTACCCCGTACTTGAAGTTTGTTTACATCAAAATAGCGGTTAAGCAGTCGCATTATATCCTGTCTACAGTATATGTCGTAAACAATGTCATAGTGACTTGCACATGTGAGGCTTGTTTGGTAACTGCGCATTATTTTTTTGTGGTTATTCAGTTTATGTGCTAAAACTTTTTTATTTACTAACAACAATTAGAAAATTTGGCGTAGGTGTACCTTACAGTATACTAAATGTATGTACAATGTTAAAACTTAAAATAATCATACAAGTTTTTCATTAAATCGTTGCTTTTAAAAATTGATCACATGGTGCATTGTGGGACAATGATGATAATCAGGTAAATTTTCTGAAAAAGACTTCCGACTTTAGATTTTCTTTCTCTAAAAACAGAGATAAAGACAGTGTTGAAAAAGAAAATATTCTGTGTAGGTTAAGCGCACCGACTACGTTTGGGGGCACTGAAAAAATACTTTCTTCATACTACGTATGGCGAAACTAACAAAGAAACATTTTCAATTTTAGTTTGATTTTTCAAAGTACAATGTCTAAATGCCCATGAAAAGTGAAAGTTTTTAAAATAAAAAATTAAAATTAAGCTTTTTTTTAATTACTTATGCTTTATTTCATATATATTTTTTGCTGTCCCACAATGTACCACGGGGTGGTTTATGTGGGGACAAGTGGTGTATAGTGGGACAGTCCCTCTATTTGTGTACCTTTATTTTTTTTAAATATTTTTTTGTATATGCAATGATGAACTAAAGCAATATGAATATCTCATATCAATTTGAGGTATGCAAACTAAGCCGTTCAAAAGTTACGCAAAATTTTAAAAAAGTGTCCCAGTATATACCACCTTCCCCTATATTATTGTCGTAAAATAATCAGGGACAGGACCGGTCTTCTATATATCGGGGCCCAGGTGCAACAACTGTTTTAGGGGCCCCTGTAAAATATTTAACAAAAAATAATGTATGCTTTGCGCGTGTCACAAAATTTGCTAAATTATTTAAAAATATGCCCTAAGGCGGAAGTCGGGGTGCATTGCACACACTGCAGCCCCCACCTGACCGGCCCAATTCCTACCGCAAGCTTACAAACATAAGGCATAAAGGGTACACTCCTTTTTATCACAAGACTTTAAAATCATAAAGTAATCTATTACCTCACAATCACAAAACTAACGTTTGTTTCAAAGGACAAAAACTATAGAACTTGGCAATTACAGTTTATAAATCAGCCTAAATCATTCATAAATGTATTGTAAAAACATATTATCGATTTATAATTAAACCAAGACGCTTCATATTTCCTCGTAACGCAAAAATTGTTGCAAAATTGTTTATTTGAAAAGCGGCTTCATCAAGTCAATCAGCTCAAAAGTACAAGACTGAACTTTAAAAATAATTTTTAACGCAAAATTGACCTACCTTTCATCAAAATAATCAGGGTACATCATCATAGGCAATTTCCCGAAAAAAGCACACGTTAGTGTTGCGAAAATCACACAAGCACGCTCAAAATACCATGAACACTTTAAAAATCGGTTTTGTCTCATTATTTCCTCAACTGCCCTAATTGATAATATAAATTCAACGTCATTTAACTGCTATTAGCGGTCAGTGTCGCTATCCTGCGATCGGGAAACTGTAAGCCGGCTTACCGCAGGGACGCTAGCGTCAGCTGATCATGGCAAAGTTTATATAAAATGAGTTATTTCGATTTTCGGAATACCACGACTTTTGCAAACACTTCCTGCCGATAATTTAACACTCCGCGAATAATTTTCACTATCACTACATAGTTTTTTCGCGAAATTAACATTAATTACGAGTAAATCAATTTGCCGGTGATAACAGCGTGTATTTTTGACAGATGAGACGCAGCACTGGCGCGCGCCACCTATCTAAGGGACTTGATCAAAAAATTCAAACAGGTGTTCCATCGGCCAGTTTTTTAGCCTATATTACACATGCGGTGCAAGGTTTGCAGATATATCAAAAGCAAAAATTATGGCAGAGTAACTAACCAGCTAAGGAAATTGTCGAAAACTCAACTGGTAAAGCAAATCTGTAAACAAAGCTTATAAATTATTATATGAATTTTTAGTGTTACATGAGCATCTAGTCCAACATTTAATGACAGAATTGGTAAGCTTTAGCGCAAAGACGAGTTAAAAATCGAAAAACGCATGAAAGAACGAAGCCGTTTCGTGACAATGTTGGTAATGTTTGGCCGGAAAATGAAAAATATATTAGCGACAAAGTACGCGAACGAAACTACTGTTTTCAGTTTTTAAATATCACTATCAAATATACTAATTTAAAAAAAAGCATAAGCGGGTACTACAGCTTTAATCTCTACTAATTTGGGTTCTTAAGCCTAGTCCAGATTGTAAACAAATGTTTCGGAACAGTGTTCATGAACAATGTTTTGGTTAGAGTGATTCTTGGTTATATATTTATTACAATGTGGAATCAAGAAAAAACTTTGCAACTGATGGAAAAAGTGCATAGTATATCTTGTTTGTGGGATGTCACATGTGGTGAATACAAAAATGGGAATAAAAAGAGGGTTGCTTTTGGAAATATTGCGCAATCATGTGATGTAACAGTTGCTGAAGTTGAAAAGAAAGTGCACATGCTAAAATCTCAATTTCGACTGGAACACAAAAAACTGCAAGGCACTAAGAAAAGTGGTTCTTCACCATTCTTCATTCATTGCCATAACTGGTGCCTTACATTAGTGCTTTCCGCATCCACCACCTTCTTCTTTTCTTTTCTTTATTCCTTCGGCCGTTAAGTAAAATATATAAATTGGCAGCACAAATTCCTGCAATAGTCTCACTGGACATGATAATCACTTGAGAAACACCGAAACACTGGCTTTAGTCTAGACGCGGAACAACGTATACAGCTTGTTCCCAAACAATGTTTCGCAACTGTTTAGGCACAGTGTTCAATATTGATCCGAAACATTTGTTTACAATCTGGACTAGGCTTTACGCAGGACTGGTCATCTATATATCGGGCCCCGGGTGCAACAACTTTTTTGGGGCCACTATAAAAAATTGTTTGTAAAATAAAATGTTGTATGTTTTGTGCATGTCACAAAATTTGCAAAATAATTTAAATACATACATGCCATTATGCGTTGCCCCAACACTTGACCGGCCCTGATCAGGGAAGCCAATATTTGCAACTGTTTAATTTTGAAAGTTCTATGTACAATACTTTCAGTGAACACCCTGTATATTATCGTAATAATTTAAATCAAAATGCAACGTTACGGGCTTGTTGAATTTTTCCCAAAGTTTTATCTGTTTACACGTATATTTTAAATAATTAATCATGATTTAAAAGTCCAAAAATGTATTTATTCGGAGACTTTGTCCTTTGAACGCGTTTTATAAGTACGAATTTCGCAACTCTTTTTATAGCAAAAAGCATGCTTTTGCAACATCACCTTTAAGCGACACAAAAATAAGAAAGTACGAAGTAAATGAAGTGAAAATTGAGAAAATTAAGCGTCAGAATGCAACAGTTAATGCAGAAAAACAAACCTAATCGCGCTTGCAGTAAAAAATTCCCTTCTCATCAACTTTCCTTAGACTTTATTCAGTTTTATGATGGTTAAAAAACATTACATTTGCGAGTACCTAGTATTAAACGCTTAATTGCAAGTATCTGTCTAGAACCTTTAATAATAAGTAACTTGGTTTTTAAAAAAATTACATAAAAGTTTTTCTGTACAACACAATTGACAAATATTAAAACAATTTTACATCGTAACCACTAGCAACATAGTAAAACACTGCTTCTTATATATAATTTGCAACGTAGCCAGTTAAAATCATTTTATTTCTACTGCCAAAGCTCGAAGCTCTACGACACAGCAAAGTCCATATTCGTTAAAAGCAACAACTGGAACTAGTACAGTAAAAGTGCATTTCTATTATGCGGTTGAAATTCGAATAAAGCTTAGACAACGCTCGCTGCAGAAAAGAAAAAAACAACTCAGTCTCATGTATTTAAATGAAAATATTTCCATACGGCTGACTCGGCCATAAAAAGAACTTACATACTCGTCAAAAATTTCTGGATGCTACACGATAGCTCCTAGATATTTTTACTTCCAACTTAAAAAACATTTTTAATTTGTTACATTTGATATGGAGTATTGGAATAAATAGTAACCTAGTGAATGCAGCAGAAATGAAATTTCTAAGAAAAATCCAAGGATAAACAAAAGAACATAGAATCAGAAATGAAACATATCGTCGGTGGAAAGCAATTTTGCTGTAAACGCCGAAACTACAACTTTACAGGAGAAGCAAAAAACAATTTAAGTTTTGGAAAAATAATTACTGTTCTTTAAATAATGATTTTATCAAAAAAAAATTCAAGGAATGTAGGTGTCAAATAATTAAATGAATATTATTAGAACAATAAAAATCGTCCATAACTATAAGTTAATGGCGTTTTGGCGCTTACAGCTAAACACACTTGAAAATGCTGCTCCATTGAAATGTCGTAAAGGCCATGTCACAATGTTTGGAATTCAATTCAGGTAGTAATAATGGCCTTCTTAATGTAGTACAGACAAAAAATGTAAAGAAACGTATGCTTGGTGGGTTGTAAATGCATCTACATAAACTTTTATATTCCATTATTCCATAATTATTTTTTAGACTTTAAAGAGCCATTAAAAAAACAAATAAATAAGATACTCTATTAAACAAAAACTAATATAAATGCATCAAACGTAACTTCTTTAGGTGGGTAATATAAAACTAGACCATTTTAAAGCTTCTATTTGCAATCATCTCTTTCTTGCCTTCCTTTTAATAACTATCTTCTTCGTCTGTATCGTTTAAACAATCAGGTATTGTTGAGTTGGTTTTTAAATTTATATACTAATGTGCATCATTCTTTGGTATTATATTTTTTCCACAAGATTTTTTAGGTCTTTATATTTTGCCTGTGCAATAGGAATTGTTTGATTATACAAATTAAAGTTGGGTTGAGCATCTTCTAAATCGTTTATTGTGTAGATAGATGTGACAAACACCCTTACTTAACACATACGGTCACGTCAATTGCACGTTGCTTCGCAACGAACTATTATGACGTATCACCAGAGCCGTAACAAGGGCGTGGCGAAAGAGGCGCCCGCCACTAGATTTGGGGCGCGAAATATAATAAATGTAAAAAAAATTAAATAAAAAGATATAAAAGTCCGT
This sequence comes from Elmis aenea, assembly GCA_947652605.1. Taxonomy (NCBI): domain Eukaryota; kingdom Metazoa; phylum Arthropoda; class Insecta; order Coleoptera; family Elmidae; genus Elmis; species Elmis aenea. The sequence continues at coordinate 2,362,747 of OX393581.1, read as the reverse complement.
TATTGTATATTTTATTTTTAAATTTCGGCAATACGTCGCTTAGGACATACAATATCTACAACACAGCGGAATTTCGCTACATTTGGTAACACTGGTGAGTCCCAATTCGTTTCAAGTTTGATGGCAAAGACAAGATACAGTAAACTCTGTAACAAATCCTCGAATATTGCTAAAATTATTAACACAATTTAAGTTTGTTTCACAAATAATATTTTGGGATGCAATTAGGAAAGATAAATAACGTGAATTTTTAAAAAAAAAATGCTGCGAAAATGATAAAAGCTCTAAAAAATGAAATTCAACAGTACCAAAAATGACTTTTTCGATTTGCCTTACCATTCGGCGAAAAGTTTTGCCGAAACAATAAATACTGAAACTTACATTCCAAAAAAGACACGGCGCAAAATAAAAAAATATGCCTGGTGAGAAAGCTACTGATAATTCGTTTGCTATGAATGAAAGTGCATTACTAAAAAATAAATGTGTAAAATTTTAGATCTAATACTCATACAACTCATTGATAGTTTACTGTTTTAAAAAAAATCTTAAATGACTGCAGTTTTTTAAATGGACCAGCTTTAAAAAATATGCTGCTATATGATCTCAAATGATGTGCAGCTGACCTGGCATTAAACTGCGAGTTTCAAATATCAAGCCATGGTAGTTTTTGAAAATGTTGGCTGTTTAAATCTTGCCAAAAAAATTACGAACTCTCATTACAAACATACTTATAACAATGTAATGTCTGTAATAACAGCTTCCTGCGAACGTTCGTTTAGCAAATTGAAAATTGTAAAATCGTACCTTAGTTCTTTTATTGGCCAAGAGCGATTAACAAACATAAAATATCATTTGAAAAAGATATTGCAAAAACATTAAATTATGACGATGTGTTTGTAAATGAAATTCTAGGAAAATTAACCTATAAAATATGCTGAACCAACAATGTTTTTGTTACATTATTTTATAAAATATATATATATATCTTGTATTTCTTTAATTTATTTGTCATTGAATTTGAATAAAAATGTATTTAATAGATTATTTATTTACACCAATGAATAATTTGTTTTACAGGTAACTCATTTTGATGGGGTTAATAAGTTTTTAACATATTGCATTTCATAAAATTTAACATTTACGTTTTTCAAAATCTTGATAATTTTTGGGTTAGGGGGGGGGGGGGCGCAAGTTAGACACTTGCCACAGGCGCTTCATACCCTCGTTACGGCACTGCGTATCACAACCCCAAAACAATCTATCTTTAGTAATTCGAATTGTATTAACGTTATAAATACAGTATAACGAGATGTAGGCAAATGCTTTACAAACAATATGTTCTTTAATTGCATCCGTATAAATCGCTGTTACAAACCAAATATTCTTAAAAGATAACCTAATGTTTGTGGTAACCGGCATGACTTAAAATACCTGGGCGGCATAAAGGCTGTATACGCCACATCTTTAAACTAAGTAGTTGCTGTAAACACAGCATGATTGCTTTATACGCCAACATTAGAAAAAGAGCGATTTTAATGGCTTGTACTGCATAATTTCTTTAAATTTGAATAAAATAACAGTACTTTTATGAAATAAAGACCATCCGACGCAGAAAAAAAAATAAGAAAAATGATGTAATAATTTTTTTTTGCATAGTTTGGCGTTTACAGCAAAATTGCTTTCCATCGACGATATGTAGAACAATTATTAGAGATAAAATCAGTTGAAACAAAAATACCTACAAGAGAGGCAGCTGGGATGGTGGGGTCCCAGTTATAGTATGAAAGAAGTAAGATTAACAAGAAAAGCCCATGAAGCAAGATCACAGGGAAAAAACAAAAGATGTAGACCGAGAAAAACCTGCCAAGACGAAGTTAAAAACGCAGCAACGGATAGAAACATCAAATGGAAAGACATAAAAGGCTAGCACAAGACAGAAAAACATGAAAAAAAGTCAGCACAACACAACTCAACAGTCCTACACCTAACAGTAGAACTCATGACTAAATAAATAAATAAATTTGATATGTTATACGAACATTTTTAATATTTTTTTGTAGGCTCTCTCTAATTTTGAGACTGATTTAGACAAACCTGGAAGATTTTTCTTTCACAAATAAGTTAAATGATTCATCAACTAAGTTAATACTACTCGTATAATAATTATTCAAACAAATATTATTATACTTTGATATTATCACGAATCCGTCAGTTTTACATATAATAAATTAAGTACCAACAACAGTGTACAGGGTGGACCAAATTCGAATGTTTTACGGGGTATCTCGGTTACCGTAATAGATATCGAAAATTTGATTTCGGTCTCTTGGGCAATTTTTTTGAGAAAATAACGCCTGTGCAATCAGATTTTTCTATCTGATTCCATTTTGGCATTATAGACGAAAAATGAAATTTCATCATTTTCGAAAATTTGCTATAACTTCTTTATTTATTAAATTAGAACAAAACGTTATAGAGGTTTTTTATACAGATTTTTATGCTTAATTTAAAAACAAAAGTAATGTTTTCATAGCTACCTTGACTTTCGAGATATGGAGTAAACTTACATTTTTTTAAATGAAAACTCTAGTTGGCCATGACTTTATGTGAAAGAGTATTTTTTTAGCTTTTTAAAAATATATAGTTTTATATATTTTTTGCAAAAAATAAACAAAATATGACCAATTTTGTAAAAATTCGATCATCAAAGTTAGCCATGATTTCGTAAACAAGTGATGTTTGCATTTATTAAACAACTAAACGTCATTTCCAAGTAAGTTTTTTAACTTTTAAGCAAATCCGTGTATTCTTTTGTATTTTATAACTGTTTATTGTGGTATTGTGAACATGGCTAAATTTGAACTTTTTGAAAAGTTTAATATGTTAGAATATTACTTTGTTAGTGATAAAAACGTAGCGGCTGTTTCAGAATATACTTGGCAATGACGTTTAGTTGTTTAATAATTGCAAACATCACTTGTTTACGAAATCATGGCTAACTTTGATAATCGAATTTTTACAAAATTGGCCATATCTCGGTTATTTTTTGCAAAAAATATATAAGACTATATATTTTTGAAAAGCCAAAAAAAATACTCTTTCACATGAAGTCATGGCCAACTAGGGTTTCCATTTAAAAAAATGTAAGTTTACTCCATATCTCGAAAGTCAAGGTAGCTATGAAAAATTACTTTTGTTTTTAAATTAAGCATAAAAATCTGTATAAAAAACCTTTATCACATTTTGTTCTAATTTAATAAATAAAGAAGTTACAGCAAATTTTCAAAAATGATAAAATTTCATTTTTCGTCTGTAGTGCCAAAATGGAATCCGATAGAAAAAATCTGATTGCACAGGCGTTATTTTCTCAAAAAAATTGCCCAAGAGACCGAAATCAGATTTTCGCTATCTATTACGGTAACCAAGATACCCCGTAAAACATTCGAATTTGGTCCACCCTGTACATTGTAAGATTCTTAACTTTTCGGTTAAGGAGGAAAGGAAGTTAAACAAACAGTCGATTTAAACTGTTGTTTACATGAGATGTTTATTTACCAGAGAATTGTTAGTTTTAGAGAACTTGGGTTATTGGCAGCGCATTTGCGGCAATGTACTTTATTAAAGCTACAGCTCACTTCGTTGTATTAAAGCCATTAACTTAAGCGTAAGTGCAAAATCTTCTTCGTCTTTAATTATTTACGTTGAAAAGAACAAGAAAACATGCAACTTGAGCTACATCTTGTTACAAATAAAATAGAGTATTAATTTTCAAGTTTCATTAACAATTTGAACAACTTTACAAGCTTCCCAAAGTCAACACAATACAAGTTTAATAAAAGTAACTGGCTGTGAGAGATTACAGCAACCAAATCATTTATAAAATATACGACAGTGTAATGAACATCATTAGGGTGTTAAAATATCGCGTTACCTAAAAGGCCAGAACGGGAAATACCTTACTTAAAGAAGATAAATAAGAATATACTGCGAAGTAATGGCGAAATATATGTTTAAAAGGCCAAAGTAGAGCCGGGGCGAACAGAAAGTAGCAGGAATGAGAAATGCTCTAGCAGGTATCTGACAATACCTCAGACGAGGTTAAAGAATTCCTGCAACGTAGATGGAAGGTGCGTTCTATACAGGGTGCACCACGACCCTGAGATTCTTCGATAGCTCCTTTATTAATGAAAATATCAAAATTTAATACAAATATTGTGCAAACCTATTTTCTACATAACCTAAAATTATTTTCAAATATACAGGGTGTTTCGTTTGAGCGGCACATATAAAAATGTAATTTTTTTAAATAGAACAACCTGTATATTTTTACATTTTTGGATTCCTCTTAAAATTTACTTTAAAAAATGTAAAAGGTTATATGGGTCTTAAGTCAACTGTTTTCGTAAAATTTACATTTTTATGAAATTTTTGAACGATACAGCACTTTCAATTTTTTTAAACATTAAAGTTATTTAAAAAAGCGGTAGAATTTCGTTTACAAATTAAATTGACAATAGATTAATTAACACTTTGCGCTAGCTACATTTTAAAAATATTATGCAGGGTGTTTTTTACGCTTGGTCAAACTTGTGAAACTTTAAACATCGATAAGTCATTTTTCTTAAATGCAACACCCTGTATATTTTTACATTTTCTTGTAGAGAATTTAATTGTCTTTCGAAATTATTAAGCATGTCCTATACCTAAAGTTAATATTTTTCGAGCTATCTCGATTTTTATTATTATTACTAAGGCAATTGAAATATTTTAAAGTCGGCCATGGAGGTAAGTCGAAATTTTTCAAGGAATTTTTAAATAAAAGAATAAAAAGAGCTGCAACTTTAATTTTAGGCTAAAAATGTACCCCATTTTTCCGAAATTTATTGTATAAATTGTTCAAGATTATGTCCTTGTTGTACTCACAGCCGTAGACGTTGTCTTAAAGACTCTAGCACCCTTTATAACATTTCGGGGGTTATACCATCAAAAGCAACACGAATTTTGTTCTGCATATCTTCAGCAGTTGTTGGGGAGTCTTGATACACCTGTTTTATGTGTACCCACAAAAATAAATCGATAGGAGTAAGATCAGGTGACCTAGGTGGCCAGGAGATTGGTCTACCTCGCCCTATCCATCTATTAGGATATTCTGTGTTCGGCAACTGCATTACTTGCTGTGTTGCTTTTGATGGTATAACCCCCGAAATGTTATCAAGAGTGCTAGAGTATTTCAGACAACGTCTACGGCTGTGCGTAGAACAAGGACATAATCTTGAACAATTTATACGATAAACTTCGGGAAAAAGGCGTAGATTTTTAGCCTAAAATTAAAATTGCAGCTTTTTGAATTCTTTTATCTAAAAATTCTTTACAAAATTACGACTTACCTCCATGGCCGACTTTAAAATATTTCAATTGTCTTAGTAATAATAATAAAAATCGAGATAGCTCGAAAAATATTAACTTTAGGTATAGGATATGCTTAATAATTTCGAAAGACAATTAAATTCTCTACAAGAAAATATAAAAATATACAGGGTGTTGCATTTAAGAAAAATGACTTATCGATGTTTAAAGTTTCACAAGTTTGACCAAGCGTAAAAAACACCCTGTATAATATTTTTAAAATGTAGCTAGCGCAAAGTGTTAATTAATCTATTGTCAATTTAATTTTTAAACGAAATATTACCGCTTTTTTAAATAACTTTAATGTTAAAAAAAATTTAAAGTGCTGTATCGTTCAAATATTTCATAAAAATTTAAATTTTACGAAAACAGTTGACTTAAGACCCATATAACCTTTTACATTTTTTAAAGTAAATTTTAAGAGGAATCCAAAAATGTAAAAATATACAGGGTGTTCTATTTAAAAAAATTACATTTTTATATGTGCCGCTCAAACGAAACACCCTGTATATTTGAAAATAATTTTAGGTTATGTAGAAAAAAGGTTTGCACAATATTTGTATTAAATATTTTTTGATATTTTTATTAATAAAGGAGCTATCGAAGAATCTCAGGGTCGTGGTGCACCCTGTATAATAAAAAAAAACACTTTTAGGGAGATAATTAATTTTTATATCGCTCTAAAAGCATACTCGCAATTAACATACAGGGTGCAAACTTTAACTGGAATAAATTCTGTAACTTGGGAATACAGTATATCGGTAAAACCTGCGAAAACACGTCGATTTTAGTTTTTCGCCGGATACATTTCAGCAGTATTGCTTTTGGGATATCTTCATCCAGAGGGGTGCAACAACTCCTAATATATATTTTTTTTTAATGTAAGAATATGTCGAGTGGCATATCCTTGGAAAGCTCATTTAAAGAGGAATACAATGTTACAAGTTACAGAATTTATTCCAGTTAAAGTTTGCACCCTGTATATTAATTAACCCTTAATTACTCGCGCTGGTGTATTTTGTACACCAGCGCCAAATTTCTTGCCTCCATCAAACGTACGATTTTTTTGGTGGCACCAGACCCCGACCTAACCTATGTCTAACATATCCGGAATGTAATGGATCAGTCATACGCCAAAACGACCGACTGACCTGTGCGTTTTTACCTAAATTTTAACGTTGGTGCCTAGAATACACCGCGCGGGAAATTTTGTAAATTATGTAAGTATTAAATCTTTTATACAAAAACGTTTGTTTTAATTTTGTGATGGTGTTATGTATGGGTATTTTTGCCATCCGCAAGTGTGTTCTCGCTTCTAGTTACGCTAAATATATTTTATTTATTTATTTTATTTTATTTTTATGAATTTAGGTCTTATATTCCCATAAAAAATCCCCAATGCCTAACGGAGGAGGAAATGAGGGCCTTCTTCGAGGCTGGAAGTTCAGATGAGGAAATTCTAGGCGATGAGGCAGATGACCTTGAACAGAGAGTAATTACTCAAAGTGACCATGACAGTACGTCAGAACTGGAAGGCAGTGACCGTGCAAATGAGATTTCCAGTGAGAGTGATGGGGATGATAGTGCTGATGTGGAGTTTTTCTTTGGAAAAAATAAAGCCATCAAAAATTTTGTCCAAGGGGAAGAATCAGAAGAAGATTAGAGGGCTTTTAAAATTAAATTTGTTTTTCGTTAGTTGTTTTTTTTTGTTCGTTTATATTATGTTCCTATATATTTTTAAAATGTTTAACTTGTATGTAAAAACTATACTTATTTTTAATGTTTGACATAAATTACCGTCAGCAAAAAAAAATGCGTTTTTGTTTAAAAACAAGCTAAATTTAGGGTTGTGTACAAAGTACACCGCGCGGGAAAAAGTTCGAATAATTTGGTGCGAGTAACTAAGGGTTAAGTATTAACGTTTGGAGCAGTAAATTTTTCCTAAACGGTAAAAAGCTATAGCTGAAATTGAACCCAAAAGTTTAAAGAGGTACTTATAGACAAAACACAAAAATTTAAAACGAACTTTTCATTTGCCTTGATTGATAGTAATGATCTTGAAAATCGTTTTGCTGTTGGCAACCGCATACAGAAAAAGTTTAACTCCAATTCCACCAGAAGACATTCTGATTGGACAAACATTTTTTATTTTTTGACATAGTTTCCTTTGTAGACTATCACTTAATCCATCGAGTTTTTGTTTTATCCCGTCCATACAGGGTGTCCCAGTTAACTTGAACAGCATGGGGATCTCGTAAACGGTAAGAGATACAGAGTTGGTTAAATGGGTGAGAATGATCTATTATTTAAGAGCAACTATTCTATGAAAACAAATCTTTAAAAAAAATTACAGTTTTTGGGCTATTCGTAAAAAACAAAAAAATGACGTTTTCGATTTTTGCTTATAACTTGCTTATTTAAAATCATACCCAAAATATTTTTCGACATTATCAGGACACTTTTTTGCGTAGAATTGAAATAAGTTAATAAATTTTACCTATCTTCATTTGTTTTTGTTATTTTAACATCAACTTTCTTATTTTAAATACGGGTCGTAGTTGGCTATGACGCCATTAAAAAGAGTTTTTTTCTCTCGTTTCATTGATGTGTGGGTTGTTAGGTTTATTTTTAAAAATAAGCTAGTTATAGCAATATTATTGTATTTGTTAAGTTTAATCAAAGTGGCCATTGGAAAACAAAACAAAACATCACATAAATAAACTAGCTGTACTTAATTAAACACAAATAAACCTAAATAATTTAAGATATTTTTCAAATTACAATAATTTATGATTTTTCAATTACAATTACTATTGAATCTAAATTATAACATGCGTTCAAAGTGTAGCCCTCCATGAGCAATGCAAATTTGAGATCTGCACTTTGTAGATAACAATTATTTCCTAAGCATATTACTTTCTGTTTGATAAAATGTTCTTAAAACAGCTAATCATAAAAAGACAGCTGAACACAATTACAAAATTAAGATTGGCTAGTTTAACAAAAGTTTATCAAATAAAAAGAAATATCCTTAGAAAAACATTATTATCTACAAAGTGCAGATCTCAAATTTGTATTGCACATGGAGAGTGGGCTACACTTTGAACGCATGTTATAATTTAGATTCAATAGTAATGGTAATTGGAAAAACATAAATTATTATGTAATTTGAAAAATATCTTAAATTATTTAGGTTTATTTGTGTTTAATTAAGTACAGCTAGTTTATTTATGTGATGTTTTGCTTTGTTTTCCAATGGCCACTTTGATTAAACTTAACAAATACAATAATATTGCAATAACTTGCTTATTTTTAAAAATAAACCTAACAACCCATACATCAATGAAACGAGAAAAAAAATATCTTTTTAATGGTGTCATAGCCAACTACGACCCGTATTTAAAATAAGAAAGTTAATGTTAAAATAACAAAAACAAATGAAGATAGGTAAAATTTATTAACTAATTTCAATTCTACGCAAAAAAGTGTCCTAATAATGTCGAAAAATATTTTGGGTATGATTTTAAATAAGCAAGTTATAAGCAAAAATCGAAAACGTTTTTTTTTTCATAGAATAGTTGCTCTTAAATCATAGATCATTCTCACCCATTTAACCAACTCTGTATCTCTTACCGTTTACGAGATCCCCATGCTGTTCAAGTTAATTGGGACACCCTGTATAGTATGATTTGTCTCATCGTTGTCAGACATTTTTTCATGTTTAGGAACAGATAGTAGTCCGATGGAGCCAAATCTGGAGAGCAGGGGGAATGTAAAAAGACAATTTTGAGGTCACAATTGCAAAAGAGTGGACTGGTGCGTTATCGCTCATCCATTTTTCACAAATCACGGTACTTGAGCGATTCAAACGAACGCCAAACACAAAGTGTTAGATCTATCTGACTGAAACTTAGTGCGTGATCTTCCAACAGATGACAGTAACTAAAAATAACCTCGACACCCACTGGTCGCGCTAACTATTAGACTTAGGACTTATCGAACAGCCCTCGTATAAGAATGACCAAGAGTTTAACAATAAAACGAAAAATTTAGGTGTAGCTTATTCTCACCTACTTAAACAGCAAACAGTAGTTGATTAATCACCTAATAACCAATTTGAATTATTATTTATAAGTATTGATTCACAAATTGTTAAAACACTTGCTTATACTCGTACAATTATAACGTGGCACTTTATTTTATAACTGACAGTACAACTAACTAATACTTTTATTGTTATTTGTCGAGGTCACCGAGCTCGGTGGCTGGTTGGTATGCAACCTAGCGAGTAAATTCGGGAGGCGTGGGTTAGAATCCCGCGGCCGTCTGTCATCGTAGGGGTTTCAGGTGGTTTCCCCTACCTACTTAGGCAAATGCTATGACAGTACTTCCACCTACCCTCTACCCTTACTCACCTAATCCTAGTTCCCTTCTCCTCCACTTCGGTGATTAGCCATAGCAGCAAAAACATACCGAAGTAAAATAAATCAGATAAAAAAAAAATTGTCGAGGTCAAGAGTGTGAACTATGAATATCGAGGCAAAAAAGTGAATTTTTACATAAAAAATACAAGATATGTTATGCCTCAAGTTTTTTAATATAAAATACAAGTTTTCCGTGTCATATATTTTCCTTCAGGTTTCAAAATTGATAAGCTCACAAATAAATTCCATTATTTGAAGCCTTTCTTTACCTGTCATACCTTCTTCCGCCAGTTTATTAATAACGTAATATTTCTCTGGTCAAACAGAATTCAATCTCCTAAAACATCGTCAGCCCAGACGAATAGATAGTATCGCGTCTGACAAATTAATTCGCGTCAAGTCATGGAAACAAAAAATTGCATTAACCTTTGATGCCCCCATTGATTCTATCTGAAAAACGGTTATCGATCTGTAGGGCTGTCAAAGAGCGATGTATGCTTCTCGATGGATTTAATATGTGAGGGAGTGAGGAGGATAAATTCGCCTCTTGAATTTCACCTGGCGTAGCTCCAGGTTCTTGATGCCAAACGCCATGGATTTATTCCATTTCATTATTGAGTGTCATGATAACCTATTTTCTGTAAGCGTTGTTCACAGACACAATTAATGTAGCCAATTTTGTACACGTAACGTTTGAGTTAATTTGTATTATGTCAACCATTTCCCTATTTGTAATCAATTTATATATCGGTCAAACCACTGCGGAGATTTTTAATTTGCCAATGAGCAATATTACCTTAAGCAATTTGCATAAAAAGATAATTAATTAAATGTTACAATATTTTCATATTTTGCTAAAGACATCCATAGTTTAATGTAAATCAAGTTTATCAGTAACTAGAAGAAGTCAATATTATTTAGTATTCAATTTAAATAAAAATATATTAAAACTTTACTTTTTGCAGACAACCAAGACCTAATAGCTGAAGAAAACGATGACATGAGCTATTGCGTAAGAAACTCGAAGAAGAGGTTGAAAAGTGGGTCCCGAAATAAACACTGAGAAGACACGGTATTTTGTAGTAGGAGGAAGCGGTCAGAATTTGCATCTGAGAAATGGACCGATTAAAACATCTGAAGAATTTAAATACCTTGGTGTGACGTTATACAAAGACGCAACTAGTAACCATGATATAAATAATAAAATTAACCTTGGCAAACGAGTTACCAGATGTTTAAACTCACTACTGTGGAGTTGCCAAATAACCAAGAAGACCAAATTAACAATATACAGGGTGTCACGTCACGACGAACGCGTCGGAGTTTTTTGGCGAAACGGTATATATTTTCCAATTTCTGTCGCTGTTAGATTATGTAAGTCAATAAGGACTACATTTTAAAAATATTTTCAAACATACAGGGTGCTCCAAAAAAGAGTGGCATATCAAAGTTATACTGTTTCTTATGGAACACCATGTATATTTTTACATTTTAGGATTCCTCTTTAAATTTACTTCAAAAAATGTTAAAGGTTATATGGGTCTAAAGTCAACCGTTTTCGTGAAAATTGTATTTTCATGAAAATGCAGTACTTTCAAAAATTTTCAACATTTAAAAACATTGAAAGATCCGAAGAAATTTGCCATATCAAAGTTATACTTTTTCTTATGGAACACCCTGTACATTTTTGGAATCCTCTTTAAATTTCTTTCAAAAAATATATAAGGTCATATGGGTCTAAAGTCAACCGTTCTGGTGAAAATTGCATTTTCATGAAAATACAGTATTTTCAAAAATTTTCAACATTTAAATACTTTGAGAAATCTGAAAAAATTCGCTTGGAGATAAGATTGACAATAGATTATGTAACACTTTCCACCACCTACATTTTTAAAATACTATACAGGGCGTTTTTTACTCTTGGTCAAACTTGTGAAACTTTAAACATCGTTCTCATTTTTTTTTAAATACAACACCCTATATTTTTTTACACCGTCTTATAGAAAATTAAATTCTCTTTCGAAAACATTAATACTGTTTTATACCTAAAATTGATATTTTCCGAGATATCGCGATTTTATTGTTAATTATTAGGGCAAAGTAATATTTTCGAGTAGGCTATGGAGGTAGACAGCGGTAAATTAAAACAATTGAAAGAAAGAACAAGATAGGTTTAGTTTTATCTTTTGCCTACGCATTTTTGACATTTTTTTATAATGGAGAGCAATCTCACGTTTAAATAATTCAAAAACTTTTGAGACAATCACTTCTAATATGTTGCGTAATGTAATACGTTCACTTGAAAAGAGGATCACAATGTGTATTCAAGAGGATGGTCGTCATGTTGAACATTTATTGTAATCAGCTGTTAAATTTTGTTTTTGAATTATTATTACATACATTTTAGTTATCACTAGAAATATTTTTATAAATGTTCAATTAAAGTTACTACGGTCCCAATTTGAAATATTTTCTGTGTATTCATATTTTAGTTAACACACCATAAACACTTACTTACATTAAAGATTGTGCACACTGTATAAAACACAATGTTTGCAAAATGCGTGGAACCAGAATTTAAGCAAAGACATTGGTAGAACCGAGTGTCCTATTATAAACATACAAAAAAATGGTTTATAGGATTTAGTAATCATCTTATCATACTGGTCCAATAAATAAATGCATAAATAATTATAAGAAATCTCGATTTAAACGTGAGATTGCCTTTCATTATAAAAAAATGTCAAAAATGCGTAGGCAAAAGATAAAATTGAACCTTTCGTGTTCTTTCTTTCAATTGTTTCAAATTACCGCTGTCTACCTTCATAGCCTACTCGAAAATATTGCTTTGTCCTAATAATTAACAATAAAATCGCGATATCTCGGAAAATATCAATTTTAGGTATAAAACAGCGTTAATGTTTTCGAAAGAGAATTTAATTTTCTATAAGACGGTGTAAAAAAATATAGGGTGTTGTATTTGCAAAAAAAGAGTTATCGATGTTTAAAGTTTCACAAGTTTGACCAAGAGTAAAAAACGCCCTGTATAATATTTTTAAAATGTAGGAGGTGGAAAGTGTTGCAGCTAAATTTAAGTAGGTTTGTTTAATCTGTATGTTTCTGTTAATGAAAACCATAATCGTGTTTCGATTTATTCAATATAATAAACCTTGTGTTCTGAAAGCGTACCCCCACCTTCGTGTACCTTCTCATACAAGTTTTATTTGCTTTATGCCCGAAGACAAATCGTTGGGGGAAAACTATTTATTTATTTATTATAAAAACAAACATGCAAACTTACCGTTTTTTATTTTCTTTTAGTTCCAAAACTTCTCCAAGTTCCCCTTGTTTTTCTCCAGGACATTCACTCCGTCTGAAGATGGTTGAGGAAAGCCGTTCAGGTGAGACACACAAATCCCTATACTTTTTGAATATTGCACAAAGTTGTTCGTATAAGAAATATTCATGCTAACAAATGATTTGACAAGTTTGCAAAGTAGATATTCATTATTTTGGTTATGATTTTGAATTCAAACATTTTTGGCCCAGTGTACAGGGTGGTCCAAATTCGATGGGATTGCATGGGTATCTCGGTTAATAATTAAGATAGAGAAACGGTTAAATTACCAAAAATGTGCAGTTTTGAGACAAACTCAGAGCCGTTTTCAAAAATATTCTATCATTTCCGGTTTTCGAGTTATTAAATCATACTAGGTGTTTGAACACTAAAACTGGTCTAGAAGTAAGACCAACCATTAGTTTGTATCTGTTAAATCTTAAATCTAAGTTATTAAATAAAAAGTGTTTTTTTTTTGTCATAATAATAATGTGTTACATCTCCGTTATTGTTGTAAATATCGAAAATATTAATGAAGATTATTTTTAGATATTTTTACGTTTAATTTGATAATACTTTAAAAAAAAATTACGCGCGCCGTTAAAAAGTTATGACACAAACGTACCTTTTGTTAAAAGGAAGCTATAGTTGTCTATGACTTATTTAAATTCCTAATTTTTCCCTCATTCCAAATGTATATGGGTTCATGTATTTATTTTCAATAGTACGCAAGTTGCGAAGGTTTTTTTAGTTTGTTTTTTTTATAAGAAAATCATAGTAGGCTGAGAAAACAAAAAAAAAAAAAAACAAGTTGTAAAACCTTATAAAACCCATGTGGTACAAGTCAGCAAGGTTTTTGATTTTGTTTTTGAGATAAACATTGTAAATATTTGAACATAAGATAACAACAACATAGTCAAAATCAACAGTAATGTAGTATATTGCTGTTTATCTTGTGTTCAAAAATGTTTGATGTTTATCGCAACAACAAATTTAAAAACCTTGGTAACTTGTACCACATCAGTTTTATAAGGTTTTACAACTTTTTGTTTTGTTTTCACAGCCTGTGATTTTCTTGAAAAAAAAAAAATACACCAACCCTTATATATTTGGAATGAGTAAAAAATAAGGAATATAAATAGGTCATAGCTAACTATCGCTCCTATTTAAAAAAAGTTAAGTTTGTGTTATAACTTTATAACGGCGAGCGTAAAAAAATTGTTTTTAGTATAATCAAATTAAAAATAAAAATATCTAAAAATAATTTTAATAAATATATTCGATATTTACAACAATAAGGGAGATGTAACACATTATTAATATGACCAAAAAAAACACTTTTTATTTAATAACTCGAAAACCGGAAATGATAGAGTATTTTTGTCAACGGTTCTGAGTTTGTCTCAAAAAACTGCACATTTATGGTAAGTTAACAGTTTCTCTATCTTAAATATTAACCGAGACACCCATGCAGTCCCATCGAATTTGGACTACCCTGTACTTAGGTTGGGAACTACTGCTTATCATACTACGTTATACAGGGTGGTCCATAAATAACACTTCGGAGGTAATTTTGTATTGAAATTAAGGGGGCCTTTTATATATCGTAAATTTTTCCCTTAAACATCATCTTTCCGAGTTAAATCCCTCCTAAATGTTCCAACTCCATTGTTCGGCCATTCCAGGCCAGCTCGAATTGCCTTTGTTGATTTCCCTGTTGTGTGTATGTCCTTTCATTTTAGTTTTTTCTTAATAATGACATGTTTTGCGCTTTAGAAAATTTTGCCCCCCACACACAAAATATACCCCCCTCGAGATAATCATAAACAAAATACTAAATATACGTTGTTTTTTTTTAAACAACGAAACAAAAGTTTGGAAGCAAATAGATAGCTCATCTTTACCTACGGAGTCGTTAATGATATTTAAGTTTTGTTTTAAAATTTTACATGTAATATATTCAAATTTTGCACACCTTTATTTAGAACGAAATTCTGTTTAAAGTGATGCCCCGCATAACCCATGATAATCTTTGAAAAAATTTAAGATGGCGGCACAACAAAAAAACAAATTAATAAATACATGTCGCAGTAGAGCCAAAATATGTTCAATTGTGTATAATATAAGCTTAACAATTTTCATTATCCCAAGTAAAATGGTTTAGTTCTTACAGGGGTGCAAACACCAAACTGGTACACCTGGTATATACATATATACAGTGTAAGGCAAAAGTATGGAATATATTCAATATAATAGCAAGAATATTTTTTTGAAAAAATTCTCTCACACGCATTCTATTTTATTTTTTTAAATCCAACATTTTTTAATTAGACTTGATTCTTGTCTTTTATTTGTTTTCGAGTAATGTCATTGGTATTTTTTTTTAATAGAGCAATGTTTTCTGCACGTCCTTACCAAATTACAACTCTGTGCTTCGAAAAATGACTTCAGGAGAATTTTTTAAATAAAGACTTGAAACCTTAAAAAATTTTGAAAATTATTTTTTTTAGTGACAAGGCCGCATAAAAACCTGTACTATTTTATATCGATGTAAAGATAAAATGAAAGCGGTAAAGAATATTAAATAAAAAATGGGGCGTTGTATTTGAAATATATATAAGTTGCTATTGGTTCCAGAGAGGTGACTCACCCTGTATATTTCAAAATATTTTTAGGGTGTTCGGAAGAAAAAACTGTATGATATACCCTTTGAATCAACTTTTTATCTCAAACCGTTTAGCCACAATCGACCGATCCGCCACTAATGACTTACCCTGTATATACAGTGTCTCAGTTTTTTTCATACAATTGAAATTTGTTAATCATTTTTTCATATCATCCATTTGTTTTTGTAATTTTATCATCAACTTTCTTATATTAAATACGAGTTGTGGTTGGCTCGTTGGCTGTGGCACCATTAAAAAGAGATTTTTTTCTACTTTCATTGATGTATGGGTTAAATGTATAAAAAAAAAAAAAAGTAAGTTATTACAATATTATTGTATTTATTAAGGTTAATCAAAGTGGAAATTAACAACAAAAATAATACATTTTAAAAATAAGCTAGCTCTACTTAATTAAACACATACAAAATTTAAATTTAAACTTAAACAATTTAAATTAGTTGTACATTTTATTATAATTTAGGAGTATCATTTTTCACTTATTATTAACATCCAATATAATCATGT
Organism: Elmis aenea; assembly: GCA_947652605.1. Lineage (NCBI taxonomy): Eukaryota > Metazoa > Arthropoda > Insecta > Coleoptera > Elmidae > Elmis > Elmis aenea. The sequence goes on along the minus strand of OX393581.1, from coordinate 2,346,389 downwards.
TACTCAGCAGTCAGCACACCAATAATTAATATTAAAATGAAAACGTTAAAATCAATAAAAATACAAAATACCTGGATTTTAATTATTTGCAGAATGTTCTTTGATGTAACAAATTGCTTATAAGTTTGTACGTTTATGTGGATTAAGATTCTTTGATAAAACGAATTGCATAAAATATTTGCATGTCAAACGAATTGCATAAAATATTTGCATGTCAAACAAGTTGAACCTGAAGTCGACCACCAGGCTACAGAGGCGATTGTTGGTAAGCATATTTTTGTTAAATCATGTTGCTCGGCAAACAAATAATCTGACTCAAGTAAATATATGTTAAATATTTAAAAATACAAATTACTGGATTCTTAATTATACGCATAATTTTCTTTGATGAAACGAATTGCATAAAATATTTGCATGTCAAACAAGTTGAACCTGAAGTCGACCACCAGGCTACAGAGGCGATTGTTGGTAAGCATATTTTTGTTAAATCATGTTGCTCGGCAAACAAATAATCTGACTCAAGTAAATATATGTTAAATATTTAAAAATACAAATTACTGGATTCTTAATTATACGCATAATTTTCTTTGATGAAACGAATTGCATAAAATATTTGCATGTCAAACAAGTTGAACCTGAAGTCGACCACCAGGCTACAGAGGCGATTGTTGGTAAGCATATTTTTGTTAAATCATGTTGCTCGGCAAACAAATAATCTGACTCAAGTAAATATATGTTAAATATTTAAAAATACAAATTACTGGATTCTTAATTATACGCATAATTTTCTTTGATGAAACGAATTGCATAAAATATTTGCATGTCAAACAAGTTGAACCTGAAGTCGACCACCAGGCTACAGAGGCGATTGTTGGTAAGCATATTTTTGTTAAATCATGTTGCTCGGCAAACAAATAATCTGACTCAAGTAAATATATGTTAAATATTTAAAAATACAAATTACTGGATTCTTAATTATACGCATAATTTTCTTTGATGAAACGAATTGCATAAAATATTTGCATGTCAAACAAGTTGAACCTGAAGTCGACCACCAGGCTACAGAGGCGATTGTTGGTAAGCATATTTTTGTTAAATCATGTTGCTCGGCAAACAAATAATCTGACTCAAGTAAATATATGTTAAATATTTAAAAATACAAATTACTGGATTCTTAATTATACGCATAATTTTCTTTAATGTAACGAATTGCATAAAATATTTGCATGTCAAACAAGTTGAACCTGAAGTCGACCACCAGGCTACAGAGGCGATTGTTGGTAAGCATATTTTTGTTAAATCATGTTGCTCGGCAAACAAATAATCTGACTCAAGTAAATATATGTTAAATATTTAAAAATACAAATTACTGGATTCTTAATTATACGCATAATTTTCTTTGATGAAACGAATTGCATAAAATATTTGCATGTCAAACAAGTTGAACCTGAAGTCGTCCACCAGGCTACAGAGGCGATTGTTGGTAAGCATATTTTTGTTAAATCATGTTGCTCGGCAAACAAATAATCTGACTCAAGTAAATATATGTTAAATATTTAAAAATACAAATTACTGGATTCTTAATTATACGCATAATTTTCTTTAATGTAACGAATTGCATAAAATATTTGCATGTCAAACAAGTTGAACCTGAAGTCGTCCACCAGGCTACAGAGGCGATTGTTGGTAAGCATATTTTTGTTAAATCATGTTGCTCGGCAAACAAATAATCTGACTCAAGTAAATATATGTTAAATATTTAAAAATACAAATTACTGGATTCTTAATTATACGCATAATTTTCTTTCATGTAACGAATTGCATAAAATATTTGCATGTCAAACAAGTTGAACCTGAAGTCGACCACCAGGCTACAGAGGCGATTGTTGGTAAGCATATTTTTGTTAAATCATGTTGCTCGGCAAACAAATAATCTGACTCAAGTAAATATATGTTAAATATTTAAAAATACAAATTACTGGATTCTTAATTATACGCATAATTTTCTTTAATGTAACGAATTGCATAAAATATTTGCATGTCAAACAAGTTGAACCTGAAGTCGTCCACCAGGCTACAGAGGCGATTGTTGGTAAGCATATTTTTGTTAAATCATGTTGCTCGGCAAACAAATAATCTGACTCAAGTAAATATATGTTAAATATTTAAAAATACAAATTACTGGATTCTTAATTATACGCATAATTTTCTTTGATGAAACGAATTGCATAAAATATTTGCATGTCAAACGAATTGCATAAAATATTTGCATGTCAAACAAGTTGAACCTGAAGTCGACCACCAGGCTACAGAGGCGATTGTTGGTAAGCATATTTTTGTTAAATCATGTTGCTCGGCAAACAAATAATCTGACTCAAGTAAATATATGTTAAATATTTAAAAATACAAATTACTGGATTCTTAATTATACGCATAATTTTCTTTAATGTAACGAATTGCATAAAATATTTGCATGTCAAACAAGTTGAACCTGAAGTCGTCCACCAGGCTACAGAGGCGATTGTTGGTAAGCATATTTTTGTTAAATCATGTTGCTCGGCAAACAAATAATCTGACTCAAGTAAATATATGTTAAATATTTAAAAATACAAATTACTGGATTCTTAATTATACGCATAATTTTCTTTCATGTAACGAATTGCATAAAATATTTGCATGTCAAACAAGTTGAACCTGAAGTCGTCCACCAGGCTACAGAGGCGATTGTTGGTAAGCATATTTTTGTTAAATCATGTTGCTCGGCAAACAAATAATCTGACTCAAGTAAATATATGTTAAATATTTAAAAATACAAATTACTGGATTCTTAATTATACGCATAATTTTCTTTGATGAAACGAATTGCATAAAATATTTGCATGTCAAACAAGTTGAACCTGAAGTCGTCCACCAGGCTACAGAGGCGATTGTTGGTAAGCATATTTTTGTTAAATCATGTTGCTCGGCAAACAAATAATCTGACTCAAGTAAATATATGTTAAATATTTAAAAATACAAATTACTGGATTCCTAATTATACGCATAATTTTCTTTAATGTAACGAATTGCATAAAATATTTGCATGTCAAACAAGTTGAACCTGAAGTCGACCACCAGGCTACAGAGGCGATTGTTGGTAAGCATATTTTTGTTAAATCATGTTGCTCGGCAAACAAATAATCTGACTCAAGTAAATATATGTTAAATATTTAAAAATACAAATTACTGGATTCTTAATTATACGCATAATTTTCTTTGATGAAACGAATTGCATAAAATATTTGCATGTCAAACAAGTTGAACCTGAAGTCGACCACCAGGCTACAGAGGCGATTGTTGGTAAGCATATTTTTGTTAAATCATGTTGCTCGGCAAACAAATAATCTGACTCAAGTAAATATATGTTAAATATTTAAAAATACAAATTACTGGATTCTTAATTATACGCATAATTTTCTTTAATGTAACGAATTGCATAAAATATTTGCATGTCAAACAAGTTGAACCTGAAGTCGTCCACCAGGCTACAGAGGCGATTGTTGGTAAGCATATTTTTGTTAAATCATGTTGCTCGGCAAACAAATAATCTGACTCAAGTAAATATATGTTAAATATTTAAAAATACAAATTACTGGATTCTTAATTATACGCATAATTTTCTTTGATGAAACGAATTGCATAAAATATTTGCATGTCAAACAAGTTGAACCTGAAGTCGTCCACCAGGCTACAGAGGCGATTGTTGGTAAGCATATTTTTGTTAAATCATGTTGCTCGGCAAACAAATAATCTGACTCAAGTAAATATATGTTAAATATTTAAAAATACAAATTACTGGATTCTTAATTATACGCATAATTTTCTTTAATGTAACGAATTGCATAAAATATTTGCATGTCAAACAAGTTGAACCTGAAGTCGACCATCAGGCTACATAGGCGATTGTTGGTAAGCATATTTTTGTTAAATCATGTTGCTCGGCAAACAAATAATCTGACTCAAGTAAATATATGTTAAATATTTAAAAATACAAATTACTGGATTCTTAATTATACGCATAATTTTCTTTGATGAAACGAATTGCATAAAATATTTGCATGTCAAACAAGTTGAACCTGAAGTCGTCCACCAGGCTACAGAGGCGATTGTTGGTAAGCATATTTTTGTTAAATCATGTTGCTCGGCAAACAAATAATCTGACTCAAGTAAATATATGTTAAATATTTAAAAATACAAATTACTGGATTCTTAATTATACGCATAATTTTCTTTAATGTAACGAATTGCATAAAATATTTGCATGTCAAACAAGTTGAACCTGAAGTCGACCACCAGGCTACATAGGCGATTGTTGGTAAGCATATTTTTGTTAAATCATGTTGCTCGGCAAACAAATAATCTGACTCAAGTAAATATATGTTAAATATTTAAAAATACAAATTACTGGATTCTTAATTATACGCATAATTTTCTTTAATGTAACGAATTGCATAAAATATTTGCATGTCAAACAAGTTGAACCTGAAGTCGTCCACCAGGCTACAGAGGCGATTGTTGGTAAGCATATTTTTGTTAAATCATGTTGCTCGGCAAACAAATAATCTGACTCAAGTAAATATATGTTAAATATTTAAAAATACAAATTACTGGATTCTTAATTATACGCATAATTTTCTTTGATGAAACGAATTGCATAAAATATTTGCATGTCAAACAAGTTGAACCTGAAGTCGTCCACCAGGCTACAGAGGCGATTGTTGGTAAGCATATTTTTGTTAAATCATGTTGCTCGGCAAACAAATAATCTGACTCAAGTAAATATATGTTAAATATTTAAAAATACAAATTACTGGATTCTTAATTATACGCATAATTTTCTTTAATGTAACGAATTGCATAAAATATTTGCATGTCAAACAAGTTGAACCTGAAGTCGACCACCAGGCTACATAGGCGATTGTTGGTAAGCATATTTTTGTTAAATCATGTTGCTCGGCAAACAAATAATCTGACTCAAGTAAATATATGTTAAATATTTAAAAATACAAATTACTGGATTCTTAATTATACGCATAATTTTCTTTAATGTAACGAATTGCATAAAATATTTGCATGTCAAACAAGTTGAACCTGAAGTCGTCCACCAGGCTACAGAGGCGATTGTTGGTAAGCATATTTTTGTTAAATCATGTTGCTCGGCAAACAAATAATCTGACTCAAGTAAATATATGTTAAATATTTAAAAATACAAATTACTGGATTCTTAATTATACGCATAATTTTCTTTGATGAAACGAATTGCATAAAATATTTGCATGTCAAACAAGTTGAACCTGAAGTCGACCACCAGGCTACAGAGGCGATTGTTGGTAAGCATATTTTTGTTAAATCATGTTGCTCGGCAAACAAATAATCTGACTCAAGTAAATATATGTTAAATATTTAAAAATACAAATTACTGGATTCTTAATTATACGCATAATTTTCTTTGATGAAACGAATTGCATAAAATATTTGCATGTCAAACAAGTTGAACCTGAAGTCGACCACCAGGCTACAGAGGCGATTGTTGGTAAGCATATTTTTGTTAAATCATGTTGCTCGGCAAACAAATAATCTGACTCAAGTAAATATATGTTAAATATTTAAAAATACAAATTACTGGATTCTTAATTATACGCATAATTTTCTTTGATGAAACGAATTGCATAAAATATTTGCATGTCAAACAAGTTGAACCTGAAGTCGACCACCAGGCTACAGAGGCGATTGTTGGTAAGCATATTTTTGTTAAATCATGTTGCTCGGCAAACAAATAATCTGACTCAAGTAAATATATGTTAAATATTTGAAAATACAAATTACTGGATTCTTAATTATACGCATAATTTTCTTTGATGAAACGAATTGCATAAAATATTTGCATGTCAAACAAGTTGAACCTGAAGTCGACCACCAGGCTACAGAGGCGATTGTTGGTAAGCATATTTTTGTTAAATCATGTTGCTCGGCAAACAAATAATCTGACTCAAGTAAATATATGTTAAATATTTAAAAATACAAATTACTGGATTCTTAATTATACGCATAATTTTCTTTGATGAAACGAATTGCATAAAATATTTGCATGTCAAACAAGTTGAACCTGAAGTCGACCACCAGGCTACAGAGGCGATTGTTGGTAAGCATATTTTTGTTAAATCATGTTGCTCGGCAAACAAATAATCTGACTCAAGTAAATATATGTTAAATATTTGAAAATACAAATTACTGGATTCTTAATTATACGCATAATTTTCTTTGATGAAACGAATTGCATAAAATATTTGCATGTCGAACAAGTTGAACCTGAAGTCGACCACCAGGCTACAGAGGCGATTGTTGGTAAGCATATTTTTGTTAAATCATGTTGCTCGGCAAACAAATAATCTGACTCAAGTAAATATATGTTAAATATTTAAAAATACAAATTACTGGATTCTTAATTATACGCATAATTTTCTTTAATGTAACGAATTGCATAAAATATTTGCATGTCAAACAAGTTGAACCTGAAGTCGACCACCAGGCTACAGAGGCGATTGTTGGTAAGCATATTTTTGTTAAATCATGTTGCTCGGCAAACAAATAATCTGACTCAAGTAAATATCTGTTAAATATTTAAAAATACAAATTACTGGATTCTTAATTATACGCATAATTTTCTTTAATGTAACGAATTGCATAAAATATTTGCATGTCAAACAAGTTGAACCTGAAGTCGTCCACCAGGCTACAGAGGCGATTGTTGGTAAGCATATTTTTGTTAAATCATGTTGCTCGGCAAACAAATAATCTGACTCAAGTAAATATCTGTTAAATATTTAAAAATACAAATTACTGGATTCTTAATTATACGCATAATTTTCTTTAATGTAACGAATTGCATAAAATATTTGCATGTCAAACAAGTTGAACCTGAAGTCGTCCACCAGGCTACAGAGGCGATTGTTGGTAAGCATATTTTTGTTAAATCATGTTGCTCGGCAAACAAATAATCTGACTCAAGTAAATATATGTTAAATATTTAAAAATACAAATTACTGGATTCTTAATTATACGCATAATTTTCTTTGATGAAACGAATTGCATAAAATATTTGCATGTCAAACAAGTTGAACCTGAAGTCGACCACCAGGCTACAGAGGCGATTGTTGGTAAGCATATTTTTGTTAAATCATGTTGCTCGGCAAACAAATAATCTGACTCAAGTAAATATATGTTAAATATTTAAAAATACAAATTACTGGATTCTTAATTATACGCATAATTTTCTTTGATGAAACGAATTGCATAAAATATTTGCATGTCAAACAAGTTGAACCTGAAGTCGACCACCAGGCTACAGAGGCGATTGTTGGTAAGCATATTTTTGTTAAATCATGTTGCTCGGCAAACAAATAATCTGACTCAAGTAAATATATGTTAAATATTTAAAAATACAAATTACTGGATTCTTAATTATACGCATAATTTTCTTTGATGAAACGAATTGCATAAAATATTTGCATGTCAAACAAGTTGAACCTGAAGTCGACCACCAGGCTACAGAGGCGATTGTTGGTAAGCATATTTTTGTTAAATCATGTTGCTCGGCAAACAAATAATCTGACTCAAGTAAATATATGTTAAATATTTAAAAATACAAATTACTGGATTCTTAATTATACGCATAATTTTCTTTGATGAAACGAATTGCATAAAATATTTGCATGTCAAAAAAGTTGAACCTGAAGTCGTCCACCAGGCTACAGAGGCGATTGTTGGTAAGCATATTTTTGTTAAATCATGTTGCTCGGCAAACAAATAATCTGACTCAAGTAAATATATGTTAAATATTTAAAAATACAAATTACTGGATTCTTAATTATACGCATAATTTTCTTTGATGAAACGAATTGCATAAAATATTTGCATGTCAAACAAGTTGAACCTGAAGTCGACCACCAGGCTACAGAGGCGATTGTTGGTAAGCATATTTTTGTTAAATCATGTTGCTCGGCAAACAAATAATCTGACTCAAGTAAATATATGTTAAATATTTAAAAATACAAATTACTGGATTCTTAATTATACGCATAATTTTCTTTAATGTAACGAATTGCATAAAATATTTGCATGTCAAACAAGTTGAACCTGAAGTCGTCCACCAGGCTACAGAGGCGATTGTTGGTAAGCATATTTTTGTTAAATCATGTTGCTCGGCAAACAAATAATCTGACTCAAGTAAATATATGTTAAATATTTAAAAATACAAATTACTGGATTCTTAATTATACGCATAATTTTCTTTGATGAAACGAATTGCATAAAATATTTGCATGTCAAACAAGTTGAACCTGAAGTCGACCACCAGGCTACAGAGGCGATTGTTGGTAAGCATATTTTTGTTAAATCATGTTGCTCGGCAAACAAATAATCTGACTCAAGTAAATATATGTTAAATATTTAAAAATACAAATTACTGGATTCTTAATTATACGCATAATTTTCTTTAATGTAACGAATTGCATAAAATATTTGCATGTCAAACAAGTTGAACCTGAAGTCGTCCACCAGGCTACAGAGGCGATTGTTGGTAAGCATATTTTTGTTAAATCATGTTGCTCGGCAAACAAATAATCTGACTCAAGTAAATATATGTTAAATATTTAAAAATACAAATTACTGGATTCTTAATTATACGCATAATTTTCTTTGATGAAACGAATTGCATAAAATATTTGCATGTCAAACAAGTTGAACCTGAAGTCGACCACCAGGCTACAGAGGCGATTGTTGGTAAGCATATTTTTGTTAAATCATGTTGCTCGGCAAACAAATAATCTGACTCAAGTAAATATATGTTAAATATTTAAAAATACAAATTACTGGATTCTTAATTATACGCATAATTTTCTTTGATGAAACGAATTGCATAAAATATTTGCATGTCAAACAAGTTGAACCTGAAGTCGACCACCAGGCTACAGAGGCGATTGTTGGTAAGCATATTTTTGTTAAATCATGTTGCTCGGCAAACAAATAATCTGACTCAAGTAAATATATGTTAAATATTTAAAAATACAAATTACTGGATTCTTAATTATACGCATAATTTTCTTTGATGAAACGAATTGCATAAAATATTTGCATGTCAAACAAGTTGAACCTGAAGTCGACCACCAGGCTACAGAGGCGATTGTTGGTAAGCATATTTTTGTTAAATCATGTTGCTCGGCAAACAAATAATCTGACTCAAGTAAATATATGTTAAATATTTAAAAATACAAATTACTGGATTCTTAATTATACGCATAATTTTCTTTAATGTAACGAATTGCATAAAATATTTGCATGTCAAACAAGTTGAACCTGAAGTCGACCACCAGGCTACAGAGGCGATTGTTGGTAAGCATATTTTTGTTAAATCATGTTGCTCGGCAAACAAATAATCTGACTCAAGTAAATATCTGTTAAATATTTAAAAATACAAATTACTGGATTCTTAATTATACGCATAATTTTCTTTAATGTAACGAATTGCATAAAATATTTGCATATCAAACAAGTTGAACCTGAAGTCGTCCACCAGGCTACAGAGGCGATTGTTGGTAAGCATATTTTTGTTAAATCATGTTGCTCGGCAAACAAATAATCTGACTCAAGTAAATATATGTTAAATATTTAAAAATACAAATTACTGGATTCTTAATTATACGCATAATTTTCTTTGATGAAACGAATTGCATAAAATATTTGCATGTCAAACAAGTTGAACCTGAAGTCGACCACCAGGCTACAGAGGCGATTGTTGGTAAGCATATTTTTGTTAAATCATGTTGCTCGGCAAACAAATAATCTGACTCAAGTAAATATATGTTAAATATTTAAAAATACAAATTACTGGATTCTTAATTATACGCATAATTTTCTTTGATGAAACGAATTGCATAAAATATTTGCATGTCAAACAAGTTGAACCTGAAGTCGACCACCAGGCTACAGAGGCGATTGTTGGTAAGCATATTTTTGTTAAATCATGTTGCTCGGCAAACAAATAATCTGACTCAAGTAAATATATGTTAAATATTTAAAAATACAAATTACTGGATTCTTAATTATACGCATAATTTTCTTTAATGTAACGAATTGCATAAAATATTTGCATGTCAAACAAGTTGAACCTGAAGTCGACCACCAGGCTACAGAGGCGATTGTTGGTAAGCATATTTTTGTTAAATCATGTTGCTCGGCAAACAAATAATCTGACTCAAGTAAATATCTGTTAAATATTTAAAAATACAAATTACTGGATTCTTAATTATACGCATAATTTTCTTTAATGTAACGAATTGCATAAAATATTTGCATGTCAAACAAGTTGAACCTGAAGTCGTCCACCAGGCTACAGAGGCGATTGTTGGTAAGCATATTTTTGTTAAATCATGTTGCTCGGCAAACAAATAATCTGACTCAAGTAAATATCTGTTAAATATTTAAAAATACAAATTACTGGATTCTTAATTATACGCATAATTTTCTTTAATGTAACGAATTGCATAAAATATTTGCATGTCAAACAAGTTGAACCTGAAGTCGTCCACCAGGCTACAGAGGCGATTGTTGGTAAGCATATTTTTGTTAAATCATGTTGCTCGGCAAACAAATAATCTGACTCAAGTAAATATATGTTAAATATTTAAAAATACAAATTACTGGATTCTTAATTATACGCATAATTTTCTTTAATGTAACGAATTGCATAAAATATTTGCATGTCAAACAAGTTGAACCTGAAGTCGTCCACCAGGCTACAGAGGCGATTGTTGGTAAGCATATTTTTGTTAAATCATGTTACCCGGCACACAAATAATCAGACTCAAGTAAAAATTTTAAATATTTAAAATGGAAAATTACAGGATTTTAATTATACGCAATTTTTTTTTTTAAATTTTAGAACCGCCTTTCAAGAGAGCCAAGTTTAGCATGCCTGTGGCCGGTAAGAATAATTTATTAAATCATGTTACCCGGCACACAAATAATCAGACTCAAGTAAAAATGTTAAATATTTAAAAGGGAAAATTACAGGATTTTAATTATACGCAATTTTTTTTTAAATTTTAGAACCGCCTTTCAAGAGACCCAACTTTAGAATGCCTGTGGCCGGTAAGAATATTTTATTAAATCATGTTACCCGGCACACAAATAATCAGACTCAAGTAAAAATGTTAAATATTTAAAAGGGAAAATTACAGGATTTTAATTATACGCAATTTTTTTTTAAATTTTAGAACCGCCTTTCAAGAGACCCAAGTTTAGCATGCCTGTGGCCGGTAAGAATATTTTATTAAACCATGTTACCCGGCACACAAATAATCAGACTCAAGTAAAAATGTTAAATATTTAAAATGGAAAATTACAGGATTTTAATTATACGCAATTTTTTTTTTTAAATTTTAGAACCGCCTTTCAAGAGAGCCAAGTTTAGCATGCCTGTGGCCGGTAAGAATAATTTATTAAATCATGTTACCCGGCACACAAATAATCAGACTCAAGTAAAAATGTTAAATATTTAAAAGGGAAAATTACAGGATTTTAATTATACGCAATTTTTTTTAAAATTTTAGAACCGCCTTTCAAGAGACCCAACTTTAGAATGCCTGTGGCCGGTAAGAATATTTTATTAAATCATGTTACCCGGCACACAAATAATCAGACTCAAGTAAAAATGTTAAATATTTAAAAGGGAAAATTACAGGATTTTAATTATACGCAATTTTTTTTAAATTTTAGAACCGCCTTTCAAGAGACCCAAGTTTAGCATGCCTGTGGCCGGTAAGAATATTTTATTAAACCATGTTACCCGGCACACAAATAATCAGACTCAAGTAAAAATGTTAAATATTTAAAATGGAAAATTACAGGATTTTAATTATACGCAATTTTTTTTTTTTAAATTTTAGAACCGCCTTTCAAGAGAGCCAAGTTTAGCATGCCTGTGGCCGGTAAGAATATTTTATTAAATCATGTTACCCGGCACACAAATAATCAGACTCAAGTAAAAATGTTAAATATTTAAAAGGGAAAATTACAGGATTTTAATTATACGCAATTTTTTTTAAAATTTTAGAACCGCCTTTCAAGAGACCCAACTTTAGAATGCCTGTGGCCGGTAAGAATATTTTATTAAATCATGTTACCCGGCACACAAATAATCAGACTCAAGTAAAAATGTTAAATATTTAAAAGGGAAAATTACAGGATTTTAATTATACGCAATTTTTTTTTAAATTTTAGAACCGCCTTTCAAGAGACCCAAGTTTAGCATGCCTGTGGCCGGTAAGAATATTTTATTAAATCATGTTACCCGGCACACAAATAATCAGACTCAAGTAAAAATGTTAAATATTTAAAAGGGAAAATTACAGGATTTTAATTATACGCAATTTTTTTTTAAATTTTAGAACCGCCTGCAAAGAGGCAAAACATCTTTATGCCTGTGGCCGGTAATATTTTATTAAACCATGATACTTAATTAGCCCATAAATAATCTGAATTTAAAATTTAAAATGTTAAAATAAATAACAATTCAAAATGCTGGATTTCAATTATTTGCGGAATTTGCTTTGGTGTAACAAATTGCTTATAAGATTTGTACTTTTATGTGGATTAAACAAGTACAATTTAATTGTTTTCGATTATTAAATAAAGATAAATTTAAAAAATCTATTGGATCTAAAATTTGTTTTCTTATATTTTTAGAACAAGATCCTGCCATCCAAATTTCCATCCAGGAACAAATAGGTAAGAATATTTTATTAAATCATGTTACTCAGCACACAAATAATCTGATTTCGAAATTAAACAGTTAAAATAATTAAAAGTACAAAATACTGGATTCTAATTAATTGCTGAATTTTTTGGATTTGACAAATTGCTTAAAATAGTTGCACAATTACAGGGATTAAACGTGTAGAATCAGATTTTTTTATTTCGATTACTAAATAACGATAAATTTAAAAAATTCTATTTCAATCTAAAATTTGTTTTCTTATATTTTTAGAGGCATACCTCGCACCACTGCCTGATGATGAGGACGATGATGGTAAGCATATTTTTGTTAAATCATGTTACCCGGCACACAAATAAGCAGACTCAAGTAAAAATTTTAAATATTTAAAAGGGAAAATTACAGGATTTTAATTATACGCAATTTTTTTTTAAATTTTAGAACCGCCTTTCAAGAGACCCAAGTTTAGCATGCCTGTGGCCGGTAAGAATATTTTATTAAACCATGTTACCCGGCACACAAATAATCAGACTCAAGTAAAAATGTTAAATATTTAAAATGGAAAATTACAGGATTTTAATTATACGCAATTTTTTTTTTTTTAATTTTAGAACCGCCTTTCAAGAGAGCCAAGTTTAGCATGCCTGTGGCCGGTAAGAATATTTTATTAAATCATGTTACCCGGCACACAAATAATCAGACTCAAGTAAAAATGTTAAATATTTAAAAGGGAAAATTACAGGATTTTAATTATACGCAATTTTTTTTAAAATTTTAGAACCGCCTTTCAAGAGACCCAACTTTAGAATGCCTGTGGCCGGTAAGAATATTTTATTAAATCATGTTACCCGGCACACAAATAATCAGACTCAAGTAAAAATGTTAAATATTTAAAAGGGAAAATTACAGGATTTTAATTATACGCAATTTTTTTTTAAATTTTAGAACCGCCTGCAAAGAGGCAAAACATCTTTATGCCTGTGGCCGGTAATATTTTATTAAACCATGATACTTAATTAGCCCATAAATAATCTGAATTTAAAATTTAAAATGTTAAAATAAATAACAATTCAAAATGCTGGATTTCAATTATTTGCGGAATTTGCTTTGGTGTAACAAATTGCTTATAAGATTTGTACTTTTATGTGGATTAAACAAGTACAATTTAATTGTTTTCGATTATTAAATAAAGATAAATTTAAAAAATCTATTGGATCTAAAATTTGTTTTCTTATATTTTTAGAACAAGATCCTGCCATCCAAATTTCCATCCAGGAACAAATAGGTAAGAATATTTTATTAAATCATGTTACTCAGCACACAAATAATCTGATTTCGAAATTAAACAGTTAAAATAATTAAAAGTACAAAATACTGGATTCTAATTAATTGCTGATTTTTTTGGATTTGACAAATTGCTTAAAATAGTTGCACAATTACAGGGATTAAACGTGTAGAATCAGATTTTTTTATTTCGATTACTAAATAACGATAAATTTAAAAAATTCTATTTCAATCTAAAATTTGTTTTCTTATATTTTTAGAGGCATACCTCGCACCACTGCCTGATGATGAGGACGATGATGGTAAGCATATTTTTGTTAAATCATGTTACCCGGCACACAAATAAGCAGACTCAAGTAAAAATTTTAAATATTTAAAAGGGAAAATTACAGGATTTTAATTATACGCAATTTTTTTTTAAATTTTAGAACCGCTTTTCAAGAGACCCAAGTTTAGCATGCCTGTGGCCGGTAAGAATATTTTATTAAACCATGTTACCCGGCACACAAATAATCAGACTCAAGTAAAAATGTTAAATATTTAAAATGGAAAATTACAGGATTTTAATTATACGCAATTTTTTTTTTTAAATTTTAGAACCGCCTTTCAAGAGAGCCAAGTTTAGCATGCCTGTGGCCGGTAAGAATAATTTATTAAATCATGTTACCCGGCACACAAATAATCAGACTCAAGTAAAAATGTTAAATATTTAAAAGGGAAAATTACAGGATTTTAATTATACGCAATTTTTTTTTAAATTTTAGAACCGCCTTTCAAGAGACCCAACTTTAGAATGCCTGTGGCCGGTAAGAATATTTTATTAAATCATGTTACCCGGCACACAAATAATCAGACTCAAGTAAAAATGTTAAATATTTAAAAGGGAAAATTACAGGATTTTAATTATACGCAATTTTTTTTTAAATTTTAGAACCGCCTTTCAAGAGACCCAAGTTTAGCATGCCTGTGGCCGGTAAGAATATTTTATTAAACCATGTTACCCGGCACACAAATAATCAGACTCAAGTAAAAATGTTAAATATTTAAAATGGAAAATTACAGGATTTTAATTATACGCAATTTTTTTTAAAATTTTAGAACCGCCTTTCAAGAGACCCAACTTTAGAATGCCTGTGGCCGGTAAGAATATTTTATTAAATCATGTTACCCGGCACACAAATAATCAGACTCAAGTAAAAATGTTAAATATTTAAAAGGGAAAATTACAGGATTTTAATTATACGCAATTTTTTTTTAAATTTTAGAACCGCCTTTCAAGAGACCCAAGTTTAGCATGCCTGTGGCCGGTAAGAATATTTTATTAAATCATGTTACCCGGCACACAAATAATCAGACTCAAGTAAAAATGTTAAATATTTAAAAGGGAAAATTACAGGATTTTAATTATACGCAATTTTTTTTTAAATTTTAGAACCGCCTGCAAAGAGGCAAAACATCTTTATGCCTGTGGCCGGTAATATTTTATTAAACCATGATACTTAATTAGCCCATAAATAATCTGAATTTAAAATTTAAAATGTTAAAATAAATAACAATTCAAAATGCTGGATTTCAATTATTTGCGGAATTTGCTTTGGTGTAACAAATTGCTTATAAGATTTGTACTTTTATGTGGATTAAACAAGTACAATTTAATTGTTTTCGATTATTAAATAAAGATAAATTTAAAAAATCTATTGGATCTAAAATTTGTTTTCTTATATTTTTAGAACAAGATCCTGCCATCCAAATTTCCATCCAGGAACAAATAGGTAAGAATATTTTATTAAATCATGTTACTCAGCACACAAATAATCTGATTTCGAAATTAAACAGTTAAAATAATTAAAAGTACAAAATACTGGATTCTAATTAATTGCTGATTTTTTTGGATTTGACAAATTGCTTAAAATAGTTGCACAATTACAGGGATTAAACGTGTAGAATCAGATTTTTTTATTTCGATTACTAAATAACGATAAATTTAAAAAATTCTATTTCAATCTAAAATTTGTTTTCTTATATTTTTAGAGGCATACCTCGCACCACTGCCTGATGATGAGGACGATGATGGTAAGCATATTTTTGTTAAATCATGTTACCCGGCACACAAATAAGCAGACTCAAGTAAAAATTTTAAATATTTAAAAGGGAAAATTACAGGATTTTAATTATACGCAATTTTTTTTTAAATTTTAGAACCGCTTTTCAAGAGACCCAAGTTTAGCATGCCTGTGGCCGGTAAGAATATTTTATTAAACCATGTTACCCGGCACACAAATAATCAGACTCAAGTAAAAATGTTAAATATTTAAAATGGAAAATTACAGGATTTTAATTATACGCAATTTTTTTTTTTAAATTTTAGAACCGCCTTTCAAGAGAGCCAAGTTTAGCATGCCTGTGGCCGGTAAGAATAATTTATTAAATCATGTTACCCGGCACACAAATAATCAGACTCAAGTAAAAATGTTAAATATTTAAAAGGGAAAATTACAGGATTTTAATTATACGCAATTTTTTTTTAAATTTTAGAACCGCCTTTCAAGAGACCCAACTTTAGAATGCCTGTGGCCGGTAAGAATATTTTATTAAATCATGTTACCCGGCACACAAATAATCAGACTCAAGTAAAAATGTTAAATATTTAAAAGGGAAAATTACAGGATTTTAATTATACGCAATTTTTTTTTAAATTTTAGAACCGCCTTTCAAGAGACCCAAGTTTAGCATGCCTGTGGCCGGTAAGAATATTTTATTAAACCATGTTACCCGGCACACAAATAATCAGACTCAAGTAAAAATGTTAAATATTTAAAATGGAAAATTACAGGATTTTAATTATACGCAATTTTTTTTTTTAAATTTTAGAACCGCCTTTCAAGAGAGCCAAGTTTAGCATGCCTGTGGCCGGTAAGAATAATTTATTAAATCATGTTACCCGGCACACAAATAATCAGACTCAAGTAAAAATGTTAAATATTTAAAAGGGAAAATTACAGGATTTTAATTATACGCAATTTTTTTTTAAATTTTAGAACCGCCTTTCAAGAGACCCAACTTTAGAATGCCTGTGGCCGGTAAGAATATTTTATTAAATCATGTTACCCGGCACACAAATAATCAGACTCAAGTAAAAATGTTAAATATTTAAAAGGGAAAATTACAGGATTTTAATTATACGCAATTTTTTTTTAAATTTTAGAACCGCCTTTCAAGAGACCCAAGTTTAGCATGCCTGAATATTTGCATGTCAACGCGGATCAAACAAGTTGAATCAAATTTATATTTTTAGAACCAGAACGGGAAGAGGCAGAAGCGGCCATCATTGAACCAGAGGCAAACCAGCCCTCAGAGGCAGACCAGCCCTCAGCGGCCGTCATTGGTAAGTATATTTTTTTAAATCATGTTACTCGGCAAACAAATAATCTGACTCAAGTAAATATATGTTAAATATTTAAAAATACAAATTACTGGATTCTTAATTATACGCAAGTTTTTTTTTTATGTAACAAATGCTTAACATATTTGCATGTCAACGTGGATCAAACGAGTTGGATCAAATTTATATTTGTTCGATTACTAAATAATGATATAAAAGTTGATAAATCTTTAATTTTAATTTTACATTTGTTTTCTTTATATTTTTAGAACCTGAACCCATTTGGGAAGAGGCAGAGGCCATCATAGGTAAGCATTTTTTTTTTTAAATCATGTTACCCGGCACACAAATAATCGGACTCAAGTAAAAATGTTAAATAAAGGTACAAATTACTGGATTTTCATTATACGCAGAATTTTCTTTAATGTAACGAATTGCTAATAAGATTTGCACGTTTACTTGGATTAAACGAGAGAGAATTCTGGAAATTAACGAACCTAAATTTTGTTAGTAACAAATATTAATCAAACACTATTTTTTTTTTAGGAAGCCCGAAGGAAAGAAAACCAAGACCTTCTTCGAGAACTTAAAAGAAAGTCTACTATTCAAATTGTACCGGGTAAGAATATTATTATTTTATCATCTTACATAGCTTGTATGAAATAATCTAACCAGAACAGGCTGAACATGTTGTTACACCAACCATACAACCAGAACACGCTGTGCAAGCCGTTGCACACCAGTCATCAGCAAGCATATTTTTGTTAAATCATGTTACTCGGCACACAGATAATCGGATTCAAGTAAAAATTTAAATATTTAAAAGTACAAATTACTGGATTAATTATACGCAGAATTTTCTTTAATGTAACGAATTGCTTAAAATATTTGCACGTTTACGTCGATTAAAGAAATAGAATTAGATTTTTTTATTTCGATTAAATAATTGCAAATAAATAACAATTCTGCATTCCTTATCTAAAACAGTATTTTTAATGGTTTTAGATTTTTCCGATCCCTGGCCTGCCGCAAAAAAATCAGCCTTGGATAAAAAAAAGTAAGTGTTATATTAATTTTTTATGTAGTTTCAACTTTGGCATTATCAATCAATTTTTTTTCAATACTTCAATACCTACCGAAATTCTTACAAACCGTTTTGTTACAGAGGAAAAATTGAAAACAGGGGCAAAAAAGATTAATATTACTGGTAAGTTTAAACAATATTACTGTGGTCAGCGGGAAAAAACCCTTAATAATTTTTTTTTATGTTTTTAGCTTTCTTGCCCCCCGGCATTTAAAGATTAATTGGTAAGAATGTTTTTAAATCATATTAGCACACCAATAATCTGACTTAAATAAATATATGTTAAATATTTAACTAAAAATACAAATTACTGGATTCTTAATTATACGCAAGTTTTTTTTATGTAACAAATGCTTAAAATATTTGCAATTTATTTATATATACTCGGCAAACAAATAATCTGACTCAAGTAAATATATGTTAAATATTTAAAAATACAAATTACTGGATTCTTAATTATACGCAAGTTTTTTTTATGTAACAAATGCTTAAAATATTTGCAATTTATTTATATATACTCGGCAAACAAATGATCTGACTCAAGTAAATATATGTTAAATATTTAAAAATACAAATTACTAATTATAATTATACGCAGAATTGTCTTTGGAAGCCTTAAAAAGCGGGGCGAAAAAGATAAATCCTATTGGTATTTTTACAGCCTTAAAAATTAACCCAGATGAGGACGTTGAGCCACTAAACAGATCCCTAAGGGTTGCAAAGCGTAAATGTAAGTATCTTGTCTATGAATTATTTTTTACCCGGCACACAAATAATCTGACTCAAGTAAAAATTTAAATATTTTAAAATACAAATTACTAATTATAATTATACGCAGAATTGTCTTTGGAAACCTTTAAAAGCGGGGCGAAAAAGATAAATCTTATTGTTTTTTTTTGGTATTATTCTGTTGTTTGTTGTTATTTGCTGGATGAAAAAGTGACTGTGTTTAAAAGGTTTAATAACTTTTCTCTCGTTCTAGTGCAAAAACGACCTCATTGAGTTCAAAATAAAACCAGTCGACGAGGACTACAGTTACAGTAAGTATTACTTTATTAAATATACTAATACTAACATTATACTACTACTACTAATATTATACTACTACTACTAATACTACTACTAATACTAATATTATAAAACCTATAATTGTGACCGTCCACCCAGATCAAAAATTACTCAACGAAAACTAAAAAGTTATTTCTTGTTTATTTTAAGCTGTTTTTTAAAATTTAAATCATGGGAGTTGAAAACATTTTATACGACATTTGTTTGTTGCATGTTGATCCGTTAATTAAATTTAGTAGCTATTTAAATATTCGTCCGATTTGGATCATCAGTTTTTAGTTGTTTATTCAAATTTATTACTGGTTGGCATGTTAACGATATTCTAATGATCGGACATGATATTTAATCACCCCGTGTAACACTTAAGAACGCCGTATGGATCATGACTGATTGATTACTATTGTTATTTCAGAGGCCAACCACGTCCTCCACCACCTGGCCGTGGATTTAATGGTCCGTGTTAACACAGCCGTCAGTAAGTATTAATCAAACTTAATCTGCATGCCCCTATTTTTTATGGCATAATAAATAACATCCAATTTTATACGCAAGTTTTTTTTATGCAACAAATGCTTAAAATATTTGCAATTTATTTATATATACTCGGCAAACAAATGATCTGACTCAAGTAAATATATGTTAAATATGTATTTAAAAATACAAATTACTGGATTAATTATACGCAGAATTTTCTTTAATGTAACGAATTGCTTAAAATATTTGCATGTCAAACAAGTTGAACCTGAAGTCGTCCACCAGGCTACAGAGGCGATTGTTGGTAAGCATATTTTTGTTAAATCATGTTGCTCGGCAAACAAATAATCTGACTCAAGTAAATATCTGTTAAATATTTAAAAATACAAATTACTGGATTCTTAATTATACGCATAATTTTCTTTAATGTAACGAATTGCATAAAATATTTGCATGTCAAACAAGTTGAACCTGAAGTCGTCCACCAGGCTACAGAGGCGATTGTTGGTAAGCATATTTTTGTTAAATCATGTTGCTCGGCAAACAAATAATCTGACTCAAGTAAATATATGTTAAATATTTAAAAATACAAATTACTGGATTCTTAATTATACGCATAATTTTCTTTAATGTAACGAATTGCATAAAATATTTGCATGTCAAACAAGTTGAACCTGAAGTCGTCCACCAGGCTACAGAGGCGATTGTTGGTAAGCATATTTTTGTTAAATCATGTTACCCGGCACACAAATAATCAGACTCAAGTAAAAATTTTAAATATTTAAAATGGAAAATTACAGGATTTTAATTATACGCAATTTTTTTTTTTAAATTTTAGAACCGCCTTTCAAGAGAGCCAAGTTTAGCATGCCTGTGGCCGGTAAGAATAATTTATTAAATCATGTTACCCGGCACACAAATAATCAGACTCAAGTAAAAATGTTAAATATTTAAAAGGGAAAATTACAGGATTTTAATTATACGCAATTTTTTTTTAAATTTTAGAACCGCCTTTCAAGAGACCCAACTTTAGAATGCCTGTGGCCGGTAAGAATATTTTATTAAATCATGTTACCCGGCACACAAATAATCAGACTCAAGTAAAAATGTTAAATATTTAAAAGGGAAAATTACAGGATTTTAATTATACGCAATTTTTTTTTAAATTTTAGAACCGCCTTTCAAGAGACCCAAGTTTAGCATGCCTGTGGCCGGTAAGAATATTTTATTAAACCATGTTACCCGGCACACAAATAATCAGACTCAAGTAAAAATGTTAAATATTTAAAATGGAAAATTACAGGATTTTAATTATACGCAATTTTTTTTTTTAAATTTTAGAACCGCCTTTCAAGAGAGCCAAGTTTAGCATGCCTGTGGCCGGTAAGAATAATTTATTAAATCATGTTACCCGGCACACAAATAATCAGACTCAAGTAAAAATGTTAAATATTTAAAAGGGAAAATTACAGGATTTTAATTATACGCAATTTTTTTTAAAATTTTAGAACCGCCTTTCAAGAGACCCAACTTTAGAATGCCTGTGGCCGGTAAGAATATTTTATTAAATCATGTTACCCGGCACACAAATAATCAGACTCAAGTAAAAATGTTAAATATTTAAAAGGGAAAATTACAGGATTTTAATTATACGCAATTTTTTTTAAATTTTAGAACCGCCTTTCAAGAGACCCAAGTTTAGCATGCCTGTGGCCGGTAAGAATATTTTATTAAACCATGTTACCCGGCACACAAATAATCAGACTCAAGTAAAAATGTTAAATATTTAAAATGGAAAATTACAGGATTTTAATTATACGCAATTTTTTTTTTTTAAATTTTAGAACCGCCTTTCAAGAGAGCCAAGTTTAGCATGCCTGTGGCCGGTAAGAATATTTTATTAAATCATGTTACCCGGCACACAAATAATCAGACTCAAGTAAAAATGTTAAATATTTAAAAGGGAAAATTACAGGATTTTAATTATACGCAATTTTTTTTAAAATTTTAGAACCGCCTTTCAAGAGACCCAACTTTAGAATGCCTGTGGCCGGTAAGAATATTTTATTAAATCATGTTACCCGGCACACAAATAATCAGACTCAAGTAAAAATGTTAAATATTTAAAAGGGAAAATTACAGGATTTTAATTATACGCAATTTTTTTTTAAATTTTAGAACCGCCTTTCAAGAGACCCAAGTTTAGCATGCCTGTGGCCGGTAAGAATATTTTATTAAATCATGTTACCCGGCACACAAATAATCAGACTCAAGTAAAAATGTTAAATATTTAAAAGGGAAAATTACAGGATTTTAATTATACGCAATTTTTTTTTAAATTTTAGAACCGCCTGCAAAGAGGCAAAACATCTTTATGCCTGTGGCCGGTAATATTTTATTAAACCATGATACTTAATTAGCCCATAAATAATCTGAATTTAAAATTTAAAATGTTAAAATAAATAACAATTCAAAATGCTGGATTTCAATTATTTGCGGAATTTGCTTTGGTGTAACAAATTGCTTATAAGATTTGTACTTTTATGTGGATTAAACAAGTACAATTTAATTGTTTTCGATTATTAAATAAAGATAAATTTAAAAAATCTATTGGATCTAAAATTTGTTTTCTTATATTTTTAGAACAAGATCCTGCCATCCAAATTTCCATCCAGGAACAAATAGGTAAGAATATTTTATTAAATCATGTTACTCAGCACACAAATAATCTGATTTCGAAATTAAACAGTTAAAATAATTAAAAGTACAAAATACTGGATTCTAATTAATTGCTGAATTTTTTGGATTTGACAAATTGCTTAAAATAGTTGCACAATTACAGGGATTAAACGTGTAGAATCAGATTTTTTTATTTCGATTACTAAATAACGATAAATTTAAAAAATTCTATTTCAATCTAAAATTTGTTTTCTTATATTTTTAGAGGCATACCTCGCACCACTGCCTGATGATGAGGACGATGATGGTAAGCATATTTTTGTTAAATCATGTTACCCGGCACACAAATAAGCAGACTCAAGTAAAAATTTTAAATATTTAAAAGGGAAAATTACAGGATTTTAATTATACGCAATTTTTTTTTAAATTTTAGAACCGCCTTTCAAGAGACCCAAGTTTAGCATGCCTGTGGCCGGTAAGAATATTTTATTAAACCATGTTACCCGGCACACAAATAATCAGACTCAAGTAAAAATGTTAAATATTTAAAATGGAAAATTACAGGATTTTAATTATACGCAATTTTTTTTTTTTTAATTTTAGAACCGCCTTTCAAGAGAGCCAAGTTTAGCATGCCTGTGGCCGGTAAGAATATTTTATTAAATCATGTTACCCGGCACACAAATAATCAGACTCAAGTAAAAATGTTAAATATTTAAAAGGGAAAATTACAGGATTTTAATTATACGCAATTTTTTTTAAAATTTTAGAACCGCCTTTCAAGAGACCCAACTTTAGAATGCCTGTGGCCGGTAAGAATATTTTATTAAATCATGTTACCCGGCACACAAATAATCAGACTCAAGTAAAAATGTTAAATATTTAAAAGGGAAAATTACAGGATTTTAATTATACGCAATTTTTTTTTAAATTTTAGAACCGCCTGCAAAGAGGCAAAACATCTTTATGCCTGTGGCCGGTAATATTTTATTAAACCATGATACTTAATTAGCCCATAAATAATCTGAATTTAAAATTTAAAATGTTAAAATAAATAACAATTCAAAATGCTGGATTTCAATTATTTGCGGAATTTGCTTTGGTGTAACAAATTGCTTATAAGATTTGTACTTTTATGTGGATTAAACAAGTACAATTTAATTGTTTTCGATTATTAAATAAAGATAAATTTAAAAAATCTATTGGATCTAAAATTTGTTTTCTTATATTTTTAGAACAAGATCCTGCCATCCAAATTTCCATCCAGGAACAAATAGGTAAGAATATTTTATTAAATCATGTTACTCAGCACACAAATAATCTGATTTCGAAATTAAACAGTTAAAATAATTAAAAGTACAAAATACTGGATTCTAATTAATTGCTGATTTTTTTGGATTTGACAAATTGCTTAAAATAGTTGCACAATTACAGGGATTAAACGTGTAGAATCAGATTTTTTTATTTCGATTACTAAATAACGATAAATTTAAAAAATTCTATTTCAATCTAAAATTTGTTTTCTTATATTTTTAGAGGCATACCTCGCACCACTGCCTGATGATGAGGACGATGATGGTAAGCATATTTTTGTTAAATCATGTTACCCGGCACACAAATAAGCAGACTCAAGTAAAAATTTTAAATATTTAAAAGGGAAAATTACAGGATTTTAATTATACGCAATTTTTTTTTAAATTTTAGAACCGCTTTTCAAGAGACCCAAGTTTAGCATGCCTGTGGCCGGTAAGAATATTTTATTAAACCATGTTACCCGGCACACAAATAATCAGACTCAAGTAAAAATGTTAAATATTTAAAATGGAAAATTACAGGATTTTAATTATACGCAATTTTTTTTTTTAAATTTTAGAACCGCCTTTCAAGAGAGCCAAGTTTAGCATGCCTGTGGCCGGTAAGAATAATTTATTAAATCATGTTACCCGGCACACAAATAATCAGACTCAAGTAAAAATGTTAAATATTTAAAAGGGAAAATTACAGGATTTTAATTATACGCAATTTTTTTTTAAATTTTAGAACCGCCTTTCAAGAGACCCAACTTTAGAATGCCTGTGGCCGGTAAGAATATTTTATTAAATCATGTTACCCGGCACACAAATAATCAGACTCAAGTAAAAATGTTAAATATTTAAAAGGGAAAATTACAGGATTTTAATTATACGCAATTTTTTTTTAAATTTTAGAACCGCCTTTCAAGAGACCCAAGTTTAGCATGCCTGTGGCCGGTAAGAATATTTTATTAAACCATGTTACCCGGCACACAAATAATCAGACTCAAGTAAAAATGTTAAATATTTAAAATGGAAAATTACAGGATTTTAATTATACGCAATTTTTTTTAAAATTTTAGAACCGCCTTTCAAGAGACCCAACTTTAGAATGCCTGTGGCCGGTAAGAATATTTTATTAAATCATGTTACCCGGCACACAAATAATCAGACTCAAGTAAAAATGTTAAATATTTAAAAGGGAAAATTACAGGATTTTAATTATACGCAATTTTTTTTTAAATTTTAGAACCGCCTTTCAAGAGACCCAAGTTTAGCATGCCTGTGGCCGGTAAGAATATTTTATTAAATCATGTTACCCGGCACACAAATAATCAGACTCAAGTAAAAATGTTAAATATTTAAAAGGGAAAATTACAGGATTTTAATTATACGCAATTTTTTTTTAAATTTTAGAACCGCCTGCAAAGAGGCAAAACATCTTTATGCCTGTGGCCGGTAATATTTTATTAAACCATGATACTTAATTAGCCCATAAATAATCTGAATTTAAAATTTAAAATGTTAAAATAAATAACAATTCAAAATGCTGGATTTCAATTATTTGCGGAATTTGCTTTGGTGTAACAAATTGCTTATAAGATTTGTACTTTTATGTGGATTAAACAAGTACAATTTAATTGTTTTCGATTATTAAATAAAGATAAATTTAAAAAATCTATTGGATCTAAAATTTGTTTTCTTATATTTTTAGAACAAGATCCTGCCATCCAAATTTCCATCCAGGAACAAATAGGTAAGAATATTTTATTAAATCATGTTACTCAGCACACAAATAATCTGATTTCGAAATTAAACAGTTAAAATAATTAAAAGTACAAAATACTGGATTCTAATTAATTGCTGATTTTTTTGGATTTGACAAATTGCTTAAAATAGTTGCACAATTACAGGGATTAAACGTGTAGAATCAGATTTTTTTATTTCGATTACTAAATAACGATAAATTTAAAAAATTCTATTTCAATCTAAAATTTGTTTTCTTATATTTTTAGAGGCATACCTCGCACCACTGCCTGATGATGAGGACGATGATGGTAAGCATATTTTTGTTAAATCATGTTACCCGGCACACAAATAAGCAGACTCAAGTAAAAATTTTAAATATTTAAAAGGGAAAATTACAGGATTTTAATTATACGCAATTTTTTTTTAAATTTTAGAACCGCTTTTCAAGAGACCCAAGTTTAGCATGCCTGTGGCCGGTAAGAATATTTTATTAAACCATGTTACCCGGCACACAAATAATCAGACTCAAGTAAAAATGTTAAATATTTAAAATGGAAAATTACAGGATTTTAATTATACGCAATTTTTTTTTTTAAATTTTAGAACCGCCTTTCAAGAGAGCCAAGTTTAGCATGCCTGTGGCCGGTAAGAATAATTTATTAAATCATGTTACCCGGCACACAAATAATCAGACTCAAGTAAAAATGTTAAATATTTAAAAGGGAAAATTACAGGATTTTAATTATACGCAATTTTTTTTTAAATTTTAGAACCGCCTTTCAAGAGACCCAACTTTAGAATGCCTGTGGCCGGTAAGAATATTTTATTAAATCATGTTACCCGGCACACAAATAATCAGACTCAAGTAAAAATGTTAAATATTTAAAAGGGAAAATTACAGGATTTTAATTATACGCAATTTTTTTTTAAATTTTAGAACCGCCTTTCAAGAGACCCAAGTTTAGCATGCCTGTGGCCGGTAAGAATATTTTATTAAACCATGTTACCCGGCACACAAATAATCAGACTCAAGTAAAAATGTTAAATATTTAAAATGGAAAATTACAGGATTTTAATTATACGCAATTTTTTTTTTTAAATTTTAGAACCGCCTTTCAAGAGAGCCAAGTTTAGCATGCCTGTGGCCGGTAAGAATAATTTATTAAATCATGTTACCCGGCACACAAATAATCAGACTCAAGTAAAAATGTTAAATATTTAAAAGGGAAAATTACAGGATTTTAATTATACGCAAATTTTTTTTAAATTTTAGAACCGCCTTTCAAGAGACCCAACTTTAGAATGCCTGTGGCCGGTAAGAATATTTTATTAAATCATGTTACCCGGCACACAAATAATCAGACTCAAGTAAAAATGTTAAATATTTAAAAGGGAAAATTACAGGATTTTAATTATACGCAATTTTTTTTTAAATTTTAGAACCGCCTTTCAAGAGACCCAAGTTTAGCATGCCTGAATATTTGCATGTCAACGCGGATCAAACAAGTTGAATCAAATTTATATTTTTAGAACCAGAACGGGAAGAGGCAGAAGCGGCCATCATTGAACCAGAGGCAAACCAGCCCTCAGAGGCAGACCAGCCCTCAGCGGCCGTCATTGGTAAGTATATTTTTTTAAATCATGTTACTCGGCAAACAAATAATCTGACTCAAGTAAATATATGTTAAATATTTAAAAATACAAATTACTGGATTCTTAATTATACGCAAGTTTTTTTTTTATGTAACAAATGCTTAACATATTTGCATGTCAACGTGGATCAAACGAGTTGGATCAAATTTATATTTGTTCGATTACTAAATAATGATATAAAAGTTGATAAATCTTTAATTTTAATTTTACATTTGTTTTCTTTATATTTTTAGAACCTGAACCCATTTGGGAAGAGGCAGAGGCCATCATAGGTAAGCATTTTTTTTTTAAAATCATGTTACCCGGCACACAAATAATCGGACTCAAGTAAAAATGTTAAATAAAGGTACAAATTACTGGATTTTCATTATACGCAGAATTTTCTTTAATGTAACGAATTGCTAATAAGATTTGCACGTTTACTTGGATTAAACGAGAGAGAATTCTGGAAATTAACGAACCTAAATTTTGTTAGTAACAAATATTAATCAAACACTATTTTTTTTTTAGGAAGCCCGAAGGAAAGAAAACCAAGACCTTCTTCGAGAACTTAAAAGAAAGTCTACTATTCAAATTGTACCGGGTAAGAATATTATTATTTTATCATCTTACATAGCTTGTATGAAATAATCTAACCAGAACAGGCTGAACATGTTGTTACACCAACCATACAACCAGAACACGCTGTGCAAGCCGTTGCACACCAGTCATCAGCAAGCATATTTTTGTTAAATCATGTTACTCGGCACACAGATAATCGGATTCAAGTAAAAATTTAAATATTTAAAAGTACAAATTACTGGATTAATTATACGCAGAATTTTCTTTAATGTAACGAATTGCTTAAAATATTTGCACGTTTACGTCGATTAAAGAAATAGAATTAGATTTTTTTATTTCGATTAAATAATTGCAAATAAATAACAATTCTGCATTCCTTATCTAAAACAGTATTTTTAATGGTTTTAGATTTTTCCGATCCCTGGCCTGCCGCAAAAAAATCAGCCTTGGATAAAAAAAAGTAAGTGTTATATTAATTTTTTATGTAGTTTCAACTTTGGCATTATCAATCAATTTTTTTTCAATACTTCAATACCTACCGAAATTCTTACAAACCGTTTTGTTACAGAGGAAAAATTGAAAACAGGGGCAAAAAAGATTAATATTACTGGTAAGTTTAAACAATATTACTGTGGTCAGCGGGAAAAAACCCTTAATAATTTTTTTTTATGTTTTTAGCTTTCTTGCCCCCCGGCATTTAAAGATTAATTGGTAAGAATGTTTTTAAATCATATTAGCACACCAATAATCTGACTTAAATAAATATATGTTAAATATTTAACTAAAAATACAAATTACTGGATTCTTAATTATACGCAAGTTTTTTTTATGTAACAAATGCTTAAAATATTTGCAATTTATTTATATATACTCGGCAAACAAATAATCTGACTCAAGTAAATATATGTTAAATATTTAAAAATACAAATTACTGGATTCTTAATTATACGCAAGTTTTTTTTATGTAACAAATGCTTAAAATATTTGCAATTTATTTATATATACTCGGCAAACAAATGATCTGACTCAAGTAAATATATGTTAAATATTTAAAAATACAAATTACTAATTATAATTATACGCAGAATTGTCTTTGGAAGCCTTAAAAAGCGGGGCGAAAAAGATAAATCCTATTGGTATTTTTACAGCCTTAAAAATTAACCCAGATGAGGACGTTGAGCCACTAAACAGATCCCTAAGGGTTGCAAAGCGTAAATGTAAGTATCTTGTCTATGAATTATTTTTTACCCGGCACACAAATAATCTGACTCAAGTAAAAATTTAAATATTTTAAAATACAAATTACTAATTATAATTATACGCAGAATTGTCTTTGGAAACCTTTAAAAGCGGGGCGAAAAAGATAAATCTTATTGTTTTTTTTTGGTATTATTCTGTTGTTTGTTGTTATTTGCTGGATGAAAAAGTGACTGTGTTTAAAAGGTTTAATAACTTTTCTCTCGTTCTAGTGCAAAAACGACCTCATTGAGTTCAAAATAAAACCAGTCGACGAGGACTACAGTTACAGTAAGTATTACTTTATTAAATATACTAATACTAACATTATACTACTACTACTAATATTATACTACTACTACTAATACTACTACTAATACTAATATTATAAAACCTATAATTGTGACCGTCCACCCAGATCAAAAATTACTCAACGAAAACTAAAAAGTTATTTCTTGTTTATTTTAAGCTGTTTTTTAAAATTTAAATCATGGGAGTTGAAAACATTTTATACGACATTTGTTTGTTGCATGTTGATCCGTTAATTAAATTTAGTAGCTATTTAAATATTCGTCCGATTTGGATCATCAGTTTTTAGTTGTTTATTCAAATTTATTACTGGTTGGCATGTTAACGATATTCTAATGATCGGACATGATATTTAATCACCCCGTGTAACACTTAAGAACGCCGTATGGATCATGACTGATTGATTACTATTGTTATTTCAGAGGCCAACCACGTCCTCCACCACCTGGCCGTGGATTTAATGGTCCGTGTTAACACAGCCGTCAGTAAGTATTAATCAAACTTAATCTGCATGCCCCTATTTTTTATGGCATAATAAATAACATCCAATTTTATACGCAAGTTTTTTTTATGCAACAAATGCTTAAAATATTTGCAATTTATTTATATATACTCGGCAAACAAATGATCTGACTCAAGTAAATATATGTTAAATATGTATTTAAAAATACAAATTACTGGATTAATTATACGCAGAATTTTCTTTAATGTAACGAATTGCTTAAAATATTTGCACCTAAATTTTGTTAGTAACAAATATTAATCAAACACTATTTTTTTTTAGAAGGCAAGAAGGCAAGAAAACAAATAGCTTCTTCGGGCGCTAAGGCCCAGTCAATGTGTACCTGGTAAGAATATTATTATTTTATCATCTTACATAGCTTGCATGAAATAATCTAAAGCTGTTTTGAAATTTATTTATATATACTCGGCACACAAATAATCTGACTCAAGTAAATATATGTTAAATATTTAAAAATACAAATTACTGGATTCTTAATTATACGCAAGTTTTTTTTTATGTAACAAATGCTTAAAATATTTGCAATTTATTTATATATACTCGACACACAAATAATCTGACTCAAGTAAATATATGTTAAATATTTAAAAGTACAAATTACTGGATTAATTATACGCATAATTTTCTTTAATGTAACGAATTGCTTAAAATATTTGCACGTTTACGTCGATTAAACGTGTAGAATCAGATTTTTTTAATTTCGATTACTAAATAACGATAAATTTAAAAAATTCAATTTCAATCTAAAATTTGTTTTCTTATATTTTTAGAACAAGAACCTGCTGGAGAAATATCTATCCAGGAACAAATAGGTAAGAATATTTTATTAAATCATGTTACTCAGCACACAAATAATCTGATTTCGAAATTAAACAGTTAAAATAATTAAAAGTACAAAATACTGGATTCTTAATTATACGCAAGTTTTTTTTTATTTAACGAATGCTTAAAATATTTGCAATTTATTTACTCGTTTGATCCACGTTGACATGCAAATAATCTGACTCAAGTAAATATATGTTAAATATTTAAAAATACAAATTACTGGATTCTTAATTATACGCAAATTTTTTTTATGTAACAAATGCTTAAAATATTTGCAATTTATTTATATATACTCGACACACAAATAATCTGACTCAAGTAAATATAATGTTAAATATTTAAAAATACAAATTACTGGATTCTTAATTATACGCAAGTTTTTTTTATGTAACAAATGCTTAAAATATTTGCAATTTATTTATATATACTCGGCACACAAATAATCTGACTTAAGTAAATATATGTTAAATATTTAAAAGTACAAATTACTGGATTAATTATACGCAGAATTTTCTTCAATGTAACGAATTGCTTAAAATATTTGCACGTTTACGTCGATTAAACGTGTAGAATCAGATTTTTTTAATTTCGATTACTAAATAACCATAAATTTAAAAAATTCAATTTTAATCTAAAATTTGTTTTCTTATATTTTTAGAACAAGAACCTGTTAGAGTCCCAGTCCTGTCTATCCAGGAACAAATAGGTAAGAATATTTTATTAAATCATGTTACTCAGCACACACTGATTTCGAAATTAAACAGTTAAAATAATTAAAAGTACAAAATACTGGATTCTAATTAAATGCTGAATTTTTTGGATGTGACAAATTGCTTAAAATAGTTGCACATTTACAGGGATTAAACGTGTAGAATCAGGTTTTTTTATTTCGATTACTAAATAACGATAAATTTAAAAAATTCAATTTTTATCTAAAATTTGTTTTCTTATATTTTTAGAGGCATATCCGGCACCGCTGCCGCTAGATGAGGATGATGATGATGGTAAGCATATTTTTGTTAAATCATGTTACTCGGCAAACAAATAATCTGACTCAAGTAAATATATGTTAAATATTTAAAAATACAAATTACTCGATTCTTAATTATACGCAAGTTTTTTTTATGTAACAAATGCTTAAAATATTTGCAATTTATTTATATATACTCGGCACACAAATAATTTGACTCAAGTAAATATATGTTAAATATTTAAAAATACAAATTACTGGATTCTTAATTATACGCAAGTTTTTTTTTTATGTAACAAATGCTTATTTAATCTAAAATTCGTTATTTTTTATATTTCTAGATCCAGAACACACACAAGCCGTTGTTGCACCTCCCGGCATTCAACGAATAATTGGTAAGAATGTTTTTAAATCATATTAGCACACCAATAATCTGACTCAAGTAAAAATTTTTCTGTGATGTAACAAATTGCTTAAAATATTTACACGTTTACGCCGATAAAAAAAATAGAATCGGATTTATTTCTATTCGATTATTAAATAATTACAAATAAATAGCAATTCTGCATTCCTTATCTAAAACAGTATTTTTAATGGTTTTAGATTTCACGGACCCATATCCGAAAACAAAGGCCTTAGCATTGGGCAAAAAAAGTAAGTGTTATATTAATTTTTTATGTATGTTTTTTTTTTTTAATGTATTTAGCTTTCGTGCCTCCCGGCATTCAAAGAATAATTGGTAAGAATGTTTTTAAATCATATCACCACACCAATAATCTGACTTAAGTAATACAATTTATGTGCTTAAAATATTTGCTCGTTTACGTCGATTAAACGTGTAAAAGAATATTTTCTTAAATTCATGTTACTCGGCAAACAAATAATGTGACTCAAGTAAATATATCTTAAATACAGTGCAACCTCTATAATCCGAACACACTAATCCGACCTTTGACATTCTAAAGTCATAGTCCGAACGCACCTCGCTAATCCGAACTATGCAAGTATTTTTCTGCATAAACGTAGAATTTATGAGCATCATTGACATGGTTTATTCACCGTTTCGTGTATTTAATTACAAATAGTAGGTAGATACTTAGTCTGGTGGATTCACTTATAAGCAATAAATAAATTGGCAACCAAATCAATTTTATTATTGTTATGAACTTTACTGGTGTTTCTAAACCTTAAAGGAAGCGCAAAGACAAATAGAAAATGAAAGATAAAATTATTTTTTGAAAGTTGAAACCACAAAAAAAAACATTAAATAAATTCTGTAAATAAAATAATAATAGAACATAAAAAAATCATTGCTATATGAAATTGAATAAACTAGTTAGCCTTTATGTTAATCAAAATGTGCGTAAATCCTTGCCGCCAGCAAAGGATTTCTTTCGCCTTCTCTCAAGCAATAAGCCACATCAATTTGCTCTTGTAGAGTTAAATTAATTGTGGAAATGCTATAAATACAAGAAATAAATGATAAGTTTTCGACGTTAGTAAAGTAAACAGTCAGCTTTTTCGATTTCCACGGTACCCTATTTGCTTTAACAACGATTACAAAGAAAAAAATCGAATATCTTGAAAAGTATGAGTTTTGGGTATAGGACATACTTAACAAAAAATGAAGCTCTCTTAAAGACGAATTCGATGACATAAGAAAATACAGGGGTTTGCATTTGAAAAAACTGAATTGCGAGCTTTTGAAAATCAGGAAAGTTGGCACCTATTTATGAACACCCTGTATGCGTGATTCAAAATTTATCGAATCGAGCTAATAGAGCAATGTTTTTTGCATGTCCTTACCAAATTACAACTCTGTGCTTCGAAAAATGACTTCAAGACAATTTTTTAAATAGACTTAAAATCTTGAAAAATTCTGAAAATTATTTTTTTTTAGTGACAAGGCCGCATAAAAACCTGTACTATTTTATATCGATGTAAAGCTAAAATGAAGGCGGTCAAGAATATTAAATAAAAAATGGGGTGTTGTATTTGAAATATAAAAGTTGCTATTGCTTCCAGAGAGGTGACTCACCCTGTATATTTGAAAATATTTTTATCGTGTTCGGAAGAAAAAACTGTATGGAATACTGTTTGAATCAACTTCTTACCTCAAACCGTTTAGCCACAATCTCCCGATCCGCCACTAATGACTCACCCTGTATGTTAAATATTTAAAAATACAAATTACTGGATTCTTAATTATACGCAAGTTTTTTTTATGTAACAAATGCTTAAAATATTTGCAATTTATTTATATATACTCGGCACACAAATAATCTGACTCAAGTAAATATATGTTAAATATTTAAAAATACAAATTACTGGATATTAATTATACGCAGAATTTTCTTTAATGTAACGAATTGCTTAAAATATTTGCACATTTTTTTTTTAAATTTTAGAACCACCTGTCAAGAGGACAAAGGTCTACATGCCTGTGGCCGGTAAAAATATTTTATTAAACCATCATACTTAATTAGTCCATAAATAATCTGAATTTAACTGGATTCTTAATTATACGCAAGTTTCTTTTTTAATGTAACAAATGCTTAAAATATTTGCAATTTATTTATATATACTTGGCACACAAATAAGCTGACTCAAGTAAATATATGTTAAATATTTAAAAATACAAATTACTGGATATTAATTATACGCAGAATTTTCTTTAATGTAACGAATTGCTTAAAATATTTGCACATTTTTTTTTTAAATTTTAGAACCACCTGTCAAGAGGACAAAGGTCTACATGCCTGTGGCCGGTAAAAATATTTTATTAAACCATCATACTTAATTAGTCCATAAATAATCTGAATTTAACTGGATTCTTAATTATACGCAAGTTTCTTTTTTAATGTAACAAATGCTTAAAATATTTGCAATTTATTTATATATACTTGGCACACAAATAAGCTGACTCAAGTAAATATATGTTAAATATTTAAAAATACAAATTACTGGATATTAATTATACGCAGAATTTTCTTTAATGTAACGAATTGCTTAAAATATTTGCACATTTTTTTTTTAAATTTTAGAACCACCTGTCAAGAGGACAAAGGTCTACATGCCTGTGGCCGGTAAAAATATTTTATTAAACCATCATACTTAATTAGTCCATAAATAATCTGAATTTAACTGGATTCTTAATTATACGCAAGTTTCTTTTTTAATGTAACAAATGCTTAAAATATTTGCAATTTATTTATATATACTTGGCACACAAATAAGCTGACTCAAGTAAATATATGTTAAATATTTAAAAATACAAATTACTGGATATTAATTATACGCAGAATTTTCTTTAATGTAACGAATTGCTTAAAATATTTGCACATTTTTTTTTTTAATTTTAGAACCACCTGTCAAGAGGACAAAGGTCTACATGCCTGTGGCCGGTAAAAATATTTTATTAAACCATCATACTTAATTAGTCCATAAATAATCTGAATTTAACTGGATTCTTAATTATACGCAAGTTTCTTTTTTAATGTAACAAATGCTTAAAATATTTGCAATTTATTTATATATACTTGGCACACAAATAAGCTGACTCAAGTAAATATATGTTAAATATTTAAAAATACAAATTACTGGATATTAATTATACGCAGAATTTTCTTTAATGTAACGAATTGCTTAAAATATTTGCACATTTTTTTTTTAAATTTTAGAACCACCTGTCAAGAGGACAAAGGTCTACATGCCTGTGGCCGGTAAAAATATTTTATTAAACCATCATACTTAATTAGTCCATAAATAATCTGAATTTAACTGGATTCTTAATTATACGCAAGTTTCTTTTTTAATGTAACAAATGCTTAAAATATTTGCAATTTATTTATATATACTTGGCACACAAATAAGCTGACTCAAGTAAATATATGTTAAATATTTAAAAATACAAATTACTGGATATTAATTATACGCAGAATTTTCTTTAATGTAACGAATTGCTTAAAATATTTGCACATTTTTTTTTTAAATTTTAGAACCACCTGTCAAGAGGACAAAGGTCTACATGCCTGTGGCCGGTAAAAATATTTTATTAAACCATCATACTTAATTAGTCCATAAATAATCTGAATTTAACTGGATTCTTAATTATACGCAAGTTTCTTTTTTAATGTAACAAATGCTTAAAATATTTGCAATTTATTTATATATACTTGGCACACAAATAAGCTGACTCAAGTAAATATATGTTAAATATTTAAAAATACAAATTACTGGATATTAATTATACGCAGAATTTTCTTTAATGTAACGAATTGCTTAAAATATTTGCACATTTTTTTTTTAAATTTTAGAACCACCTGTCAAGAGGACAAAGGTCTACATGCCTGTGGCCGGTAAAAATATTTTATTAAACCATCATACTTAATTAGTCCATAAATAATCTGAATTTAACTGGATTCTTAATTATACGCAAGTTTCTTTTTTAATGTAACAAATGCTTAAAATATTTGCAATTTATTTATATATACTCGGCACACAAATAATCTGACTCAAGTAAATATATGTTAAATATTTAAAAATACAAATTACTGGATATTAATTATACGCAGAATTTTCTTTAATGTAACGAATTGCTTAAAATATTTGCACATTTTTTTTTTAAATTTTAGAACCACCTGTCAAGAGGACAAAGGTCTACATGCCTGTGGCCGGTAAAAATATTTTATTAAACCATCATACTTAATTAGTCCATAAATAATCTGAATTTAACTGGATTCTTAATTATACGCAAGTTTCTTTTTTAATGTAACAAATGCTTAAAATATTTGCAATTTATTTATATATACTTGGCACACAAATAAGCTGACTCAAGTAAATATATGTTAAATATTTAAAAATACAAATTACTGGATATTAATTATACGCAGAATTTTCTTTAATGTAACGAATTGCTTAAAATATTTGCACATTTTTTTTTTAAATTTTAGAACCACCTGTCAAGAGGACAAAGGTCTACATGCCTGTGGCCGGTAAAAATATTTTATTAAACCATCATACTTAATTAGTCCATAAATAATCTGAATTTAACTGGATTCCTAATTATACGCAAGTTTCTTTTTTAATGTAACAAATGCTTAAAATATTTGCAATTTATTTACATATACTCGGCACACAAATAATCTGACTCAAGTAAATATATGTTAAATATTTAAAAATACAAATTACTGGATTCTTAATTATACGCAAGTTTTTTTATGTAACAAATGCTTAAAATATTTGCAATTTATTTATATATACTCGGCACACAAATAATCTGACTCAAGTAAAAATTTAAATATTTAAAAATACAAGATAAGTACATCAACCAATGGGGGATGGTCCCATTTGTAAGTATTAAGTTTCAGAAGACTTTTTTTAATTTTACACAAAATATATGCTTATTGTATACAATTTGTTTGTCGTAAAGTCCAGCAAATTTTCCTGTTCATTAATAAATAAGACTTCGAAATTAAAACTAAATCTTGGATTAAAGTTTTGTGTGCCTTTGAAAATTTCCCTTAACTTTTGGGTTTTACTAAAATTCTGTTGTTTGTTGTTATTTGCTGGACGCCTAAGTGACTGTGTTTAAAAGGTTTAATAACTTTTCTCTCGTTCTAGTGTCTAGTGTAAAAACGAGCTCATAAATTTTAAAATGAAAATTATGGACGAGGACTACACTCCCAGTAAGTATTATTTAATATTTAATAAGTACCTATAATTGTGACCGTCCACCCAGATCAAAAATTACTGGATTCTTAATTATACGCAAGTTTTTTTTTATGTAACAAATGCTTAAAATATTTGCAATTTATTTATATATACTCGACACACAAATAATCTGACTTAAGTAAATATATGTTAAATATCTAAAAGCACAAATTACTGGATTAATTATACGCATAATTTTCTTTAATGTAACGAATTGCTTAAAATATTTGCACGTTTACGTCGATTAAACGTGTAGAATCAGATTTTTTAAATTTCGATTACTAAATAACGATAAATTTAAAAAATTCAATTTTAATCTAAAATTTGTTTTCTTATATTTTTAGAACAAGAACCTGCTGGAGAAATATCTATCCAGGAACAAATAGGTAAGAATATTTTATTAAATCATGTTACTCAGCACACAAATAATCTGATTTCGAAATTAAACAGTTAAAATAATTAAAAGTACAAAATACTGGATTCTTAATTATACGCAAGTTTTTTTTAATTTAACGAATGCTTAAAATATTTGCAATTTATTTACTCGTTTGATCCACGTTGACATGCAAATAATCTGACTCAAGTAAATATATGTTAAATATTTAAAAATACAAATTACTGGATTCTTAATTATACGCAAGTTTTTTTTTATGTAACAAATGCTTAAAATATTTGCAATTTATTTATATATACTCGGCACACAAATAATCTGACTCAAGTAAATATATGTTAAATATTTAAAAGTACAAATTACTGGATTCTTAATTATACGCAAGTTTTTTATGTAACAAATGCTTAAAATATTTGCAATTTATTTATATATACTCGGCAAACAAATGATCTGACTCAAGTAAATATATGTTAAACATTTAAAAATACAAATTACTGGATTCTTAATTATACGCAAGTTTTTTTTATGTAACAAATGCTTAAAATATTTGCAATTTATTTATATATACTCGACACAAACAATCTGACTCAAGTAAATATATGTTAAATATTTAAAAATACAAATTACTGGATTCTTAATTATACGCAAGTTTTTTTTTTATGTAACAAATGCTTAAAATATTTGCAATTTATTTATATATACTCGGCACACAAATAATCTGACTCAAGTAAATATATGTTAAATATTTAAAAATACAAATTACTGGATTCTTAATTATACGCAAGTTTTTTTTTATGTAACAAATGCTTAACATATTTGCATGTCAACTTGGATCAAACGAGTTGGATCAAATTTATGTAACATGATTTAACAAAAATATGCTTACCGACAATCGCCTCCGTAGCCTGGACGACTTCTGGTTCAAAAAATATTTTTAAAAAAACAAATGTTAAATTAAAATTAAAGCGTTATTAAATTTTACGTCATTATTAAGTGGTTAAAACAACGTAGAGTTATTGTTCATTTTATTTTAATTACTTTTTTTTTAAATCCGTTCTGTTTATAGTTTTAAGGCATTAGTAAATAAGCATATTGTTTTAAATCATGTTACTCGGCAAACAAATAATCTGACTCAAGTAAAAATGATAAAAGTACAAATTACTGGATTTTCATTATACGCAGAATTTTCTTTAATGTAACGAATTGCTTAAAATATTTGCACGTTTACGTCGATTAAAGAAATAGAATGAGATTTATTTCTATTCGATTATTAACCTTTGGGTTTTACTAAAATTCTGTTGTTTGTTGTTATTTGCTGGACGCCAAAGTGACTGTGTTTAGAAGGTTTAATAACTTTTCTCTCGTTCTAGTGCAAAAACGACCTCATTAATTACAAAATCAAAACAATGGACGAGGAATACAGCTACAGTAAGTATTATTTAATATTTAATAAGTACCTATAATAGTGACCGTCCACCCAGATCAAAAATTACTCAACCAAAACTAAAAAATTATTTTTTGTCTATTTTAAGCTGTTTTTTAAAATTTAAATCATGGGAGTTGAAAACATTTTATACGACATTTGTTTGTTGCATGTTGATCCATTAATTAAATTTAGTATTTAAATATTCGTCCGATTTGGATCATCAGCTTTTAGTTGTTTATTCAAATTTATTACTGGTTGGCATGTTAACGATATTCTTATGATCGGACATGATATTTAATCACCCCGTGTAATACTTAAGAACGCCGTATGGATCATGACTGATTGATTACTATTGTTATTTCAGAGGCCAACCACGTCCTCCACCACCTGGCCGTGGATTTAATGGTCCGTGTTAACACAGCCGTCAGTAAGTATTAATCAAACTTAATCTGCATGCCCCTATTTTTTATAGCATAATAAATAACATCCAATTTTATACGCAAGTTTTTTTTATGTAACAAATGCTTAAAATATTTGCAATTTATTTATATATACTCGACACACAAATAATCTGTCTCAAGTAAATATATGTTAAATATTTAAAAATACAAATTACTGGATTCTTAATTATACGCAAGTTTTTTATGTAACAAATGCTTAAAATATTTGCAATTTATTTATATATACTCGGCACACAAATAATCTGACTCAAGTAAATATATGTTAAATATTTAAAAATACAAATTACTGGATTCTTAATTATACGCAAGTTTTTTTTTATGTAACAAATGCTTAACATATTTGCATGTCAACGTGGATCAAACGAGTTGGATCAAATTTATATTTGTTCGATTACTAAATAATGATATAAAAGTTGATATATTTTTAATTTTAATTTAATATTTTTTTTTTTTAATTAATTTTAGAACCAGAGGCAGACGACCAGCAGTCCTCAGCGGCCGTCATTGGTAAGCATATTTTTTTAAATCATGTTACTCGGCAAACAAATAATCTGACTCAAGTAAATATATGTTAAATATTTAAAAATACAAATTACTGGATTCTTAATTATACGCAGAATTTTCTTTAATGTAACGAATTGCTTAAAATATGTGCACGTTTACGTCGATTAAAGAAATAGAATGAGATTTATTTCTATTCGATTATTAACCTTTGGGTTTTACTAAAATTCTGTTGTTTGTTGTTATTTGCTGGACGCCAAAGTGACTGTGTTTAGAAGGTTTAATAACTTTTCTCTCGTTCTAGTGTAAAAACGAGCTCATCGAGCACAGGATAGATAAAGTAGACGAGGAATACAGCTACAGTAAGTATTATTTAATATTTAATAAGTAACTATAATTGTGACCGTCCACCCAGATCAAAAATTACTCAACGAAAACTAAAAAATTATTTCTTGTTTATTTTAAGCTGTTTTTTTAAAACTTAAATCATGGGAGTTGAAAACATTTTATACGACATTTGTTTGTTGCATGTTGATCCGTTAATTAAATTTAGTAGCTATTTAAATATTCGTCCGATTTTGATCATCAGTTTTTAGTTGTTTATTCAAATTTATTACTGGTTGGCATGTTAACGATATTCTAATGATCGGACATGATATTTAATCACCCCGTGTAACACTTAAGAACGCCGTATGGATCATGACTGATTGATTACTATTGTTATTTCAGAGGCCAACCACGTCCTCCACCACCTGGCGGTAGATCTGATGGTCAGAGTTAATACGGCTGTCAGTAAGTATTAATCAAACTTAATTACATAAAAACAATTGAAAAATCCGATCTGTTTACTTAAGTCATCAGTGAATAAATATATTTTTTAATTGTTTAGAGTTATATTTTGGTTTTAGTTTAATACTAGGTTATTTTTTAATTATTTCCATAAAAACAAAACCAAAACCGTTTATAGTTTTAAGTCATTACTGAATAAATATATTTTTTTAATTATTAAGAGTTATATTTTGGTTTTAAGTTTATTACTAGTTTTTTTTTTTAATTACTTAAAAACAAAACAAAAAACACAAAATATATGTATACCCAGGTATTGAGTAATTTGTTTGAATAGTTTGTTAATTAGAGCAATCTATCTTTAGAAGTTCGAATTGTATTAGGTAACGTTATAAATACAATATAACTTTCTGAATCACAGTGTGTATGCTGTCCACTGGCATTGTTATAAATTAATGAATATATTAATGCTATAAATACAATATAACTAGATCTAGACAAAAGCTTTAAAAACAATATGTTCTTTAATTGCTTTCCATCGTCAATATATAAACAGTCTGTATTTGGGTTTTCAGTTTTCATTGGCCCTTCCTCTTCTTTCTGCCAATGACAAATGGAAATGCAAATACAAGCATGTTAACAAGAAAAACACAAAATTTAAACTCAAACAAATATTCTGTTTAGTTTATACTTTTTTCATTAGTGAATAAGTATATTTTTTTAATTATTAAGAGTTGTATTTTGGTTTTTATTTTAATACTAGAGTTATTGTTTATTTTTATTTAATTACATAAAAACCAATACAAAACTCTTCTACAGTTTATACTTTTATAAGATTTATATTTTAGTAAATTGGAGTTGTGTTTATTTCATTAATTGTTTGAATTGTTAAGTAATTATACGTTTGTTTTTTTTTAATTGTGTTTTGATTTATTTACATACCTTAACAAATTACTAAACAAAGTTTTGAAAATAACAACCGTTATCAAATACATCAGTTGTAAACAAACACGATTCTCATTGTGTTTTTAATTTTAAACATCCTATATTAAAATGTCAGCATAGAAGTAAAAGTATGGTTTAAAAGTTTAAAAAACCTTGTTTTTGAGGGCATCTGCATTTAAAAAGTTACTTTTGACTGTGTTTGAATTGTTTTTTAATCTCTCTACTTCGACTTTAAGACATTGATACAAGTTATCTTAAGCTCATTTAAAAGCTTAATTAAATAACAAGTGTCTTAGTGTTCTTGTAATGTTATAAGACTGACTATTATACCTAGTTGGTAAACAATTTTGTTGCTATTTAAAGTTAATTGTTCTTAGTGAAAGTTGTTTTTATCACCTCTTTTTAATCACTACCTACTAAAACAGTTTTGATTTACTAAAACTAGTTAAACATTTTTCCAAGAGCACTTGGTTGGTTTTTTAAACTATGCAAGTGATTAACAACTTGTTTGGCTGTTTGACATATCATCAAAATTCAACTAATTTCAACTGAATTTAATACTGAGGAATTATTAATGAACCTTGCATACACGAAACTTAAGATGTACTTATTTCATACCGTAAAATTAGAAACATCCCTGTGTTCTTGTCCTTAATAGAGAAAAGTGGTCCAATGATGCCTCTTGCCCAAAACTCACACCAAACAGTGACACGTTTGGGATGAATTTCCTTCTCATGAAACACGTGGGTTTTCGTCAGTCTAAATGCGGCAATTTTGCTTGTTTACAAAGCCATCAACTTGAAAATGGGCCTCATCGCTGAAGATGATTTTCTTGGAAAACTCACTGTTCACTTGTTCAAAGGTCCCAATTTAGGGTTACCAGATGGTACGATATAAAAAAGAGTACACTTGACACCTCTCCTTCCTACAAAAAAAAAAAAAACATGTACCGTATACGTGTTTGCGAAATTGAACAAAATTTTACGAACACAACACTTTTAAAGAAACTAATATTTATTCATC
Source organism: Elmis aenea (assembly GCA_947652605.1). Classification (NCBI taxonomy): domain Eukaryota; kingdom Metazoa; phylum Arthropoda; class Insecta; order Coleoptera; family Elmidae; genus Elmis; species Elmis aenea. The sequence goes on along the minus strand of OX393581.1, from coordinate 2,303,244 downwards.
CTCACACCCTCTCTTGTGCCAAAATAACATAAAATTTAATACTCATTTTTCCCATGCCAGTACTTAGGTTAGACCGCTTGCAACTTTTTCAAAAAAGGAATATCTCATACAATTTAGCTGCATCGCTACAAATTTATTCATACAATTCTTGATAATTGGTACGTTGATAATTGTGATCACTTTGGTTTCGTCGATTACGGACGTTTAATTATTGCTCCGACTTTGCGATATCTAGTGCATCGCGTGCCACAAAGTGTGTTGACCGTAAGGTCGCATGTTTTTTTCCTGACGTATGCAGATAGTTAAACTTAGTGCATACAGTGCAAACGCCACTAATTGTAGGTCAACATGGCCTCTTCTACGTCAAAATCTGCTGTATGGCAAATGAAAGTGTTATCAAATCAAGCACAACAACCTATAACATCTAATCCCGCCATACAAACACAGCTGACTCCACAAGATAGTGCAACAAATGACCCCAAGATTCCGCAAGATACTGCAATAACTGACCCCGACAATGAAGAAAATAACAGACAGTCCTGGCAAGAAGAAAATCCACGAAAGAAAAAAAGATTCAGCCCTGAAGGGCCAAGAAATGTCAGACAAAAATTTGTAACAGATTATATGCAACCAACTAATGTGCATAACCGTTTTCAAGCGCTCGGAAACAACGAAGGGGAAAATTCAGATTCAGAACCTGAGAAAGAAAAGGAAACTAAACCACCACCGGTATTTATTCCCGACGTCCTCCAAATGAAGCCCCTCACTGAAATTCTTGATAAAGTAGCCAAGGACGGTTACGCTTACAAAATTCTTTCTAAAAACCAAATAAAAGTACAACCGCTAGCATCAATAAATTACACTAGTATCAGGGCTCGAAACAAAAAAAAATTTTAGTTAACGGTTAACCGAAATCGAGAACTTTATTTTTATAACGGTTTTTGTTGAAAAACCAGTTTTATTCGTAAAAAACCGGTTTAATGTAAAAAACCGATTTAAATTATAAACCGGTTTAAAAAACCGGTTAAATTAACCGGTTTTTAAAATTATTTAGATCAGGAATGCAAAGTATGAAAAGATATTATTTATTTATAATTTTACAAAATAAATGTACAATCAAGAGTTCAGTAATGACTTTTGGTAAACTAATCGCATTTACTACAGATTTTGTATTTTTCATCGTAATTTTTATTTGAAAAAGGTGTTAAAAAAACCGGTTTTTTATTATTTTGGTTAAAGGTTACAGTTTTTTTTTTGCCTTTAAAAATAACGGTTTCGGTTAAAAATCACTGTTTCCGACAAAAAATAACGGTTAACCGGTTTTTTAAACCAAACCGGTTTCATGCCCTGACTAGTATAATTTAAGAATTAAAAACAAAAAAAAACGGCGTTTCACACATTTCAACTTAAAGAAAATAGGAACTTCAGAGTAGTGCTGAAAAATATATACCCCACTACAGATATACAAGAACTAACTGACGAAATAACCGAAAAAGGACATGAGGTAGTAAACATATAATATAAAACACAGAATCAACAAACAACCACTACCTATGTTTTTTGTTGACATTAAACCAAAAGAAAACAATAAAAAAATTTACGAAATTCAATTTCTACAACACAAAAGTTCAAATAGAACCACCAAAACAAAAACGTGAAATTGCCCAATGCCTGAGATGCCAAAGATACGGACACACAAAAAGCTGTTGTACACGACAGCCGCAATGTGTAAAATGCGGTAATAATCATCTAACAGCCCAATGCAGGGCCGGTCAAATGGGGGGTGCAGTGGGTGCAATGCACCCGAGCCCCCGACGTAGAGGGCCCCAAAATGTCAATTTTTTTTAGCAATATTATCCTTCGAAACATAGGCGCCGACTACACGGGGGCAACGGGGCTCGTGCCCCCGTGCCGATTAAACTAGTTTTGGAAAAGTCACCAGCGGTCTAACCCAACTAGTTTTTGAAAAAAGTCACCAGCGGTCTAACCCAACTAATTTTGCCATCCCTGGTGTAGGTACTTGTTATAGGGGGCCCCAAAAACAAATTTTTGCACCCGGGCCCCGACATATAGATGACCGGCCCTGGCCCAATGCACTAAAACCAGCGACACAGAAGCCACCTGTGTGTTGTGTAAAGGTAAACATCCAGCTAACTATAAAGGTTGCACTGTGTACAAAGAACTACAAAATAGAAAATTTCCACCTCTTAGACCAAAACAAACCGAAAGCGCAGCAAAATTAACAGAACAGCTCTTATAATTAGGAACACTATTAAACATTATGAACTATTAAAATATAATAAAGAACACATTCAAGCCACTAGTGTAATGATCGAAGACTGGAGAGGTCCGATAGCTATCTACCCAAACATACTATAAAACAAGAACAATTTGAAAATATTTTTCACACTTGGCACACGTTTTATAGCTGGCGGAGATTACAATGCCAAACATCAACAATGGGGCTCGAGGTTAGCTACACCTAGGGTTGCCAACTCTATAAAATCCCAAAAAAGGACACTCCTCGCCAGAGCCCCAAAGCCAAGAAATTTTCGTACCTGAAACAAAATTGGCGCCCCTTTTCACAAAACGTAGAGCAAAAAAAAAAAAAACGAAAGCACACCTTTCAGTTTTTTACCTGAGGCAAGTGCTTCATTCGCTATTATCAAACAATATAAATCCGTAAAACATATATTTCATAAATATGTATACATATTGTATTTGTAGATAATATATAATTTATAACTAATGTACAGGGTGGTCCAATTTTGATGGCATTATATGGGTATCTCGCTTAATGATCAAGATAGAGGAACAGTTGTCGAAAATGTGCAGTTTTTTGAGACAAACACAGAACCGTTTTCAAAAATATTTGATCATTTCCGGTTTTTGAGTTATTAGCGAAAAATTGTTATTTTGTCATATTTATAATGTGTCATATCTCCGTTATTGTACTAAATATCGAAAAAATGTATGAAGATTATTTTGATATTTGTATGCAGCATTCGATTGTGCGTTTTTTGCGCTCTCCGTTAACTTACCTTTTTTTAAATGGAATTTATAGTGGGCTACGACTTATTTAAATTCTTTATTTTTTTTCCTTTCCAAATATATAAGAGTTGATTTACTTATATTTTATAAAAAGTACGCAAAAGACAAGGGTTTGTTAATTTATTTTATGATAAACATTATAAAAACAAATAGTAGGCTGAAAAAAAACAAAATTTGAACTTTTGTAAATACATCAACCCCTATACATATATTTGGAATGAAAAAAAAAGGGAATTTAATAAATCAAAGCCAACTATAGTTTCCATTTAAAATTTACTAATAATATAAGTTAATTTTCGTATTGATTTTTTTATTTTTTTCTTTTAAAAATATTGTTAAACATTTTACTGAAAAAAGGACAAAAGGCGTCCTTTTCATCTTTAAAAAAGGACAAGGACAAAAGGTGCCTACAAAAGGACTGTCCTTTTCAAAAAAGGTCAGTTGGCAACCCTAGCTACACCCAAAGGCAGAGAGCTCCTGAAAACAATAGAAAGCAATCACTTATGCCACCTCTCAACTGGCCAGCCAACGTACTGGCCAACAGACAGACGGAAAGTACCAGATGTTATCGACTTGTGTTACTAAAGGAATTTCCACAAATTACCTTAAAATAGAGCAAAGATTAGATCTGTCTTCCAATCACTCTTCTCTAATTGCAACACTAAATACAAAAGTCATAGTCAAACAAAAATCAGCTTCGCTATCTAATAAAAAAACCGACTGGACCACTTTTAAGACAACTCTCGAAGAAAATATTTCCCTGGATATGTGCCTCAAATCAGAAAGGGCAATAGACAAAGCAGTAGAATTTCTAACATGTTCAATCCAGAGTGCAGCTTGGAATGCAACACCGCAAGATACAACTGACGTAAGAGTTACAGATACTCCCATCAATGTGAAAAATGCAATATCCTCAAAACGAAAGCTCCGAAAACGATGGCAGAACACCCACGATCCCTGTGACAAAACCAGGTTGAATAAAGCGACAAAAAATCTAAAAATCCTGCTCAAAAACATAAGAAACCAAAGTATTGAACATTATCTTAAAAGCTTAACACCTACAGAAACCACCGATTATTCACTTTGGAAAGCAACAAAACACATAAAACAACTCACCCAACCTATCCCACCTATTCGCAAAGCAGATGGAAGTTGGGCAAGAAGCGATACAGAAAAAGCAGAAGTGTACGCAAATCACCTATCAAACGTATTTCAACCGTTTCCAAAAGAAGCAAATGTCGAGGAAGTGAACGAAATTCACTACTTTCTGGAATCACCTTACCAGTTATCGCCACCAATCAAATCGATTAAGGTGAGTGTTGTTAAAAATGTCATTCAACATCAGATAAATTCAAAAAACGCTCCTGGATACGATATAATAACAAGAAAAACTCTTAAACAGTTACCAGAAAAAGCGCTTAAGCTTATAACACAAATATATAATACCATGCTCTGACTAAGCTACTTTCCAAACCAGTGGAAAGTCGCCCAAACCCGGTAAGCCACCAGAGGAAGCCACTTCATACAGGCCGATTAGTCTTTTACCAATCCTCTTAAAAGTTTTTGAGAAAATTTTAATACAAAAACTACGACCTCTTCTGCAGCGTAAAGAATTAATTCCGGTACACCAATTTGGATTTCGCCAAAATCACGCAACCATTGAAAAAGTGCATAGAGTCGCAAGCAAAATTAGTCAAGACTTGGAAGAGAGGCGGTTCTGCTCGGCAGCCTTCCTTGATATTACTCAAGCATTCGACAAAGTTTGGCACGAAGGCTTACTTTACAAAATTAAGAAAAATCTACCACATCCATTTTACCAAATCTTAAAATCCTATCTTAGCGACAGATTTTTTTAAAGTAAAATTTAACCAGGAGCAAACTAATCTTGTTCCCATAACCTCTGGTGTGCCGCAGGAAAGTGTCCTCGGACCCGTCCTCTACTTGCTTTATACCGCCGACCTCCCAACAGTGGGACATAACATGGTAGCTACCTTTGCCGATGATACAACGGTCTTGGCCTCACACACAGATCTAACGATCGCATCGCAAATGCTGCAAAGAAACCTCGACAAGATCTCAAAATGGCTATAAGTTTGGAGAATAAAAGTTAATGAAGCTAAGTCAACACACGTAACTTTTACTATGCGTAGAGACACCTGCCCCCCGTCTCACTAAACCGTACCGTTTTGCCGCAAGCAGAAGACACAAAATATCTGGGAATGCACTTAGATCGCAGACTTACATGGCGGAAACACATATGGATGAAACGTAAACAGCTGGGAGTGCAATTTAGAAAGTTGTACTGGCTTATTGGCAGAAACTCACAACTGTCGATCGACAAAACTAATCTATTAAACGATATTAAAGCCTATATAGACGTACGGAATACAACTGTGACTGTGGGGTTCAAGCAGTAACTCTAACATAGAAATCTTACAACGATTTCAGGCCAAAACTTTAAGAACAATAACCAATGCACCATGGTATGTTACTAACGAAGTTATACAGCGAGATCTTCATATGTGCTCAGTGCAAAGTGTATTCCAAAATTTTAGTGCCAAATATCAAGAAAGATTGTCTCATCATCCCAATCTTTTAGCAAAGTTATTAGTGAACACTGGACAAACTAAAAGACTAAATAGGCATAAACCTCTAGACTTGCCTAATCGTTTTAAGTAAAAATTTAACCCATGTTGCCAATAATAAATTAATTTAAATAAATTTAAACGGATAGCTGCCACTGGGCAAGCTTATCCTTCACGTTAAATTAAAGCCACGACAATTTACTTATTGTTCATGAAGAATAGATTGTAAATTAATCATGGATGCCATTAAAAAAAAAAAAAGATTTATATTTTAGTAAATTGGAGTTGTGTTTATTATTTATTTCATTAATTGTTTGAATTGTTAAGTAATTATACGTTTGTTTATTTAATTGTGTTTTGATTTATTTACATACCTTAACAAATTACTAAACAAAGTTTTAAAAATAACAACCGTTATCAAATATAACAGTTGTAAACAAACACGATTCTCATTGTGTTTTTAATTTTAAACATCCTATATTAAAAAGGCAGCATAGAAGTAAAAGTATGGTTTAAAAGTTTAAAAAACCTTGTTTTTGAGGGCGTCTGCATATAAAAAGTTACTTTGCCTTTGTTTGAATTGTTTTTTAATCTTTCTACTTCGACTTTAAGACATTGATACAAGTTATCTTAAGCTCATTTAAAAGCTTAATTAAATAACAAGTGTCTTAGTGTTCTTGTAATGTTATAAGACTGACTATTATACCTAGTTGGTAAACAATTTTGTTGATGTTTAAAGTTAATTGTTCTTAGTGAAAGTTGTTTTTATCACCTCTTTTTAATCACTACCTACTAAAACAGTTTTGATTTACTAAAACTAGTTAAACATTTTTCCAAGAGCACTTGGTTGGTTTTTTAAACTATGCAAGTGATTAACAACTTGTTTGGCTGTTTGACATATCATCAAAATTCAACTAATTTCAGTACTGAATTTAATACTGAGGAATTATTAATGAACCTTGCATACACGAAACTTAAGATGTAGTTATTTCATACCGTAAAATTAGAAACATCCCTGTGTTCTTGTCCTTAATAGAGAAAAGTGGTCCAATGATGCCTCTTGCCCAAAACTCACACCAAACAGTGACACGTTTGGGATGAATTTCCTTCTCATGAAACACGTGGGTTTTCGTCAGTCCAAATGCGGCAATTTTGCTTGTTTACAAAGCCATCAACTTGAAAATGGGCCTCATCGCTGAAGATGATTTTCTTGGAAAACTCACTGTTCACTTGTTCAAAGGTCCAAATTTAGGGTTACCAGATGGTACAATATAAAAAAGAGTACACTTGACACCTCTCCTTCCTACAAAAAAAAAAAAACATGTACCGTATAAGTGTTTGCGAAATTGAACAAAATTTTACGAACACAACACTTTTAAAGAAACTAATATTTATTCATCCTCACACCCTCTCTTGTGCCAAAATAACATAAAATTTAATACACATTTTTCCCATGCCAGTACTTAGGTTAGACCGCCTGCAACTTTTTCAAAAAAGGAATATCTCATACAATTTATACAATTTAGCTGCATCGCTACAAATTTATTTATACAATTCTTGATAATTGGTACGTTGATAATTGTGAAAATGTTCATATTGATGGTTACATTACCTACTTTAATCAAAGTTGCTTAAATCAAAATGATGGTGTTTTGTGTCCAATCAAAAATCATATCCAACAGGAAATAAAAATAATTAATATGGAAAAAATTACAATTTCATCAGCGTTGAGATAAAGTATGAAGGTGAGTATATTGGCCTCACAGGAATATATAAGCCTCCCTCCTATGATACAGTTTCTTTTATTTCTGATCTGCGCGCATACATTGGCACCTACTGTGACAAACAACATGAATGTATTTTGGGCGACATGAATATTGATTTACTCAATTTAAGTAATCAAAACACAAGTAATTATCTAGATGTACTACACTTTTTTGGATTTAATTCATGGGTTGTAGCGGTAGACCAGCTCTCTACCCTACGTAAAAAAAGGCATTGCTAAAAATCCTAAGGCGCCTGGACCTGGACGGACTACATGGAAAACGACACAAGCAAAGAAAAAGGCAAATGCATATAGGATGCTGAAACATACAAGGGCTGAGTACAAAAGAAGATCAAGTTTTTAGAGAACTCTATACGTAAAAAATCGATATCGCAGTACTCAGCGAAACAAAAAAGAAAGGGCAAGGAAATAGATACACAGACGAGTACATATACTTCTGGAGTGGAGTAGAGAAAACTGCGAGAGCAAAAGCGAGCGTGATCGTGGCGATAAAGAGGAAATTGGAAAGAAATATAGTAAACTGGATCCAATAAACGAGAGAATCTTAATAATAGACCTGAAGATAAAAGGAAGAGATATAAGAATCTTCGGCATATATGCACTAGGGATTCTGAGTCTCGACAATTTTTGAAGTCCCGAGACTCGAGACTTTTTTTATCAAAGTCCCGGGAATTCCCGGAACTTCGAAACTTTTACGAATTTTACTTACGTACTTGAAAATGGTGGTATAACCTGTCAAAAATGACGGAAGATTTCATAAATTACAAGAAATATGATGCGATATTCATATACTGAAAATTTAACGGCGATTTACACAGTAAAAAATAAATTATTTCTTGACAATGACATTGTTTCTAAAAGCACCCGCTACATACTTAAAATTGCTTCTTTGGACGCGTCGTGATTGTGAATCGGTCGTGACAGTTGACAGAACGCGGCTGGCTAACTTATACATCACACACCCATAAACAGCAAATGATATTTTTTTTTAAATCAAACCATATTCACGGATTTTGTTTTTGAAGCATTTACTGTATGAATAAAGTATGGTAGTAGTAGTAGACGTATTATAATTTTTAATTTAGTCTTCATTCTACAGTAAATAAAATATATATTTCCAAGTAAATACCTATTTTAAATAAACTTAACAATTATCCATAAACTTTAAAACATAACAGGCATAAGTAAAATATATTTTTACTAATAAACTTAGCAATTTTCCTTTAACTCGTGGCAGTAAAATTTATTTAAAAATTTGAAGTATAAAAAATTCATTTCAGTGTTCTGTAACATGAAGTCTCGTCTCGAGTCTCGAACTAAATGTCCCAGGACTCGAGACTAAGAATGTCCCGGGAATTCCCGGGACTTACGTCCCGAGAAAGTCCCGGGACAGAATCCCTAATATGCACCCACCGACGACTCAAACACAAGTATAAAGGACGATTTTTTTGAAAAACTCTTGGATGAATTAAGTAAAACAAAATCCAAACAAGAAATTATTATGTTAGGAGATTTAAACGGAAGGGTAGGTAAAGCCCTTGACAGTAAAATAATTGGACGACACGGGGAGGATGTAGTAAACGAAAATGGAACAAGATGGCTTGAACTATGTCAACAGCACTCATTAAAAGTCTTAAATGGATTCTTTCAACATAAAGAAATCAACAAATATACGTGGATCCAAAAAACAGAAAAATTAAGATCTATATTGGATTACATAGTAATAAAACAAGATTCATATATAAGACCATTTGACGTAAAAGTATGGAGAGGGGCAGAATGTGGCTCAGACCATTTGCTAGTTAAATCACCTATAGAAATAAAATATAACAAACATACAGTAGAGGACAAACAACAAGGAAAGGATGTGAGGGCTAAAGTTTACAATCTAGAAAGCCTGAAAAATGAATCTACTGGCTTCCTCTACAAACTAAGAATAGCACAACAATTAGAAGAAGACATAACAGGTCAGGTACGCCAGAAGAAATATACGAAAAACTAAAAGAGAAATTACATAAAGCAGCATCAGAAGCTCTGGGAACTAAAGAAGAAAAAAAAAAAAAAGCTTCTGGTGGACAGACGAACTAAGCGAAATAGTTAAAGAAAAGAAAATGCTATATTTTAAGTATCTAACCACAAAGGATGAAGAGGATCGCAAACAATATGACCGATATAGATACATAGTCAAAAAAGATAAAAAACGCGGCATGGGACAGCAAATGCGCACAAATAAACTCAATGATAGGAGGGTCTAGATCCAGAGAAGCTTGGAAAACTATAAACAGCCTGAGGAAAAATTCAAATGAAGCAAAAAAAAAATAAATCCAATAAGAACGGAGACATGGAAGGAATACTATAGTGAACTATTAATAGAAAAGCGAATAGAATATTTGGACACACGATTAGATGTAGAGGAAGTATAGGAAAATGAAATAGAACAGATTACGGTAGAAGAATTAAAGAAAGCGCTACAGAAAATGAAAAATAATAAAGCACCAGGACCAGGTGATCTGCCTATCGAGTTACTAAAACATGCCACAACAAGAACATTAGAAATAATCTGCGATATATTTAATAAATGTCCAAGGGGGGAAAACATACCAACAGATTGGAAAATTTCTCATATAAATTGTATTGACATATGTTGCAGAGATATGGGTAAGGGACAAATCAATGAATCAAAGACAACTCTCGGCCGAGATGGCATATTGGAGAAGATGCTGTGGCCTATCCTTGTACGATCACGTTAGAAATGAGGACATCAGAGATAAAATCAAAATAAAAGGCACTATTATAGATCATATAAATGAATACCTACCAATAAAAGTATGGAACTGGACTCCAGCACAAAGAAATAAACGAGGGAGACCACGGAAGAAGTGGAAAAACAACATAGATGAGGAAATGAAAAAGAGAGGTTTACGAGAAGATGACTGGAACGATAAGGATAAATGGCGATTAGGATGCGAGAAGCGGCAATAGCTGCAAATACTCGCTATATATATATATAGTATTGGATTTTTATTGTTGCCTTTTCTTGATGACAATTTAAATATTAGGTATTGGGTTTGTAAGGTTTAATTGAAATACTAGCTTATTAGCATGTTATCACAACGATCACAAATTAACATATTAAAAACATGGTCCAGCTGAGACCGGATGTATTGTGTTACACATCATCTTTTAATCTTTTTTAATCTTTTTAATCTAATATGACAACATATATCAAATTACAAAAACCTCAAAATTTCAACGTTGTACTTGTGCAAGGGCTTACATTTACAGCTTTGGAACTTAAATAAAGAATCACTTGAAAAAGATGCCATACCATAGCATCGAAACGTTGTGATAACATGCTAATAAGCTAGTATTTCAATTAAACCTTACAAACTCAATACCTAATATTTAAATTATATATATATATTGTGACACCCCGCCTGAGATCAATTATTTTAATTTACTTCAATGTTATTTCATTTACTTTTAAATGAATAACATTGCAACAAATGCTGATGCATCAGTTACTAAAACATGTAACACTTCAAAAGGGCCAAGTTATGAGAATTTCAATTTTAGTAAAACACATTAACGTTAAAATATTACAGCCATAACTTGGGTCCTACAACGCCAGCATTTGGGTTTCGTCAATCAACAAATGATTTGTTGATAAAGTTGTACTTCATAAGCAGAACAAACTACTCGCACAAATATGTGTTTATAGGTAAGAATGACAGAGATGCAACTACAATAAAAAAGGGACAGCAACAGGGAACCTAAAATCTTGAGACGGTCGCACCGATAGTTAAGTTCCAACCCCTGGGAAATGTACAGCCAGTCGAAAAATAAAGGAGTTTGTTGTTAAAATTGTTGTGTTTTATTTGTTTCTTACTGGGTACTAATTGCTCTAGACCTGTGTACTACGTAAAACAACGTTTGAGGGTCCAACCACGTTACCAAGACGATCACGAGCCATAATTAACAACAATAAATATAAGAGTAATAAGTATTCTTCCACAATAGTGCGGCCTATGTACAGTACGGTCCGTCACAATATATATATAATTCATGTGTCAATATACCTACTAGAGAAAATAAGACAACTCTTGATCATATTTTTATTAAAACAAAACTGTCACACACATCCATTAATCCCATTGTTTTACAATCAAAAATTACCGATCACAGTCCAACGATTTTATTAATTAATCTCCAAGTTCAATGTAATAATCTACCCAAAAAAGAAGATGAATTTAAAAATACATTTAATTCGAGAGTAAAAAAAATCATTAACTTCCAGTTGCTAAAGGTAAACTTATCAAAGTTTAATTGGCCAGATTTACTTTCCGAAAATATTGAACTATCACCAACAAACTAACTTAACTAAGGAAATCCATAAACAAATTGAGGTAAGCTCAACCAAACTTAGGGTAAAGCAAAAACATCAAAAAAGAAAAGTCTGGATCTCAAACGGCATAATAAACTCTATTATGATAAGAGATAAACTATACAGGGTGAGTCACGACGGACGCGTCGGAGTTTTATGGCGAAACGCTTTATATTTTCCAATTTCTGTCGCTGTTAGATTATGTAAGTCAATAAGGGCTACATTTTAAAAATATTTTCAAACATACAGGGTGCTCCAAAAAAGAGTGGCATATCAAAGTTATACTTTTTCTTATGGAACACCCTGTATATTTTTGTATTTTTGGATTCCTCTTTAAATTTAATTTAAAAAATGTATAAGGTCATATGGGTCTAAAGTTAACCCTTCTCGTGAAAATCGGATTTTCATGAAAATACAGTATTTTCAAAAATTTTCAACATTTAAAAACTTTGAGAAGTCTGAAGAAATTCGCTTGGAGTTAAGATTGACAATAGATTATGTAACACTTTGCACCACCTACATTTTTAAAATATTATACAGGGCGTTTTTTACGCTTGGTGAAACTTGTGAAACTTTAAACATCGATAACTCATTTTTTTTAAATACAACCCCTTATATTTTTTTACAGCGTCTTATAGAAATTTTAATTCTCTTTCGAAAACATTAATACTGTTTTATACCTAAAATTGATATTTTCCGAGATATCGCGATTTTATTGTTAATTATTAGGGCAATGTAATATTTTCGAGTAGGCTACGAAGGTAGACAGCGGTAATTTGAAACAATTGAACGAAAAAACAAGTAAGGTTTAGTTTTATCTTTTGCCTACGCATTTTTAACATTTTTTTATAGTGAAGAGGAATCTCACGTGTAAATCGAGATTTCTTACAATTATTTATGCATTTATTTATTGGACCAGTATGATAAGATGATTAGTAAATCATATAAACTATTTTTTTTGTATGATACGACTCTCGGTTCTACCAAAATGTCTTTGCTTAACTTCTGGTTCCACGCATTTTGCAAACATTGTGTTTTATACAGTGTGCACAATGTTTAATGAAGGTAAGCAAGTGTTTATGGTGTCTTAACTAAAATATAAATACACAGAAAATATTTCAAATTGGGACCGTAGTAACTTTAATTGTACATTTATAAAAATATTTCCAGTGATAACTAAAATGTATGTAATAATAATTCAAAAACTTTTGAGACAATCACTCCTAATATGTTGCGTAATGTAAGGCGTTCACTTGAAAAGAGGATCACAATGTGTATTCAAGAGGATGGTCGTCATGTTGAACATTTATTGTAATCGGCTGTTAAATTTTGTTTTTGAATTATTATTACATTTTAGTTATCACTAGAAATATTTTTATAAATGTTCAATTAAAGTTACTACGTTCCCAATTTGAAATATTTTCTGTATTTATTATTTTTAGTTAACACACCATAAACACTTACTTATATTAAACATTGTGCACACTGTATAAAACACAATGTTTGCAAAATGCGTGGAACCAGAATTTAAGCAAAGACATTTTGGTAGAACAGAGTGTCGTATTATAAACATATAAAAAAATGGTTTATAGGATTTAGTAATCATCTTATCATACTGGTCCAATAAATAAATGCATAAATAATTTTAAGAAATCTCGACATAAATGTGAGATTGCTCTTCATTATAAAAAAATGTCAAAAATGCGTAGGCAAAAGATAAAACTAAACCTTTCTTGTTCTTTCGTTCAGATTTTGGTAAAGCAGACTATGTAATTGTATTTGTTGGTATAAACAACTCCATTAAAGGCCGAAAATTAGACAAAGACAAACTATCTGAACTTATACAGCAAGCTAAGAACACAAACGTTATAATCATAAGTGGCAACTATTTGTATAAACGCCACATTCTAAATGACCTTATATACAAGTTCAATTTCGAGATCTACAAAGAAGTGCAGAAATATTTTAATTCGGCAACTTTTATAGATATCAATACAGTGCTGAACAAAAAAAACTATAATCATAATAAATTATTGACTACGCAAGACAAACATAGACTATTGGAAAATATTGTATCATTAATAAGCAATGTACGGGATAATGAGCCAGCCCATGTCAACTTCGACAACCTTATTGCAATCAATTGCAAAAGCAATAATATACATTTTTTAGACAACGACGACGTGATAACCAATATAGGTTAAAAATTACGCAAAATATTATTATATATTTAAACGCGCAAAGTTTTTTACCTCATAAAGGTGAAATAACTAAATTAATTGAAAGTAAGCAACCCCTTGTAGTGTGTTTAGCAGAAACTAAAGTTACGGAAGATATATTAGAATTAGAATTAAGTATTGATAAATATAACTGTATTAGGTGTAATGCTGAAAGTAGATATACGGGAGGAGTACTAATATATTTAAGAGAGGATGTAGTGTTTAAGAACGTTGATTGCGTCACAGTAGCAAAAAATTATTGGAGTATTAGTGTTAAAGCGAAATTATTTCAAAAATTTTATACAATAATTGCCATATATCATTCCCCAGCGGCAAATCATACACATTTTCTAGACTTTGTAGAAAATATGTTCGAAAAACTCTTTTATGATAAATCTGATTCCATTGTTATAGGTGACTTTAATTTGAATTGGTTAGATAAAGCAAACCCCTTTACAATTAGGTTGGCAAATATAATAACTAATGCAAGCATGAATCAAATCATTTCATACCCTACAAGAATAACAAATCGTAGCTCAACTTTAATCGATTTAGTAATTACAAATTGTATATCAGTAAGCGGTAAAATATTCGACCATACAAAAATTACGGATCACGAAATAATCCAAATTGATTTTGACAACGAACAAAAACCTAAGCCTAATCAACGACAAAACAACGATCTTTAAGCGAAAAATCACAGATGAGGCATTATTGAATGTAGCAAAGGAACTATTTAATTATCAGTGGAATTATTGTTCTTCTGATATAAATAAACTATATAATATATTTGAAGATAACATTATTAGCGCATTGGACAAAATATGTCCTGAAAAAGAGGTTCACATAAAGAATAGAAATAGTCCCTGGGTAAATAAAATCGTCATTAACGCGAGTAAAGAACGTGATTGTGCATATAAAACATTTAAATTAACGAAAGCAAACGAAGACTGGGAACAATATAAAAATAAGAGAAACAAATTTGTAAATATTTCGAGAGCAGAAAAAAGAAAATATTTTGAAAATGAAATAAGATAGCAATAAGAGTAACTCAAAGAAAATGTGGCAAACACTTAAAACATTAACAGGGGTTAAGAAAAATATGGGTACTAATTAAGTAACTTTCAAGGGCCCTCAGTGCCATATTAAAAGTGATGCAGAAAAGTTCAACCTTCTCTTTAATAAGAGCTTAGAGGAGATAATAAACAATATAAAACCAAGTAGGGGGTGGAAACATAATAATTGTAACACAAGTAGTTCGACTCTTGACAAGTTTACGATGATCAGTCACGAGCAACTGAAAAAGATTGTCATGAACCTAAAGAATAAAAACGGTACACACTCAATAAATGCAAGGGTTATTAAAAGCTTATTTCCAGTAATAGCTACTCCATTACTAAATATTATAAACACTTCTCTAAGTACGGGAACAGTACCTAAGCGACTAAAAATTAGTATGGTAATACCAATCCCCAAAATAAAAGGAACCGTTCGACCAGAAGAATTTAGAGGTATAAATATATTACCAATTACAGAAAGAATACTGGAAACAGTTATACATGAGCAATTGCTTACATATTTTGAAACCAATAATTTATTATTTAGTAGGCAGTCAGGTTTCAGAAAAAGACATTCATGCAAAACAGCACTGCAATTAATTATAAGCGAGTGGAAGCAAATATTATATAATAATGAAAGTATTGTAGCATTATTTATAGACTTTAAAAGTGCCTTCGAAACGATAAACAGAGAAATTTTACTCAAGAAACTTAAACACTATGGAGTAGGGGGTGTCGTACATGATTGGTTCATTAATTATTTAAGTGATAGATATCAAATAACAAAATACAATAATAATACATCAAAACAAACACCAAATGTACATGGAATTCCGCAAGGGAGCGTACTCGGCCCTTTATTATTTATTATATATATCAACGACATACAGGACCAAGTAGGCGAATGTAAAGTCAAATTATTTGCAGATGATACGCTCTTATACGCTTACGGTCATAAAATTGAAAAAACAGTAGAAACTATAAATATTGGTTTACAAGTATTAACCCCATGGCTAAGATCTAATAAATTAGTATTAAACGTTAATAAAACCAAAGCGATGATTATTCGAAACAAAACCAAAAATTACCTTTTTAAAAATCTTAATTTAAATATTAACGTAACCGTCGAAAACAAAAACTTAGAATGGGTTTCTGAAATAAAATACTTAGGGGTGGTAATGGATAAAAATTTAACGTTCAACGTACACTTTGATGAACTTGTCAAGAATATTAGTAAGAAAGTAGGGTATCTAAGAAGAATTTCACAATATACTTCAATTTTCAGTAGATTAACCATCTACAACACAATAATAAGGCCTCATTACCAATATTGTTGTACGATACTGTATCTGTTGAACGAAACACAAAAAGCAAAATTGCAAATATTACAAAATAAATCAATGCGTATAATATTACAATGTAACCGTTATACACCAATTAAGATTATGCTTGATTCCTTAAAATGGCTTTCAGTTGAAGAATTTCTAAATTTTTATACAGCGCTGTTTATTTTTAAAATAAAAAACAAAGAGGCACCGAACTATCTTCGCTTACTCCAAAATAACGAGTACCATTCGTATTCAACTAGATCGAAGGATGATTTTAGGTGCCAACCGGGCTCAAAGTCATGTACTAGACAAAACGTGTTTGTGGATGGTGTTTCCCTGTTTAACGCACTGCCCAACGAAGTGAAGAATGCAAAAAATGTTAAGCAATTTAAAAGGCGGTATTTAAGAAGTCTCATGACATAATCTTTTAATCGTTTTGATACTTCATTGTTATTATTTGTTTTAATATTTATTTACAGCTTGCATTAATTTAATTTATCATGCAAAGAGAAAATAATGTATGTTTGAAGACATTGTAAACTGACGATTTTGTCAGCTTTATTTATTGATTGATTTGTTTTAAGCATTTTGTTTGAAACATTTTATTACGTTGGCGCTCATTCATTTTATATAGTATTTAAATAATCTATTATGTTGCGTTTTTGTGTACTGTTTAGACATACGCTCATTATTTAAGGAAAAGTTTTAAAATGTTATATGTTAATATGTGTATGTAATATAATTGTAAAATAATTAGCCAAGCGCTAAATAAATTAAATTATTATTATTATTATTGTTTCAAATTACCGCTGTCTACCTTCATAGCCTACTCGAAAATACTACTTTGACCTACTAATTAACAATAAAATCGCGATATCTCGGAAAATATCAATTTTAGGTATAAAACAGTATTAATGTTTTCGAAAGAGAATTAAATTTTCTATAAGACGGTGCAAAAAAATATAAGGGGTTGTATTTAAAAAAAAATGAGTTATCGATGTTTAAAGTTTCACAAGTTTGACCAAGCGTAAAAAACGCCCTGTATAATATTTTAAAAATGTAGGTGGTGCTAAGTGTTACATAATCTATTGTCAATCTTAGTCGTTTTCCAAAAGGCCAAAAGAGTAGCTCTGGAGTACTCCAAGAGTGACAAGCACCTAAGGCGCACGTTCCAATTGTCCGCGTTTCCTACTCCTGAACTGCTCAAGTCTTTCCTTCCCCTGCCCGCTCAAGCACTAGAAATTTCTTGGGGTGGTTCAGGTGTTTGTAACACTTTTTGGTTATGTTTTATGTTGTTTCACTGATTTCCACATAATACAATTGATAATTTCTGTTATAAAGCAAGGTATGTGGTTATGATATTATACCAGTAGATATAAAACTCGAACAAAAAAATTTTACTTTGTTTTATGTATAAATTAAATTATAAAAATGTATGTTTCTCGTAGATTAATTATGGATTTATCCAACAAAGGGTTAATATTAACTCTGTTTTGCGAAACTATGGATAGTGAAAGTGATGCCTCTTCAAATGAAGAGGATGAAAAAATACTTAAAATTATAGATAGTCGAGTTTTAACACGAATTAATAATTATGTTGAAATAACTGTTCAAAAATACACAGAGGAAGAATTTCGGCTACATTTCAGGATGAGTAGAGAGACAGTAAATATAATAATTAATAAGTTTGAAAATAGTGAGTTTAAGCCTAAAAATGTATTTGGTTTAGAAAAAGTTACTTCAGAGAAATCTGTCTTATTAAGTATTTGGTATTTAGCCAATTCTGAGACATTTCGCCAAATAAGTGATAGATTTGATGTCTCACTAAGCTCGGCACACAGATGTTTAGGGAGAGTGGTAAATTTTTTAAATTTGTGCAGAAGTGAATATATTAAATGGCCAAGTAGGCAAGAAGCAAAACAAAATGCTGCTGTGTTTAAAGCTAGAAAAAATATAGAAGATATAATAGGTGCAATTGACGGAAGCCATATTAAAATAAATAGAGTTAGTGAACATCCTGAGAGTTATATTAACAGAAAAAAATATTCCAGCATTCTTTTACAGTGTGTAGCTTATCATCAAAAATTATTTATTGATGTATATTGTGGAGAACCTGGATCATTGCACGATGCAAGACTATTGAAAAAATCCCAAATTTACAAAAAAGCTTATAAAAATGAAGAATCATTATTCTATGGAAAATACTTTTTATTGGGCGATTCAGCATACCCAAGTTTAAGTTGGATAGTACCTCCCTTCAAAGATAATGGATCTTTGAATGCAAATCAAATTACCTTTAACACAAAGATTTCAAATGCATATGGATTGCTGAAAGGGCGATTTAGAAGATTATAATTTTTTGAAAATAACAATATTAACTTAATTGTTAAATGCACTATGGCAGCATGTGTTCTACACAACATTTGTATTCTTGAAAATGATTCTACAAATGTTGAGCTCTATAATGAAATTGATGATGTTGAGGATGATGATGACGAATTGCTAATAATGGGAAATAATAATAAACGGCAAGACGTATTTCGGAAAATGTTTTAATATATTCTAAATGAATTTATTTTTAAAAAATTGTAAATATTTTATATCTTCAAATTATAATTTTTTGTACTTATATTTAAGGATTTTACTTAATAGATATTTCACAATACCTAATTTAAATAAGAGATCAAATTTGATCACAAATTAAAAACATTACAATATCGATTGTCCGAATCCAATAAATTTACTTCAAATGTAGCCATGTTAAAAAAGAATTGAATCACACGAAAGTGTGAACTGAGATATGACAGATATGATCATTTGAGGTTATGCACAACTCAAGTGACGTGTGGATGTTCCAATTGGCATTTTAGGTGTACTTTAAGAGTAGTACAGTTCAGGAGTAGAACAGATGTAGTTCGCGTCCTTTTGGAAAACGACTCTTATCTCCAAGCGAATTTCTTCAGACTTCTCAAAGTTTTTAAATGTTGAAAATTTTTGAAAATACTGAATTTTCATGAAAATGCGATTTTCACGAGAACGGTTGACTTTAGACCCATATGACCTTATACATTTTTTAAATTAAATTTAAAGAGGAATCCAAAAATGTAAAAATATACAGGGTGTTCCATAAGAAAAAGTATAACTTTGATATGCCACTCTTTTTTGGAGCACCCTGTATGTTTGAAAATATTTTTAAAATGTAGCCCTTATTGACTTACATAATCGAACAGCGACAGAAATTGGAAAATATAAAGCGTTTTGCCATAAAACTCCGACGCGTCCGTCGTGACTCACCCTGTATAAGCAATTCAGAAACCAGCCTGGAAATGTTGAACTACAAAATACATACTTACGATATAAAAACACAACTTCAAATTTAATAAAAGTGCAGAAAGAAAAATACTTTAGGGAAAAAATTAATAATGAAATAAATAACCCCAAACAAATATGGAGTACTGCCAATGAGTTCTTAAACAAATCAAAAGAACACCATCCAATTCATATCATTAAACAATTTAACAATACCGTAACAGACAAAGCACAAATTGCAGAATGCTTTAATGACCATTTTGTAAATGTAAGCATTAATTTAGCTAACAAAATACATAATTCTAAAGAAGATACTGACGCAATGATTAATAACGTCCCAGTCAATTCAAATTTTTTTATCTCCTATCACTTCAGCTGAAATTATATCCGCTGTCAAAAGTCTAAAATCTAATTCAACACCTTGTCAAGATAATCTTACATCAAATATACTGAAAAATATAGTCTCAGAAATCTCAGAACCTTTAAGTTTTATCTTTAATAACTGTTTTCTTTAAGGATACTTTCCCGAACAATTGAAAGTGGCCTTCGTGACCCCAATTTATAAATCTGGATCACCGTCTGATATAAATAATTATCGCCCTATCTCGGTTCTCTCAAATATAACCAAAATTTGCCGCCATATTTCTAGACTTAGCAAAAGCATTTGACACCGTGAATCATATTATGCAACTTAAAAAATTAAATTCGATTGGAATAAGGGGTAGTGCCCTTAACCTATTTAAAACTTACTTATCTGATAAGACACCAAATTGTTAAAGTAGGTGGTCCCTCAAAAATGATCACATGTGGTGTGCCTCAAGGAACAGTTCTAGGTCCAATATTATTTTTAATTTATATTAATGATCTACTACTATCTAATAGCATTCATGGCTCTCTAATAGCATATGCAGATGACACTGTTCTGTTCCTTGGGGCAAGTACATGGGCTGAAGTTGAGAATATGGCGATACAAGATCTTAAATTTATAAAACAATGGTTGGATACTAATATGCTTACCCTTAATTATAAAAAAAGTAATTTTATTACATTTTCTTTGTATAAAAACCATCAACCAAATTGGGAGAACACTAAAATTCATGATGTTAAATGTAATCTTGTAAATGATTGTGATTGTACTTGTCTAATAACTAGAGCAGAGGTCGCCAAAGTGGTCTATATAGACCCCCAGGGGTCTATTTAACAAAAGTAGGGGTCGATCTGAGCCAAGGGGTCGAAGGAAAAACAATAATTCTTAATACGCAGAAGAAATACAAAGTAAAGTAGTTTCGGAGCTAAAAAATTGCAAGTTCTCTACTCAACTTGATGAATCTGTTTTTGGCGTTTCTGCTATTCTTATGGTGTACGTTAGATATTTCAGTAAAATGAAAGGACAAGTCATTGATGAATTTTTATTTGCTAAATATCTTGAAACTGATGGAAAAGGAGTGACAATTTTTAGATGTTTACAAGAATATTTAAATAAATATGATATTCCGCTTGAAAATAAATAATAGCAGTAGCCACAGATGGCGCACCTGCTATGGTAGGGCGTTACCGAGGTTTTGGCACATTTCTCAAAGAAAAAGTGCCAGGTATACGTACTATTCATTGTGTGTTGCATAGAAACAACAGTAGCAAAATATCTGAGTCCAGAGTTACATAAAGCTTTACAGTTTTGTATTAAGTGTATCAATCAAATTAAAGCCCAACCTCTTAAATCAAGATTATTTTCCAAACTTTGTGAGAAAAACGACGAGGTATTTAACTTAATTAACTGAAAATTACTTTTATGATCAAAAACGTTTGGCGACCCCTGAACTAGAGTAACCTCTGTTAAATATCTAGGGATTACAATAGATAAATTTATGAGGTGGGACATACACACTAATAATCTATGTACTCGAGTTAGAAAAACAATATACCTGTTCAAAAAATTGAGAACAATCCTATCTATTCCTACCTTACGTACATTTTACTTTGCACTGGTACAATCGCTTTTGACTTATGGAATTATAGGTTGGGGTTATGCAGCTGACACTTATATAAACAACTTAAACATCTCCCATAAAATTATCATTAAGACTTTATATAATAAACCATGGCGTTATCCTTCGGTCCAACTATACACTGAATCTAATTTCTTTTCTGTTACTAAAATTTACTTATTAAATGTTTTATATCACATAAAAAAATCTGAATATTTAATTACTATGTCAGTAAAATACTATAACACAAGAAACCACCTTTCTGCTACATTACATCGAAGCAACAAAAAAGTTGGCTAAAGATCTTTTATTCATGTAGCACCAAAAATTTACAATGCCTTTTTAACTCTTATATACTTGAACACAATATTAAACTTAACTTAAGTTGGAAAAAAGTTTATTCATTTATTGTCAACGGAAGGGTGCCAAGGTATGTGTAATTCATTAGAATAATTTAATATTTTCGAAATCATATGTGGGAACTTTCATACTTTGTTTTACTTCTCATATCTGCCTACTTTATCGTTTCACAACAATCGATTATTAAAACCTAAAATGATAGCCACACACACCTTATGGTTTGTGGTGTAGCCTTCAGCATAGTAAAATGTCTTGGATAGTTTATTGTGTTGAGGCGGTATTCCTTTTTATGTCAAGTTTAAAAATTATATATCATGTACTATGTTTAAGTACTATGTATAAGTTATGTATATGTCGTAGGCATAATGTGAAATCCGGCATTTTATAAAACGCCTAGGCACAAAACTATTAGCTTCATTTTTATTATTTATTTTAAAAAAAATAATTTAACCAACCTTTAACCTGACCCTCTACTACTGACCAAATGAATGAGGGTCAGGTTAAAGGTTGGTTAAAGCTTTTTTTTTGTATGAATACAAATGTATAGGTCTAAGAAAAAGTCACAATTTGCTCGTTTGTCCGGCTTTTTATAAAATGCCGGATTTCACATTATGCCTACGACATATACAGGCTGTCACACAAAAAACGCCGCAAGCTGTAACTCTGTTATTTGTGGTCCGATTTTGGTGAACAAAAAACTAAATTAAATGTCTCCTCAAATACTATAAACTGAATTGGATTTCAATTTTTTTCGAGGTCAACTTAAATGTCAAACGATAGTCAAGTTTTTTTCAAATGGCATCATCCATTTTTTAACTTATGATTACATCATTGAATTCAAAAAATAATGTCTACCAGATTTAGTAAAAAAAAAAATAGATGGTGCCATTTGAAAACAAAAATTGATTGTACGTATAAATCTCTCTCTCGTGTTGATCAAAATTTTTGATTGAGTTTATACTACATTTCAAAAACAATGTTTTCTAATGAAGAAAGAAACGGACATGCTTTTTTATTACTACGCTTGCAATAGAAATAGTAGAAATTCAAGTGAAATGTATTTGCAAAGATTTATGGTAGGAGGCAACCAAGACAGAAATTATTTTCGTTATTAGAAACTAATTTAAATAAATACGGGTCATTTACAAAATCCAACGGTTTGAAAATTAAATTTAAGCAAGACGATGAAGAGTGAGTCCTGGCATACGTAAATTATAAACCAACATCATCTACCCGGGAGTTGTCCCTTGAATGTGATGTCTACTGAAAAGGCTCGACTGATTTTAAAACAATCAATTTAAGCCATATAATACCCATAATAGCCATATCATATTGGCAATACTTTGTATCCTAATGATTTACAAAGAAGATTTAATTACGTCCGATAGTTTGTAGAAGAAACAAATACTAACCCAAATTTTACTCACACAATTTTATTTACTGATGAAGCCAAATTCACAAATAATGGGATATTCAACAGACACAATTATACTTACTGGTCTCAAAATAATCCTCGCCGTACTATTGAAAGATGAGACCAGTACCTATATGTTTTCGATAAATGTTTGGTGTGGTATCCTTAATACAAAAATAATTGGTCCATACTTTTACAATGACAATTTAAACGGTGATCAGTATTTGCAATTTTTGCAAAATGAACTGGACATCATATTAGATAAAGTTCCGTGGAATTTAGTGCAAAATTTTAATTATTTTTAACATGACGGTGCTCCTGCGCACAATTCAAGAACTGTGTCTGTTTAACTGTCTAATCGTTTTCTTAGATGTATTGGCAATAATGACCCTGTGAGATGTTCGGCAAAATCACCGGATTTAAAACCACTTGATTTTTTTGTTTTGTGGGGTACGCTTAAAGATAAGGTGTATACCAAAAAGCCTGATAATATTTCTTCATTAGAGAAGATTGTTTTTGAAATGTACAATAAACAATCAAAAATGTTGATCAACACGAGAGAGATTTATACGTATAACAAACAATAAATTTTATTAGACAAACTCTGAGGTTTTGTTTTTAAAATTTGTATCTGGCTAATAACTAACTGCTACACTAACGATAAGAGACAACTCTTAAATGTCACATCGAAAAAAAAAAGAACATCAACACGGGATAACTCCCATCTATTAATAGGCAGTGAACATGTAAAATGATTTTTGCTTATTTAAAGAAAAACTACAAGAGTAAAGCATAACAAACCTTATATCATTAAAACGGGAAAAAAAAATAACCTTTTTAATAAGACCACAGCCAACTATGACTTCCATTTAAAAAAAATGCAAGTTTGTGCTATAACTCGGAAATCGAGTGCTATTAAACTTTCGTTAACATATTTAAAATCTACGTAAAAATATCTATAAAGGCCAATTTTTATTTTTGTTCTAACTCATATGGTTCCGGAATTATTTAAGTTTGAAAAAATCGACCTTTTTCAGTTTTTTCAAAATATTTTAAAAGGTTGACGACGTAGGTCAAATTTGAAAATGGCATCAGATTTTCCTTTAAATTTTGCACAAATTTACTAATTTAAACGTTTCTGTATCTTTAATATTAATGGAGTTACCCATACAACAGGTTAGAAAAATGGGCACTCTGTATGTCTTGTACTTTATTACAAAATTAAAAATAAAGGAATATTTGATTTGATTTAAGAGTGCCGTCGAAAATCTCTCACGTGCCATCTATTTGCCATCCCTGCTCTATACTCTATTCTGGATGTTAAAATTTATTCGCGCAATCGAAAAGAGTATAAAAGAGGACAATAGAAAAAAAGTAAAGAGTACAAAAGTGGCATACCTCAAAAAGTACATGTACTCTAAAAAGAGTACGTCTGGTAACCCTGCCACCCAATTGACGAACTCTCTTCGCTGTATGGTTTCTAGGCTTGAGTTGTTGAGTCAGTTGGATTTTGTAGGCATGAAGACGCAAATCTTTCTTGAAAATATGCTGCAATGTGCTCTTGAGCACGATGCCGAATGGCCACATTCTGGCGAACAACCGTGATGTTTTCTGCTGAACGACCTGGAACCTCTGGACGAACACGTGTCGATGGTCTGAAATCAGTAATCGACCCAGTCCACTCAAATTTTTGATTATTCTGTTCATGCACTTGAAACATTTTGATTAACGAAACATGAGCGCACTTTGCGAATTATTGCAGTCAAACTTTCACCATTTTAGAAAAACGCTTAAGAATAAGAACGCGTTGGTGTGTCGAACAGCGATGCATTCTTAAAAATGGCGGACCATCGAACCGTTAAAAGTAGGGTGAACAACTGTCAACTGTACCGATTTTCGCGGGACGTCCCGATTTTCGAAGAGATTGTCTTGAAAGAACCCCCGGCGGGACGCCATTTGTCACGATTTATCACCCACTATAATTATAATCGTAGGCAAGCGTTAACCCTTTGCAGTTCATTATTTTTTTCGCGTTTTTTCATTTTAGTTCAATTACGCGCCACCAAACCATAACACTACTTTGAGCAGGTAATAATAAGTTGGCTATGCGAATAAGATACATCATAGCCAACTTCATTCATAAGTAGCGAAGCAAGCAGCTGAGCGGATTATGAATGAAGTTGGCCATGAAGAAACGCGCATACTTCGGAAGTCAGTAATTAAATTTAAAAAATGGTATCCTATTTTAGCTATTTAATATTTTTATTTGTTCAGATCGACAAAAAAAATAAAACACTGCACTGTATGCAGAAAACCTGTCAAAAAAACATATTAAACCTATTAAAAAAGTATTGCGTTTAAGTGACGTTAAAAAAATTTAAAAGTCCCGATTGTTTTGGTAGTGTCCCGATTTCCCGAAATCGGTTAATCAAGAGTTGGTCACTTTAGTCATAAGGGTTTGACTGTCAAAGCATAACAGCAAAAATGGCGCCAAATTTAAAGTTTCCACTCCTGCAACCGTTATATATGACGATGGACAATATTAATCTTAGTATAAAAATCTATTTGTATGTTTTTAATTTAATCACTTCTAAGCTATCAGAACAAACTAAATTCTTGTGGGCATCTGTGTATGGACAGTAAGTTCCTTTTATTTATATACATATACAGGGTGTCCCCGTTATAACCGCAAATATTTTAAGAGGTGATAGAGGACCTTATTCTAAGATAGACATCAAAAGCTTATTTTTTGTGCTTTTCAAAAATAGGTATATGATTTGCTTATGGTTGCTATTTAAAATAAGACAGTTCAGTTAGGTGTAATATATCAATATTTATATGAGTAAATAAAATAAAATTTCGCTATCTTATTAAGGACAAAAAACTATGCAAAAAGTGTCTTTAGTTTTTCTCTATCTTATCGCTTAAGCGAGATATTTAACATTTTTGAAAATTGACAAAAATCGGTTTTTGGCTAAATTTCGAAAATTAAAAAAGGGTGCGATTTAAGTGTGCATTAGTTAAATATACATGTGCCCTAAAAGAAATACTTTGAGCAATTGAACAATAAATATTTAGCATTAAATAATATATCTATTTTACATAAAAAATGTTACTTTGAGCAATATTTTATTTGTAGTATGCCCTAAAATGACTTTTCTGTGCAATAAAGTATTAAAAAGTGCGCATTAAATAAATATTTTATATTAAATAAAAAACACTATAATGTGCATTATTTAAATATACATGTGTCCTAAAACGAATACTTTGAGCAATAGAATAATTAAATATTTAGCATGAAATCAATATATCTTTGAAGCAAATGATAAAATTTTGTCATTAGACTTTACACCCTATGTGGATCGAATTTGAAGTTTTTTACAACATATTTTATTTAACTTTACTCCATCTAAACCATTTTCAAAGACAAACAAACTCGTTTAAAAATTTTCAATTTATTTTATTAAAGGAATTAAACAATATTTCATAACAAACAAACATCAGGGTACAATTTAAGCGGGCATTATTTAAATATACATGTGCATTAAAACGAATACTTTGTGCATTAGAAATATTTAAAATAATAATAAATATTTAGCATGAAAGAAATATATATATCTTTTAAGCAAATGATAAAACATTTTGTCGATAAATTCAATGTTTGCTGTAAAAAAATCTCCCCCCTAGCCTATAACCTAAATATACCTAAATATTTATAATTCTATTGCTTAAAGTATTCGTTTTTAAGGCTCATGTATATTTAAATAATGCCCGTTTAAATAGTTGCCTTATTTTATTGAACGATCATAGCTTTTCTCGCTTTTGATGGCCGCCCCCGTTTTCGTTTTGTTCCTATTGCCAAATTCTTTGCTTCTAGAGGAGCATTAACATATTTTAACCTAATTGCAACTCCTAGTAAATGTTTACATATGTATCTCAAAGTTAGTGCACATATTATTCGTTTTAGGTTACAAAATATTTTTCTGGTGGTTCAAATAATTTAATGAATGTGCGCATTCAATATTTAAATGGTGATTTAGTTAAACTATTGGGAATGTAATTTTTCAAATTATCAAATATTTTTTGAGATGTTTATATATTTTTGTAGAGGTACGAATGTATTGCACATTTATTTATTCAAGTGTACAAATATATTATTAAAGGAACATCCACATTTATAAATGCGCAAGCATTTATTTTAATACCACTTTTTTTTAAATATTGCTCAAATGTTTTTATATATTTACAAACAAATTTATTTATGGCACATTCGTTTTTTGTAATGATCTAATTTTTTTTTAATGCACAAATATTTTACTAAATGCACAATTATTTTACTAAATGCTCACAATTAATGCACGTTTTATTTTATCTATTGCTCATTTAAATAGTCGCCTTAAAAAAGATATCAAAAATCTGTTTACGACAATGAATTCCTCTCGAAAAAAGAAATCTATCTCTGATAATAACAGAGATACCCCCCCTGTATGGGCATCGAAAATACACCACCCTGAACATGGACCGTATCAATCAATTCTTCTTTTGGAAAATTCATATTGAATATGTTATACTCATTTATTTATGTTTTAACAATTGACAGCAATTTACTCTGACATTTGTTACTACAGAAATTATTGTTTCTATTGTCAAAGTCGGGGCCTACTCCGAGAAAACTGGGAAATTCCTACACAATGCTTATAAGAATAAGTAAAATGTAAATATCTCAGAAAATATTCATTTTAGGTATAGGTATTAAGAAAAGTTGAACAAAAACAAAAATGCAACAAAATGAAGTAATAATATACAGGGTGTTCCATTTGAAATAATAAAGTTATTGATATTTGAAAATTTGGAAGTTGACATATCTATAAAAAACACCCTGTATAATATAAATTAATTTTGATGTATTTAGACTATGACTACACCTTTGGACTTTGTATGTCCAAATATCATTTGCCAATTAATATTCATAACGTTGTGCTCTTGACAAGAATTGTGCCCTGTTTTTCTGGAAATTCAAAGATTTTTTGAGATAAATTGGCAACGTCGGAAAAAAATGAAAAAAAATATATATACTGTCATATGGAGATTTTCTAGCTGAATTGGATTATGCAAAAATATACTGGTTGTTCAATTTAAAAAAGATACCTTTATTGATGCCCTACTTTTATGAAACACCCTGTGTACTTGAAACTAATTTTAAAACATTCACGTTGGGGCAGTAACAATTTTTTTACTATTTTATATCATTTTTATTCGTTTCCTGATCAAAAAAAAAAAACATGCACGTCTAGAAATACTATAATTCAAATATCTATTGTTAATCTAACTTTCCATATTTTACTGCCCTTTTAACTAACCTGAATGTTCGTAAAAATGTAAATTTTACGAAAACTGTTGACTTTAGACCCATATAACCTTTTACATTTATTAAAGTAAATTTTAAGAGAAATCCAAAAATGTTAAAATATACAGATGTTCTATTTAAAATTTCAAAGTTTGAATCCGTTTCCGGTTGAACCGGAAGTCGCATTGCAACCTTAATATTTTCATCGAATCCGAAAAATACTATAACGCTCAGATACAAAATTTCATTGTTATATCTGCAATAGCATTTTAGATATTTGTATTTTTAACTGTCACACTGACAGTTGCTTATATTGAGTATTGCTTATAACACGAGTTGCTTATATCGTGGGTTGCTTATAACGCGAGCTCACTGTAATTGCACGAAAAAAGTCAGTATCAGAATTATAATTGAAACAACTCAAATACGAAATGAAAACGGAACGAAACTAAAACAAAAGAACATCAAACATTAATGCACATAAAAAATCAGTGCAAACAAACAAATCTAAACAAATATTAAATATTCACAATCTCCAACTGCTTTTTTTTAATCAATATATCTAATTCTAATGCTTTACAACGTAGTTCATGCTCTTTTTTATTCATTTCTTTACTGTCGTTGGCGTTTTCTAGCATCACTTGAAAATACTCACTTTTTTTATCAACCAATTTTGTATATTTTTCTGAAAGCTGTGAAGAATGGAGAGCCACAGTAGAAGTGGGTCGTCGATGTTTAGACCAGCTGGACTTCGGTGTTTTGTTATTGTTATTCGTATTTTTCTCATTCACCTCTTCTTTCGATGACCCTGAGACATCATTAATAACTGACACAGTGTGTTCCATTGCTTCACTGTTCACCAACGACTGTTCTTTGTTGTTTTCAGCACTCTACAACAGACAAGAGACAACTATTATTTTTAATACGACCTTACACATTTTTATACCTACCTACTTCTAGTGGAATTAAAAAAGTATCAAAAATGCTTTCAAGTCCTGTGACCGTTTTCTCATTAATAATCGACATTGTTAGCTCATGCAGATTATTTTTGGGTATGGGAGTACTTCGTCTTCCGCCTGTTTTCTTCATTGATCGAGTTTCCTGTGCTGCATCTTTTCTTGTAGTTTTTTTTTACATTGTCATAGCATTTTTTTAAAGATACAACATCTCTTTAGAAGCTATTGGGATATATTGAATTGAATTTTGTGGCAATTATTTTCTAAACTTTCCGATTTTTTGTTTTCAATGACATCTTTCTTTTCTGCTACTAAATTTAATAATAACTCTTTTTCTGCGTTG
This sequence comes from Elmis aenea, assembly GCA_947652605.1. Classification (NCBI taxonomy): domain Eukaryota; kingdom Metazoa; phylum Arthropoda; class Insecta; order Coleoptera; family Elmidae; genus Elmis; species Elmis aenea. Next base: position 2,273,119 of record OX393581.1, on the reverse strand, counting down.
GTATAATTGGGACCACGCGATTTTCTTTCTTTCGACATATCCTAAAATAAAAATAATCAAGATAGATACTACCTACCTTTTTTTTGGCGGTTTGATGTACTAATTTCCCGTAAATTATTTACAGGAAATCAGTACAAATTAGCAAAATGGTAAAATTCTACAGTTGGGGCAGTAACAATTTTTTTACTATTTTATATCATTTTTATTAGTTTCCTGATCAAAAAAAAAAAAACATGCACGTCTAGACATACTATAGGTTTCATTAAAAACTTTTTTTAATAAGTTGACAAAGGGCAATAATGGACTTTATCACACTATTGGCGCACCCTGTATGTATGTAAAAATATTCAGTAAAAATTGTATGTGTGGTAAATAATATTAATATTCATGAAAATACCATACTTTTCTGTCATTGTTGCATACTTTTTATCTGGAAATCGCAAAAGAAAACTAAGGAAATGCACAAAAAAACAGTCAACTTTTCACTAAGCGACTGTTTTAGAGTAATTCAAATGGGTGCGATTTAAGCGTGCATTAGTTAAATATACATGTGCCCTAGAAGAAATACTTTGAGCAATTGAACAATAAATATTTAGCATTAAATAATATATCTATTTTACATAAAAATTTTTTCTTTGAGCAATATTTTATTTGTAGTGTGCCCTAAAACGACTTTTCTGTGCAATAAAGTATTAAAAAGTGCGCATTAAATAAATATTTTATTTTAAATAAAAAACACTATAATGTGCATTATTTAAATATACATGTGCCCTAAAACGAATACTTTGAGCAATAGAATCATCAAATATGGGTGCGATTTAGCGAGCATTATTTAAATATACATGTGTCCTAAAACGAATACTTTGAGCAATAGAATAATTAAATATTTAGCATGAAATCAATATATCTTTCAAGCAAATGATAAAATTTTGTCATTAAACTTTACACCCTATGTGGATCGAATTTGAAGTATTTTACAACATATTTCATTTAACTTTACTCCATCTAAACCATTTTTAAAGACAAACAAACTTGTTTAAAAATTTTCAATTTATTTTATTAAAGGAATTAAACAATATTTCATAACAAACAAACATCAGGGTACAATTTAAGCGGGCATTATTTAAATATACATGTGCATTAAAACGAATACTTTGTGCATTAGAAATATTTAAAATAATAATAAATATTTAGCATGAAAGAAATATATATATCTTTTAAGCAAATGATAAAACATTTTGTCGATAAATTCAATGTTTGCTGTAAAAAAATCTCCCCCCTAGCCTATAACCTAAATATACCTAAATATTTATAATTCTATTGCTTAAAGTATTCGTTTTTAAGGCTCATGTATATTTAAATATTGCCCGTTTAAATAGTTGCCTTATTTTATTGAACGATCATAGCTTTTCTCACTTTTGATGGCCTCCCCCGTTTTCGTTTTGCTCTTATTGCCAAATTCTTTGCTTCTAGAAGAGCATTAACATATTTAAACCTAATTGCAACTCCTAGTAAATGTTTACATATGTATTTTTTGTTTAAATTTGGGCAAGTACATCGGCCTGGTAGTGTTGAATTGTAATAGCAACCCTTCTTTTTCATATATTCGTCGAAGTTATTTTCTGTCCCTTTCACTAAATTGTCTTTGTTTACCTCGCCGTATTCTCCGGCGGGAATAAGGTAAATTTTGTCTTTGTTTACCTCGCCGTATTCTCCGGGTGGAATAAGGTAAATTCCTTCTAAATCATTGTTTACAGCTTCAATTTTCTTGTTTAGTCGAGCCCTTTGATAAGCACTTGTCCATGTTTAAAGGTCGAAATGAACCTCGTCTGTAAATTCCTTAATATTGTTTTCATACTTTTTAGAAAAAGATTCTACCATTTCCATTAGAACATAGCAAAATCGAGAAAGTGGTAATCTTTCTCTAACAGTATATTCATCTTTTATTACCCGATTTGTGGACTCAAGACCATTGTTGGTACTTGGAGTTCCTGGAGAAGAGCCTTCATACCAATTATGGTGTTTATTAAACCATTGTTCTTGAAAGTATTTCAAAAACAACCGCTTCTACACCAAATACATTTTTAAATCCATTGCTGATGCTAAGTGAAGCATCAGCAACCAAAACTTTTGGCCTAAGTTCAAAATTGTAAATTTTCTGAACTGCTTCAAATAATCTACATCTACGGTGGTTGCTAACATCCCATCTCAAAGTTAGTGCACATATTATTTGTTTTAGGTTACAAAATATTTTTCTGGTGGTTCAAATAATTTAATGAATGCGCGCATTCAATATTTAAATGGTGATTTAATTAAACTATTGGGAATGTAATTTTTCAAATTATCAAATATTTTTTGAGATGTTTATATAATTTTGTAGAGGTACGAATGTATTGCACATTTATTTGTTTAAGAGTACAAATATATTATTAAAGGAACATCCACATTTATAAATGCGCAAGCATTTATTCTAATGACATTTTTTTTTAAATATTGCTCAAATGTTTTTTTATATTTACAAACAAATTTATTTATGGCACATTCGTTTTTTGTAATGATCTACTAATTTTTTTAATGCACAAATATTTTACTAAATGCACAATTATTTTACTAAATGCTCACAATTAATGCACGTTTTATTTTATCTATTGCTCATTTAAATAGTCGCCAATTCAAATCTATATAAGCCAATCAAATATCAAGTTTTAACTTGAATTCAAAAGAAACTTTCATTAGGATGACCAATACGTCTGACCAAAACTTAAGGACTGGGTAATCTGATCATTTCAACGGTGGTTTCGCTGTGAAATCGCTACGGACACAAGGGTTGTTAAATTCAATAAGCGCGCCAAAATAACGGCTTTATGTATACGCGCTCTGATTGGTCAGTAGCCACCGCGCTTATTTTCAACTGTTTAAACTTCAGTTTTGTTTCATCAGTCGTTATGAGTAAGTGTCTTTAACGTTTTTTACATATTTATTTCATATTTTACATTGTTCTTTGTCGGTATTTTGCTATTACTACAACCTAAACCGAGTAGTAAATAAAAATTGAGTGGAATAAACTTACTTTGTATGATCAACCCTTTAGCTTTAGTACGCACAGAATAAGCCTTAGGTTAAGTTAGTACACAGTTCACAAACATAGGTTTCCACACAGTTTTATTATTTTGCGAATATGAAAACGGCGTCCTACCTTAATTAACCAATTAAGTCTGTGCATAGATCTAAAAGCATGCTTTACAAGTTTAGAAAATCTTGTTTCTGAGGTTGTCTGTGTATAAAAAGTTGCTTTGTCCATGTTTATATTGTCTTTTCATCTCTCTACTTCGACTGTAAGACATTTATACAAGTTATCATTGGCCGATTTAAAGTTTAATTAAATAACAAGTGCCTTAAGGGCCGTTGGCACCGGTTTCACTTAAAATTTAAGTGACTTAAATCCCTTAAGCGACACTTATTTCGTTGCACTGTAATTTAGGCGAGACTTAAATTTCAAATAGTGATCCTTAAACACTTTGGGTACGACTTAAAAGTTAAATGGCAGTTATATTACGATTAAGTGAGTAAAATTGAAAACAAATTGGAATTTCCTTATGATATGTGATTATACAGGGTGTCCCAGATTACATTTCCAGTATGGGGATCTCGCTTATTGTAAGAGATACAGGTTTGTTTAAATTAGATGAATTTTTCATTAGGACGAGAGGACCCACAATCATTTTTTAAAAGTACAAAATTTTTCGTACTTTAGATGTTATAGTATAAAATATGAAACTGTCCAATTTCTTTTTTCTCATAACTTTTTTGGCATAATCGTTAAACATATTTATTTCTATTTTCTTGAGGTACTTTTTCATGGAGAATGTAACTGTTATTTTAGATTTTTTTTAACACCTACCATTTTCGAGATATTACCCCTAATTTCATTTTTTCTTACGGGCCGCAAAGCTGGCGAAGTTGGAATAGTTAACTGTGCTTTATTTTCTCGTTTAAATGAGATATTACTTACTACACCTATTTTTATTAACAAGTCACAAAATGAAAGAAAAATCGTATTTTACCCATCACTTATCAAGCTATCTATGAAAATAAAAACAAAAAACAACTAATTAAATGCCAAATGACAGTTACTATTTGTCTGCAGTATCATTTATTAGAATTTCATATTTTTGTTGTGTAATTCGATAGTCTTTGTAGTAGTTGTTATAATGATGGCTACATTTAAAAATAGCGAAAAATTTGACATGTTGAGATGCTACATCCTTTACCATAAAAATTGTGTGGAAGCTGAGCGAATATACTTAGAGCTATATCTTGAGAAAAGGCAACGAAGAGTGTGTAATTACAGAAATTTGGAAATAAATTTACAAGAATATGGTTTCTTTGAGAAACCAACCAAAAATCCAAAACAAATCCATAAAGAATTATCTATTTTACACAGTTTCTATTGTAAGGAATGTAGCATTAATTTTTTTTAATTAGTTGTAAATATGCCCATAATTATATGATAACAAATTTGTTATAAAGACTATCTAATTACACTACAATACTATAAAATTCCAATAAATGATACCGCAGACAAATAGTAACTGTCATTTGACATTTAATTAGTTGTTTTTATTTTCGTAGATCCTAGCTTGATAAGGGATTGGTAAAATACGATTTTTTTTATTTGGTGACTTATTTATAAAAATTGATATAGCAAGTAATATCTCATTTAAACGAGAGAAAAAAAGGCACAGTTAACTATTCCATAGCCAACTTGTCTGCCCTTAAGAAAAAATGAAGTTAGAGGTAACAAATATCTCAAAAATAAAAAGTTATTAAAAAAATCTAAGATAATAGTTACATTCTACATTAAAAAGTACTCCCAGAGGGTACAAATAAAATTGATTTAATGATTAAGACAAAAAAGTTATGAGAGAAAAAAGAAATTCAACATTTTCATATGCTTTGCTATAACAGCTGAAGCAAGAGGAATTTTGTACTTTTAAAAATTGATTGTGGCTCCTCTCACACTAATGAATAATTCATCTAATTTAAACAAACCTGTATCTGAATATCCTGTTTTATTGTTTCTATTAAATTTTTCCTTTTTAATGTTTTACAAATAATTCAGTACCACCTGTAATTCAATTATTATCGCTGAGATATTATTCTACTCGTTGTCAATTAACAGCTATTGCTGACTTCACAGTCATACATCTACGGCCAGCCGAATTATAAATCGAGTGTCGCAAACTATTGCGTCATTATATCCAAAATACATAAAATTTCCGTCAGCTAAAGGAATAAAAGAAACGCAAAATAAATTTTTTGATATAGCTTCGTTTCCTCGTGTTATTGGAGCAATTGATGGCACTCATATTAAAGTTCAGTCTCCTGGTGGTGAAGACGGTGAAATTTACCGTAATCGATTAAAATATTTTTCCTCAAATGTGCAGGGTATATATGTAACGCACAATTAGAATTTACTAATATTGTTGCTAGATGGCCAGGTTCGTCACATGATTCCACAATATTTAATAACAGCACCGTACGACAAATGTTTGAAAGTGATGTTTTAAAAAATAGTCGCGGTCGCGTTGTTATGGTGATCCGTGCGCTACTTATGTCAAACGATATACGCGCGTGCCACGTACCTTCAGTCGTGATCTATGTACTTGTACATCTCTAAAATAAAAAAATATGATGTGATTTCATGGCAAGTATACAGAGCGGACGAAACGGCCTTATTTTACAAGTGTTTACCGGACAAAACTGTAGTTCATTCACGTAAGAAAAATATTCCCGAGAGAAAAATATCTTAACAACGAGTTACTATTATGCCGTGTGCTAATTCCACCGGCAATCATAAATTGAACTTGTTGGTCTTTGGTAAATTATTTAAAGCCAAAAAATTTTAGTAATTTCACCTACCAGTTCATTATATTATTACACAGCGTCATTCAAAAAGTCTGCAACAAATGGAAACATTTTTTATTATTAATTTCTCAAAAAAATTTATTCCTGATAAAAGTTGGTGCATGGTCTAAAACTAATTTAAGGGGAAAAATAGTTTGATAAAAAGTCATAGAACACTAGATTTTACCGATTTTTGAAATATTTGCAAGTGTAAAGGGCCCTTGTTTTAAGAGTTACAAAAAAATGTGTAAGAAAAAGTTATGTAGAATCCAAAAATAAGTCTAGATTTAAATTTTGACAGTCAAATTCTAATTTTTATTTTTTAAGAAATTTTAACAATCAAAAAGTCTGCAACAAATGGAATAGTTTTCTATAGATTTTTCTGAAAATTTTATTTTTAATGAAAGTTGATATATGGTCTAAATCTAATTTTAAGATGAAAAAAAAATTAATAAAAAGTCATATGACACTAGATTTTAGTGGCTTTTTGATTTTTTGAATGTTAAAATTTCGTAAAAAATAAAAATTAGAATTGAACACTCAGAATTTAAACCTAGCTCGGTTTTTAGATTCTTAATAACTTTTTTCCATATAGGTAAATAAAATTTTCCATTTGTTGCAGAGTTTTTGAATATTAAATTTTTTTTAAAAATTGAAATTTGACCATCAAAATTTAAATCTAGCCTTATTTTGGGATTCTATTTTTTTTTTCATCTTAAAATTAGTTTCAGACCATGCACCAACTTTTAATAAGAATAAAATTTTCTGAGAAAAAAATAATAAAAAGCTTTTCCATTCGATACAGACTTTTTGAATGACGCTGTATATTAATAATCTCCTAAAAATAAAATAATTGTTAAAAAATGTATTGTTAACATAACTTTCGATATTTTACTGCCCTTTTAAGTAACTTGAATGTTGAAAAAAACTGAAAGTGCTATATCACTCAAAATTTTCGTAAAAATTGTAAATTTTACGAAAACTGTTGACTTTAGACCCATATAACCTTTTACATTTATTAAAGTAAATTTTAAGAGAAATCCAAAAATGTAAAAATATACAGATAGTCTATTTAAAATTTCAAAGTTTGAATCCGTTTCCGGTTGAACCGGAAGTCGCATTGCAACCTTAATATTTTCATCGAATCCGAAAAATACTATAACGCTCAGATACAAAATTTCGTTGTTATATCTGCAATAGTATTTTAGATATTTGTATTTTTAACTGTCACACTAACAAATATTAAATATTCACATTCTCCAACTGCTTTTTTTTAATCAATATATCTAATTCGAATGCTTTACAACGTAGTTCATGCTCTTTTTTATTCATTTCTTTACTGTCGTTGGTGTTTTCTAGCATCACTTGAAAATACTCACTTTTTTCATCAACCAATTTGGTATATTTCTCTGAAAGCTGTGAAGAATGGAGAGCCACAGTAGAAGTGGGTCGTCGATGTTTAGACCAGCTGGACTTCGGTGTTTTGTTATTATTATTCGTATTTTTCTCATTCACCTCTTCTTTCGATGACCCTGAGACATCATTAATAACTGACACAGTGTGTTCCATTGCTTCACTGTTCACCAACGACTGTTCTTTGTTGTTTTCAACACTCTACAACAGACAAGAGACAACTCTTATTTTTAATACGACCTTACACATTTTTATACCTACCTACTTCTAGTGGAATTAAAAAAGTATCAAAAATGCTTTCAAGTCCTGTGACCGTTTTCTCATTAATAATCGACATTGTTAGCTCATGCAGATTATTTTTGGGTATGGGAGTACTTCGTCTTCCGCCTGTTTTCTTCATTGATCGAGTTTCCTGTGCTGCATCTTTTCTTGTAGTTTTTTTTTACATTGTCATAGCATTTTTTTAAAGATACAACATCTCTTTAGAAGCTATTGGGATATATTGAATTGAATTTTGTGGCAATTATTTTCTAAACTTTCCGATTTTTTGTTTTCAATGACATCTTTCTTTTCTGCTACTAAATTTAATAATAACTCTATTTCTGCGTTGGTATAATTGGGACCACGTGATTTTCTTTCTTTCGACATATCCTAAAATAAAAATAATCAAGATAGATACTACCTACCTTTTTTTTGGCGGTTTGATGTACTAATTTCCCGTAAATTATTTACAGGAAATCAGTACAAATTAGCAAAATGGTAAAATTCTACAGTTGGGGCAGTAACAATTTTTTTACTATTTTATATCATTTTTATTAGTTTCCTGATCAAAAAAAAAAAACATGCACGTCTAGACATACTATAGGTTTCATTAAAAACTTTTTTTTAATAAGTTGACAAAGGGCAATAATGGACTTTATCACACTATTGGCGCACCCTGTATGTATGTAAAAATATTCAGTAAAAATTGTATGTGTGGTAAATAATATTAATATTCATGAAAATACCATACTTTTCTGTCATTGTTGCATACTTTTTATCTGGAAATCGCAAAAGAAAACTAAGGAAATGCACAAAAAAACAGTCAACTTTTCACTAAGCGACTGTTTTAGAGTAATTCAAATGGGTGCGATTTAAGCGTGCATTAGTTAAATATACATGTGCCCTAGAAGAAATACTTTGAGCAATTGAACAATAAATATTTAGCATTAAATAATATATCTATTTTACATAAAAAAATTTTCTTTGAGCAATATTTTATTTGTAGTGTGCCCTAAAACGACTTTTCTGTGCAATAAAGTATTAAAAAGTGCGCATTAAATAAATATTTTATTTTAAATAAAAAACACTATAATGTGCATTATTTAAATATACATGTGCCCTAAAACGAATACTTTGAGCAATAGAATCATCAAATATGGGTGCGATTTAGCGAGCATTATTTAAATATACATGTGTCCTAAAACGAATACTTTGAGCAATAGAATAATTAAATATTTAGCATGAAATCAATATATCTTTCAAGCAAATGATAAAATTTTGTCATTAAACTTTACACCCTATGTGGATCGAATTTGAAGTATTTTACAACATATTTCATTTAACTTTACTCCATCTAAACCATTTTTAAAGACAAACAAACTTGTTTAAAAATTTTCAATTTATTTTATTAAAGGAATTAAACAATATTTCATAACAAACAAACATCAGGGTACAATTTAAGCGGGCATTATTTAAATATACATGTGCATTAAAACGAATACTTTGTGCATTAGAAATATTTAAAATAATAATAAATATTTAGCATGAAAGAAATATATATATCTTTTAAGCAAATGATAAAACATTTTGTCGATAAATTCAATGTTTGCTGTAAAAAAATCTCCCCCCTAGCCTATAACCTAAATATACCTAAATATTTATAATTCTATTGCTTAAAGTATTCGTTTTTAAGGCTCATGTATATTTAAATAATGCCCGTTTAAATAGTTGCCTTATTTTATTGAACGATCATAGCTTTTCTCGTTTTTGATGGCCTCCCCCGTTTTCGTTTTGCTCTTATTGCCAAATTCTTTGCTTCTAGAAGAGCATTAACATATTTAAACCTAATTGCAACTCCTAGTAAATGTTTACATATGTATTTTTTGTTTAAATTTGGGCAAGTACATCGGCCTGGTAGTGTTGAATTGTAATAGCAACCCTTCTTTTTCATATATTCGTCGAAGTTATTTTCTGTCCCTTTCACTAAATTGTCTTTGTTTACCTCGCCGTATTCTCCGGGTGGAATAAGGTAAATTCCTTCTAAATCATTGTTTACAGCTTCAATTTTCTTGTTTAGTCGAGCCCTTTGATAAGCACTTGTCCATGTTTAAAGGTCGAAATGAACCTCGTCTGTAAATTCCTTAATATTGTTTTCATACTTTTTAGAAAAAGATTTTACCATTTCCATTAGAACATAGCAAAATCGAGAAAGTGGTAATCTTTCCCTAACAGTATATTCATCTTTTATTACCCGATTTGTGGACTCAAGACCATTGTTGGTACTTGGAGTTCCTGGAGAAGAGCCTTCATACCAATTATGGTGTTTATTAAACCATTGTTCTTGAAAGTATTTCAAAAACAACCGCTTCTACACCAAATACATTTTTAAATCCATTGCTGATGCTAAGTGAAGCATCAGCAACCAAAACTTTTGGCCTAAGTTCAAAATTGTAAATTTTCTGAACTGCTTCAAATAATCTACATCTACGGTGGTTGCTAACATCCCATCTCAAAGTTAGTGCACATATTATTTGTTTTAGGTTACAAAATATTTTTCTGGTGGTTCAAATAATTTAATGAATGCGCGCATTCAATATTTAAATGGTGATTTAATTAAACTATTGGGAATGTAATTTTTCAAATTATCAAATATTTTTTGAGATGTTTATATATTTTTGTAGAGGTACGAATGTATTGCACATTTATTTGTTTAAGAGTACAAATATATTATTAAAGGAACATCCACATTTATAAATGCGCAAGCATTTATTCTAATGACATTTTTTTTTTAAATATTGCTCAAATGTTTTTTTATATTTACAAACAAATTTATTTATGGCACATTCGTTTTTTGTAATGATCTACTAATTTTTTTAATGCACAAATATTTTACTAAATGCACAATTATTTTACTAAATGCTCACAATTAATGCACGTTTTATTTTATCTATTGCTCATTTAAATAGTCGCCAATTCAAATCTATATAAGCCAATCAAATATCAAGTTTTAACTTGAATTCAAAAGAAACTTTCATTAGGATGACTAATACGTCTGTCCAAAACTTAAGGACTGGGTAATCTGATCATTTCAACGGTGGTTTCGCTGTGAAATCGCTACGGACACAAGGGTTGTTAAATTCAATAAGCGCGCCAAAATAACGGCTTTATGTATACGCGCTCTGATTGGTCAGTAGCCACCGCGCTTGTTTTCAACTGTTTAAACTTCAGTTTTGTTTCGTCAGTCTTATGAGTAAGTGTCTTTAACGTTTTTTACATATTTATTTCATATTTTACATTGTTCTTTGTCGGTATTTTGCTATTACTACAACCTAAACCGAGTAGTAAATAAAAATTGAGTGGAATAAACTTACTTTGTATGATCAACCCTTTAGCTTTAGTACGCACAGAATAAGGCTTAGGTTAAGTTAGTACACAGTTCACAAACATAAGTTTCCACACAGTTTTATTATTTTGCGAATATGAAAACGGCGTCCTACCTTAATTAAGCAATTAAGTCTGTGCATAGATCTAAAAGCATGCTTTACAAGTTTAGAAAATCTTGTTTCTGAGGTTGTCTGTGTATAAAAAGTTGCTTTGTCCATGTTTATATTGTCTTTTCATCTCTCTACTTCGACTGTAAGACATTTATACAAGTTATCATTGGCCGATTTAAAGTTTAATTAAATAACAAGTGCCTTAACCCTCCAGTGCTAACATGCGGTATCATAGACCGACCCCCCAATTTTATCCCCGAAACTAGAAAACGCGTGTGAAGAGGGGGTTGGGCTCGTCGCTATCTTCATTATATTTATTTATCGAACAGCTCTCGCAGTGGCAAGCGTTTTTTGGCGATTTTTGACAGTTTTTTTTACGTATTTCGGTTTCACAGACCCGTGTTAGTATTGATGTTACTAATTGGATTATTATTACCATTATGTAAAACTTTGTTGGAAAAGAAACTAACTGTGGTAGGCAGCTAGGCACAATAAAAAAGAACAAACGAGAAATACCCTATGATTTTGATAGTCTTGATGAAAATACCGGAAAACCACAAATTATTATGATGTACAATGTACCAAGTCTGTTGTTGATATAGTTCACAAACTATGCGCAGGCTATAACTGTGCTGGAATTACGAGAAGGTGGCCTATGGTAATTTTTTTTCGTATACTAAACATAGCTGCCACAAATAATGCATTTGCAGCATTTAATTCAAAGAGTCCAGATTCAAATATGCTTCGAAGGTTTTTTTTTATTATAAAGCACACTTATAATTTAAATAATACTTATAAAATAAGCTTTGGATGAATTCGGTCCCACAGACTGATGTTAGTACTCGCGTTACAAAAATCATGTTAGTACTGGAGGGTTAAGGGCCGTTTGCACCGGTTTCACTTAAAATTTAAGTGACTTAAATCCCTTAAGCGACACTTATTTTGTTGCACTGTAATTTAAGCGAGACTTAAATTTCAAATAGTGATCCTTAAACACTTTGGGTACGACTTAAAAGTTAAGTGGCAGTTATATTACAATTAAGTGAGTGAAATTGAAAACAAATTGGAATTTTCTTATGATATGTGATTATACAGGGTGTCCCAGATTACATTTCCAGCATGGGGATCTCGCTTATTGTAAGAGATATAGGTTTGTTTAAATTAGATGAATTTTTCATTAGGACGAGAGGACCCACAATCATTTTTTAAAAGTACAAAATTTTTCGTACTTTAGATGTTATAGCATAAAATATGAAACTGTCCAATTTCTTTTTTCTCATAACTTTTTTGGCATAATCGTTAAACATATTTATTTCTATTCTCTTGAGGTACTTTTTCATGGAGAATGTAACTGTTATTTTAGATTTTTTTTAACACCTACCATTTTCGAGATATTACCCCTAATTTAATTTTTTCTTATGGGCCGCGAAGTTGGCGAAGTTGGAATAGCTAACTGTGCTTTATTTTCTCGTTTAAATGAGATATTACTTACTACACCTATTTTTATTAACAAGTCACAAAATGAAAAAAAAAATCGCATTTTACCCATCACTTATCAAGCTATCTATGAAAATAAAAACAAAAAACAACTAATTAAATACCAAATGACAGTTACTATTTGTCTGCGGTATCATTTATTAGAATTTCATATTATTGTTGTGTAACTCGATAGTCTTTGTAGTAGTTGTTATAATTAGGGATTGTAAATTTACCGACTTTTTGAATTACCGGTAATTCGGTAAAATTTTCAATCAAAACCGGTTTACCGGTAATTTACCGGTAAATCATAATATTATATGTACATATATTGTATATAGATATAATTGTTTTTTTTTTTTAGATTTTTGCGGTTACTAACATTTTTAATATAATTTTCGGAGTTTATCCGCGTATCCCTATAGGGAGAGCTTGCCGAAACGTCGAGCCAATTTAAATATTACGCGGATAAACTCCGAAAACCATATTAAAAAAATATATATTTATTTAGTATGTAACTGATTGGGATAGTTGAAGCCTAAACTATCACAATCAGTTTCATACAATATATCAGTTAAGAGCCATCAACGTAATTTTTTTTATGTTATAATAATAATATAATTCAATATCAAATAAGAGTACACAGGGTGTTCTTTTCCATGGGACACTATTGCTATCTCCGTAAATAATGAATATACAAGGTTGGTTAAATGGGACAAAAGTTAGCTATTTAGGAGTGTATTTTAAACAAGATCTTGTTTTGTTTAAAAATTTCATGTTTTGCGTGATTTAACGGAAAAACCAAAATCGATCAAAATTTTTAAACTTAATTATCTCGGCTATTGTTGCGAATACACAAAAACGCCAAAAGAAAAATGTTTTGTAGACTTAGTTTGATATAAGAAGACGATAGTCAGATATTTATTTATAAATTACCGTGCGAGATATTTGACAGAGATGTGAGTAAACAATCATATTCCATTTGTATCCATTGTCCCCTTATTTTTTCCTTGAAAATAGGTCAATATTCTTTTTTGATTATTTGATTTAGATTTTTATCATTATTGGAAAAATATTGTAAAATTACCGGAATTACCGGTAAAAAATTGGCAAATTACCGGTAAAATTTGAAGAGCCTTTTTTGCGATTTACCGGTAAACCGGTTTACCGGTATTACAATCCCTAGTTATAATGATGGCTACATTTAAAAATAGCGAAAAATTTGACATGTTGAGATGCTACATTCTTTACCATAAAAACTAGGTGGAAGCTGAGCGAATATACTTAGAGCTATATAATAATAATAATAATATTTACTGCATGCTAAGGAATTACAAGGTTTTACACATGTCAGATATTGATATAATATAAAATAGAGATAAAACACAATTAAAGTAATACTTACTCACATTTAATAAATAGGACAAAACAGACAAGTTAAAATGCACAATATGCATTAATTCACAAATGTATATTATATATGTATGTATATGTATATAACGTAAAAGTTTACAGCTACACATTTTTAAAGTTGATACTGAAAAATTCCTCGTCAGTGAAAGGGGCACAGTGTATTTCTTTGATTTTATTTTTGTATTGGGAATACGGAAGGTTTCTCACATGTTCAGGCAGAGAATTAAAGTATTTAATTTTATTGAATAATGATTAAGTATTTAATTGAATAATGATTTGTACTATTTTTGGTTTTGAGTAATCGGTGAAAGGGTTGATGTCTTGAGAAAAGGCAACGAAGAGTGTGTAATTACAGAAATTTGGAAATAAATTTAAAAGAATATGGTTTCTTTGAGAAACCAACCAAAAATCCAAAACAAATCCATAAAGAATTATCTATTTTACACAGTTTCTATTGTAAGGAATGTAGCATTAATTTTTTTTTAATTAGTTGTAAATATGCCCATAATTATATGATAACAAATTTGTTATGAAGCTATCTAATTACACTACAATACTATAAAATTCCAATAAATGATACCGCAGACAAATGGTAACTGTCATTTGACATTTAATTAGTTGTTTTTATTTTCGTAGATAGCTTGATAAGGGATTAGTAAAATACGATTTTTTTTATTTGGTGACTTATTTATAAAAATTGATATAGCAAGTAATATCTCATTAAACGAGAGAAAAAAAGGCACAGTTAACTGTTCCATAGCCAACTTCTCTGCCCTTAAGAAAACATGAAGTTAGAGGTAATAAATATCTCAAAAATAAAAAGTGATTTAAAAAATCTAAGATAATAGTTACATTCTACATTAAAAAGTACTCCCAGAGGATGCAAATAAAATTGATTTAATGATTAAGACAAAAAAGTTATGAGAGAAAAAAGAAATTCAACATTTTCATATGCTTTGCTATAACAGCTGAAGCAAGAGGAATTTTGTACTTTTAAAAATTGATTGTGGCTCCTCTCACACTAATGAATAATTCATCTAATTTAAACAAACCTGTATCTCTTATAATAAGCGAGATCCCCATGCTGAAAATGTAATCTGGGTTTTTTTTTTTTTATTGTATTGTTTCTATTAAATTTTTCCTTTTTAATGTTTTACAAATAATTCAGTACCACCTGTAATTCAATTATTATCGCTGAGATATTATTCTACTCGTTGTCAATTAACAGTTATTGCTGACTTCACAGTCATACATCTACGGCCAGCCGAATTATAAATCGAGTGTCGCAAACTATTGCGTCATTATATCCAAAATACATAAAATTTCCGTCAGCTAAATGAATAAAAGAAACGCAAAATAAATTTTTTGATATAGCTTCGTTTCCTCGTGTTATTGGAGCAATTGATGGCACTCATATTAAAGTTCAGTCTCCTGGTGGTGAAGACGGTGAAATTTACCGTAATCGATTAAAATATTTTTCCTCAAATGTGCAGGGTATATGTAACGCACAATTAAAATTTACTAATATTGTTGCTAGATGGCCAGGTTCGTCACATGATTCCACAATATTTAATAACAGCACCGTACGACAAATGTTTGAAAGTGTTGTTTTAAAAAATAGTCGCGGTCGCGTTGTTATGGTGATCCGTGCGCTACCTATGTCAAACGATATACGCGCGTGCCACGTACCTTCAGTCGTGATCTATGTACTTGTACATCTCTAAAATAAAAAAATATGATGTGATTTCATGGCAAGTATACAGAGCGGACGAAACGGCCTTATTTTACAAGTGTTTACCGGACAAAACTGTAGTTCATTCACGTAAGAAAAATATTCCCGGGAGAAAAATATCTTAACAACGAGTTACTATTATGCCGTGTGCTAATTCCACCGGCAATCATAAATTGAACTTGATGGTCTTTGGTAAATTATTTAAAGCCAAAAAATTTTAGTAATTTTACCTACCAGTTCATTATATTATTATACAGCGTCATTCAAAAAGTCTGCAACAAATGGAAAAAAATTTTATTATTAATTTCTCAAAAAAATTTATTCCTGATAAAAGTTGGTGCACGGTCTAAAACTAATTTAAACGGAAAAATAGTTTGATAAAAAGTCATAGAACACTAGATTTTACCGATTTTTGAAATATTTGCAAGTGTAAAGGGCCCTTATTTTAAGAGTTACAAAAAAATGTCTAAGAAAAAGTTATGTAGAATCCAAAAATAAGTCTAGATTTAAATTTTGAGTCAAATTCAAATTTTTATTTTTTAAGAAATTTTAACAATCAAAAAGTCTGCAACAAATGGAATAGTTTTTTATTACCTATTGATTTTTCTGAAAATTTTATTCTTAATGAAAGTTAGTATATGGTATAAATCTAATTTTAAGATGAAAAAAAAATAATAAAAAGTCATATGACACTAGATTTTAGTGGCTTTTTGATTTTTTGAATGTTAAAATTTCGTAAAAAATAAAAATTCGAATTGAACCCACAGAATTTAAACCTAGCTCGGTTTTTAGATTCTGAATAACTTTTTTCCATATAGGTAAATAAAATTTTCCATTTGTTGCAGAGTTTTTGAATGTTAAATTTTTAAAAAAAATAAAAATTGAAATTTGACCATCAAAATTTAAATCTAGCCTTATTTTGGGATTCTATTTTTTTTTCACCTTAAAATTAGTTTCAGACCATGCACCAACTTTAAATAAGAATAAAATTTTCTGAGAAAAAAATAATAAAAACCTTTTCCATTCGTTGCAGACTTTTTGAATGACGCTGTATATTAATAATCTCTTAAAAATAAAATAATTGTTAAAAAATCTATTGTTAACATAACTTTCGATATTTTACTGCCCTTTTAAGTAACCTGAATGTTGAAAAAAACTGAAAGTGCTATATCACTCAAAGTTTTTGTAAAAATGTAAATTTTACGAAAACTGTCGACTATAGACCCATATAACCTTTTACATTTATTAAAGTAAATTTTAGGAAAAATCCAAAAATGTAAAAATATACAGATGTTCTATTTAAAATTTCAAAGTTTGAATCCGTTTCCGATTGAACCGGAAGTCGCATTGCAACCTTAATATTTCCATCGAATCCGAAAAATACCATAACGCTCAGATACAAAATTTCATTGTTATATCTGCAAAAGTATTTTAGATATTTGTATTTTTAACTGTCACACTGACAGTTGCTTATATTGAGTATTGCTTATAACACGAGTTGCTTATATCGTGGGTTGCTTATAACGCGAGCTCACTGTAATTGCACGAAAAAAGTCAGTATCAGAATTATAATTGAAACAACTCAAATACGAATTGAAAACGGAACGAAACTAAAACAAAAGAACATCAAACATTAATGCACATAAAAAATCAGTGGAAACAAACAAATCTAAACAAATATTAAATATTCACAATCTCCAACTGCTTTTTTTTAATCAATATATCTAATTCTAATGCTTTACAACGTAGTTCATGCTCTTTTTTATTCATTTCTTTACTGTCGTTGGCGTTTTCTAGCATCACTTGAAAATACTCACTTTTTTCATCAACCAATTTTGTATATTTTTCTGAAAGCTGTGAAGAGTGGAGAGCCACAGTAGAAGTGGGTCGTCGATGTTTAGACCAGGTGGGCTTCGGTGTTTTGTCATTATTATTCGTATTTTTCTCATTCTCTTCTTCTTTCGATGACCCTGAGACATCATTAATAACTGACACAGTGTGTTCCATTGCTTCACTGTTCACCAACGACTGTTCTTTGTTGTTTTCAGCACTCTACAACAGACAAGAGACAACTCTTATTTTTAATACGACCTTACACATTTTTATACCTACCTACTTCTAGCGGAATTAAAAAAGTATCAAAAATGCTTTCAAGTCCTGTGACCGTTTTCTCATTAATAATCGACATTGTTAGCTCATGCAGATTATTTTTGAGTATGGGAGTACTTCGTCTTCTGCCTGTTTTCTTCATTGATCAAGTTTCCTGTGCTGCATCTTTTCTTGTAGTTTTTTTTTACATTGTCATAGCATTTTTTTAAAGATACAACATCTCTTTAGAAGCTATTGGGGTATATTGAATTGAATTTTGTAGCAATTATTTTCTAAACTTCTTCTTCTATCTTTCCACATTGTATGGTCCGACTTTTTGTTTTCAATGACATCTTTCTTTTCTGCTACTAAATTTAATAATAACTCTTTTTCTGCGTTGGTATAATTGGGTCCACGCGATTTTTTTTCTTTCGACATATCCTAAAATAAAAACAATCAAGATAGATACTACCTACCTATTTTTTGGCAGTTTGATGTACTAATTTCCCGTAAATTATTTACAGGAAATCAGTACAAATTAGCAAAATGGTAAAATTCTACAATTGGGGCAGTAACAATTTTTTTACTATTTTATATCATTTTTATTAGTTTCCTGATCAAAAAAAAAAAAACATGCACGTCTAGACATACTATAGGTTTCATTAAAAACTTTTTTTTAATAAGTTGACAAAGGGCAATAATGGACTTTATCACACTATTGGCGCACCCTGTATGTATGTAAAAATATTCAGTAAAAATTGTATGTGTGGTAAATAATATTAATATTCATGGAAACACCACACTTTTCTGTCATTGTTGCATACTTTTTATCTGGATATCGCAAAAGAAAACTAAGGAAATACACAAAAAAACAGTCAACTTTTCACTAAGCGACTGTTTTAGAGTAATTCAAATGGGTGCGATTTAAGCGTGCATTAGTTACATGTGCCCTAAAAGAAATACTTTGAGCAATAGAACAATAAATATTTAGCATTAAATAATATATCTATTTTACATAAAAAATGTTTCTTTGAGCAATATTTTATTTGTAGTGTGCCCTAAAACGACTTCTGTGCAATAAAGTATTAAAAAGTGCGCATTAAATAAATATTTCATTTTAAATAAAAAACACTATAATGTGCATTATTTAAATATACATGTGCCCTAAAACGAATACTTTGAGCAATAGAATCATCAAATATGGATGCGATTTAGCGAGCATTATTTAAATATACATGTGTCCTAAAACGAATACTTTGAGCAATAGAATAATTAAATATTTAGCATGAAATCAATATATCTTTGAAGCAAATGATAAAATTTTGTCATTAGACTTTACACCCTATGTGGATCGAATTTGAAGTATTTTACAACATATTTTATTTAACTTTACTCCATCTAAACCATTTTTAAAGACAAACAAACTCGTTTAAAAATTTTCAATTTATTTTATTAAAGGAATTAAACAATATTTCATAACAAACAAACATCAGGGTACAATTTAAGCGGGCATTATTTAAATATACATGTGCATTAAAACGAATACTTTGTGCATTAGAAATATTTAAAATAATAATAAATATTTAGCATGAAAGAAATATATCTTTTAAGCAAATGATAAAACATTTTGTCGATAAATTCAATGTTTGCTGTAAAAAAAATCTCCCCCCTAGCCTATAACCGAAATATACCTAAATATTTATAATTTTATTGCTTAAAGTATTCGTTTTTAAGGCTCATGTATATTTAAATAATGCCCGTTTAAATAGTTGCCTTATTTTATTGAACGATCATAGCTTTTCTCGCTTTTGATGGCCTCCCCCGTTTTCGTTTTGCTCTTATTGCCAAATTCTTTGCTTCTAGAAGAGCATTAACATATTTAAACCTAATTGCAACTCCTAGTAAATGTTTACATATGTATTTTTTGTTTAAATTTGGGCAAGTACATCGACCAGGTAGTGTTAAATTGTAATAGCAACCCTTCTTTTTCATATATTCGTCGAAGTTATTTTCTGTCCCTTTCACTAAATTGTCTTTGTTTACCTCGCTGTATTCTCCGGCGGGAATAAGGTAAATTTTGTCTTTGTTTACCTCGCCGTATTCTCCGGGTGGAATAAGGTAAATTCCTTCTAAATCATTGTTTACAGCTTCAATTTTCTTGTTTAGTCGAGCCCTTTGATAAGCACTTGTCCATGTTTTAAGGTCGAAATGAACCTCGTCTGCAAATTCCTTAATATTGTTTTCATACTTTTTAGAAAAAGATTCTACCATTTCCATTAGAACATAGGAAAATCGAGAAAGTGGTAATCTTTCCCTAACAGCATATTCATCTTTTATTACCCGATTTGTGGACTCAAGACCATTGTTGGTACTTGGAGTTCCTGGAGAAGAGCCTTCATACCAATTGTGGTGTTTATTAAACCATTGTTCTTGAAAGTATTTCAAAAATGTGGATTCATGTGCCCACTTCTTTACGAAAAGCTTTTAAGCTATTAAAAATACATTTTCGTTTTCACTAATTTGCATAGCATCAATATCTCTCAAAATTTGATTTATATTTTCCTTTTGAGCTAGAGAATGTACTTTTTTCTGTACAGCACTTCTCATATGTGCCCAGCACATTCGAACAACCGCTTCTACACCAAATGCATTTTTAAATCCATTGCTGATGCTAAGTGAAGCATCAGCAACCAAAACTTTTGGCCCAAGTTCAAAATTGTTAATTTTCTTAACTGCTTCAAATAATCTACATCTACGGTGGTTGCTAACATCCCATCTCAAAGTTAGTGCACATATTATTTGGTTTGGGTTACAAAATATTTTTCTGGTGGTTCAAATAATTTAATAAATGCGCGCATTCAATACTTAAATGGTGATTTGATTAAACTATTGGGAATATAATTTTTCAAATGATCAAATATTTTTTGAGATGTTTATATATTTTTGTAGAGGTACGAATGTATTGCACATTTATTTGTTTAAGTGTACAAATATATTATTAAAGGAACATCCACATTTATAAATGCGCAAGCATTTATTCTAATGACATTTTTTTTTAAATATTGCTCAAATGTTTTTTTTATATTTACAAACAAATTTATTTATAGCACATTCGTTTTTTGTAATGATTTACTAATTTTTTTAATGCACAATTATTTTACTAAATGCTCACAATTAATGCACGTTTTATTTTATCTATTGCTCATTTAAATAGTCGCCAATTCAAATCTATATAAGCCAATCAAATATCAAGTTTTAACTTGAATTCAAAAGAAACTTTCATTAAGGATGACTAATACGTCTGTCCAAAACATTAGTACTGGGTAATCGGATCATTTAAACGGTGGTTCGCTGTGAAATCGCTACGATCACAAGGGTTGTTATAAATTCAATAAGCGCGCCAAAATAACGGCTTTATGTATACGCGCTCTGATTGGTCAGTAGCCACCGCGCTTGTTTTCAACTGTTTAAACTTCAGTTTTGTTTCATCAGTCGTTATGAGTAAGTGTCTTTAACGTTTTTTACATATTTATTTCATATTTTACATTGTTCTTTGTCGGTATTTTGCTATTACTACAACCTAAACCGAGTAGTAAATAAAAATTGAGTGGAATAAACTTACTTTGTATGATCAACCCTTTAGCTTTAGTACGCACAGAATAAGGCTTAGGTTAAGTTAGTACACAGTTCACAAACATTGGTTTCCACACAGTTTTATTATTTTGCAAATATGAAAACGGCGTCCTGCCTTAATTAACTAATTTAGTCTGTGTAATCTTCTTTTGAACGATTTAGGATGAAAAGAAACTTATCATATATTATTCTTTTATTGAATTAACATTTATTTGACACATAACATAGCGAAAGGCATATAATTATGTAGGTACCTCTAAGTATAAAAAAAATAAAAAAATAATTTTTAATTATTCCCTCAGTTTTAATGTTATCTAGAGAGCATCTTGTTCTATGCACAATACAGCTAGACCTACTTTTGGCTGACTTATGAAACTTCGTAATAATTTTTTACTCATCGTAAAACTGAAAATGATCTTTCACCGGTTGTGTATCTCACAGGTGATATTGCGACCAATGGGGGCTTAATCAGCATCACAACACGGCCTCATTTACATTTCATGTATTCTAGTTGTGTTAAGAAAATTCTTACAACTTTTTTGCCTCTGATTTTGTTAAAGATTTTATTAAATTTCGTTATACATAGTACAGTAGTGAGTTTATATCAAAATTGGTTTGAGCTTCCCTGTTGGTGGAGGTCTCAGGCAATTACAAGTTTTGCTAATACGATGACGCGCTACTTTTGTGTGCTTTGTTTAAATATGTGCAAATGTTTCAAACAAATATTAATTGAGTTGTATTTTTCAGCAGGTTCTAAGTGTGTGTTCACTGAGTAAGTACTTTTTACTGTATATTTTTGTTCATTAAAAACCATAATCATGTTTCGTTGTAATCAATATAAACCGTATGTTCTGAAAGAGTACCCCCAACTTGTACCTTTTCATACAAGTTTTATTTGCTTTATACCCAAAAAAAAATCGTTGGTGGAAAACTATTAATTTATTTATAATATAAAAAAAAACATGCAAACTAATTATTGTTCTTTTATTTTCTTTTAGTTCCAAAATGCCACGTCGCTCTATGCGGCAACAGCTTAAGGGCTGTTCAGGTAAGACACACAAATTCGTATACTTTTTGAATATTAACAAAGAGTTGGTTCGCAATTTTTGGGCTGCAACATAACATCAATCGCCAGTTTACGATGTATTTGGAAACTAAGTAGTTCGTATAAGAAATATGCATGCTTACAAATGATTTGACAATTTTTTAAAGTAGATAAGTAGATATTCATTTATTTGGTTATGATTTTCTACTCAACTTGTTTGGCCATACACACAAAAGTTGGAAACCACTGCTCATCCATACTATGTTATGTACCTGATTGGTTTAGATTTTTTGTTTAAATGTATTACGATTATCAACACATATCAAACTTTAATTCGATGAACGATAAAATTTGATTGGTAACAATGGAAGCTTGCATGAATATTTTTTTATTTCGCATTAAATTCGTTTAAAGAGTGGCAGCATAAAGTAGCAAGGGTCGAAATAAAACAATCGAAATCAGTTATTGTTTTTGCCATGACAACTTTGATTTCGCAACTTTTTACTTGTTTCGCTTATTTTTGTAAATAGACATAAAATACATCGTTGTAAAGGAAATCACCTTCTAAGACTGCCATTTAAAAAAAAGTTGTTTAATTAAATATCTGGCTCAGTCGTTTATTAATAACAATTTTACCAAAGCCCACTGTGAAATTTATAAAAGATTTACCAATGACCACTCAAGTGTACACAAGAAAACATTTTTATAATTGTACACGTAATTTCTGGTTTTTATAGCTTTATGTTTAAGTAACAACATCAATAGAGGCTGTGACTGCTATGTGAACATGCCGTTTAATTGCAATAAAATATGTGCAAATTGTTCTAAGAAATTCTTTCTAATTCAATTGTATTTTCAGCTGTTCCAGGTGGGAACTGCATTTTGTAAGTATTGTTAACTCATATTTTCGTTAATTAAAAACCGTAACCATATTTTGATGTCGTCAATATATACCGTTTGTTCTAAGAGTGTTACCCAACGTGTGCCTTTTTATATACAAGTTTCACTTGTTTCATTTATAAAGAAAAATTGTTAAGGGACAACTACTCGGTGCTACTGAATTGTTTTATCTTTGATTTAAGGGGTAATGGCAGCGAGTCTATAGGTGGTAATCTGGTAATGCCAATAGACTTTTAACAGAGCTTTAAATGTCAAAAATGACAATTGCATTTCACGAACTACTTCAATTATTACTTTAATGTAAACTATGAGTTATTCATTTTTCTTTGTTTACTATTAACAGCTTAAACAAAAAATTATTGTAAAACTGAATGTGACAAACAATTTTCGATAAATTAAATTACACACTCTCATGGATATTATAGAATTTTTAACTTAAGTCATATCACCTGCTTGTTACAACATATTATGTAGGTACTTTATTCGTGATGATAAAAAATTAATTAATTATAAGACAGTTTTGGATAAAAAAGTAAGAGATGAAGACATGGTTATAGTAAGAAATAAATGCGCTCTAAAAATAGAGGAAGTAAAATGTGCAGCACGATTTGGAGAAGTGACTTTGTGGAAACTTCCCTTTAAACCGGAAATGACACTTACGATTAAATGTCTCTGTAACACAGAACATTGTCCCATAGCAAAATTTTTACTAAAGCATAAGTTTATGTTAATGAAGCATTATGTGATGGGGCACATTTTTTGTAACACACGGTATAGTGTCACTTAATTATAAAATTATCGGTCATCAGTGATACGTTTATTTTTATATCAATTTTGGTGGTCTTGAGACATTAAAAAATGACTAAATTTTTGAAGTAGTCATGTTTATTACATTAAATGTATACAACCAAACACGTTAACTAATCATCTTTTCTTTTCTGTTACAGTTCTTCTTGTGGTCTTCCAGACCAACGGCAGCCACCCGCCGGTAAAGGGGTGGCGAGTTCGTCTCGAGGTATGATATACAAATTCTAGTACTTTTTTTACTATTGTAAAAAGCAGTGGTTCTCAACCTTTAGTCAACAAAACAACATCAATTGTCAATTCGCAAAGTATTTGAAAACTAAATATACTTCGAATAACAAAAGATGTGCATTTTTGCAAATAATTGGATGTTGTTGCAAAGTAAATATTTATTATTTTGCTTATGATTTTGCATTCAAACATTTTTGGTCGTGCACAAAAATGATTGAGAACCACTGCTTTTTATACTATTTTATATTTTACTTTCCGAAGGATTGCTTTTGATTCCAATGTATTATGGGTTTATATATTATCAATACAACTTCAGTTCGATAAGTTCATAAAGACTCTAGTACT
Source organism: Elmis aenea (assembly GCA_947652605.1). Taxonomy (NCBI): domain Eukaryota; kingdom Metazoa; phylum Arthropoda; class Insecta; order Coleoptera; family Elmidae; genus Elmis; species Elmis aenea. Next base: position 2,248,377 of record OX393581.1, on the reverse strand, counting down.
TATTAACCAGTAACCACATCAATTATTTGTTTTTACATTATACAGGGTGTTTCAGACCACCCGTACCAGTACTTTTATTTAAAAATGCGAAGTCTGACCAAGATGGGGAAGTTTGTTATTTCAAATGGAACACCCTGTAAAAAAGAAGCAATTTTGAATACAACTGCACTATTTTGTATAATGTTTATAACCTCAAATAAGTTTTGGTCGAAAATATTTTTTTTAATTGAGCGTGAATCATTTTTTTAAAACACAATGGTAGCGGTACATTAACCACAATTGTGCAGTTGTATTCAAAATTGCTTCCTATTTCCAAAAATGTAAAAATTTACAGGGTGTTCCATTTGAAATAAGAAACTTAGGGTCATTCCTGAGAAACCGGAAGTGAAACAATAGTGTACAGGGTGAACTATTTTCGATGCCTATACAAGGTATCTCGGTTATTATCAGAGATAGAAAACAAAACTAAGTGCGTAGTCTCGATTTATTTTTTCGAGAGAAATTAATTGCGGTAAACAGATTTTTGATGTTTTTCAACTTTCGAAATATAGCCAAAAACCGATTCCATTTGAAATGTTCAAATGTTCAAAAATGTTAAATATCTCGTTTAAACGAAAAGATAGAAAAAAACTTTAATAACATTTTTGCCATGATTTTTTGTGCTTAATATAAAATAGTGGTGTTCAATTGTTTTTTACTCATATAAATTATAAATATCGATACATTACACCTAACTTTCTTATTTTCAATGGCAACCATAAGCAAATTATATATTTTTTTTAAAATAAGCTTTCGATTCATGTCAAAGCCAACAATGGTTGCCATGTAAAATAAGAAAGTTAGGTGTATGTATGTATGAGAAAAAAAATTGAACATCGCCATCTTATTAAGGAACAAAAACCATGCAAAAATCGTTTTGAAAGTTTTCTTTTGTCTTTCCGTTTAAGCGAGATATTTAAAATTTTTAAAAAGAGCTAAAACTGGTGTTGGCTATATTTCGATTATTAAAAAAGACATCAAAAATGTTAAATATCTCGCTTAAACGAGGAGATACAGAAAAACATTAGAGACTTTTTTGACATGGTTTTTTGATAGCGATGTTAATTTTTTTTGCTCATACAAATATTGATATATTACACCCAAATTTCTTATTTTAAATGACAACCATAGTTGGCTTTGACATGAATCAAAAGCTTATTTTTTGCGCTTTTCAAAAATACATAATTTGCTTATGGTTGCCATTTAAAATAAGAAAGTTAGGTGTAATATATCGCTATATTTAAATATGTGCAAATTGTTCAAAGACATTTTTTCTAATTCAATTGTATTTTTCAGCTGTTCCAGATAGGAATTTGTAAGTATTTTTAACTCATATTTTTGTTAATTAAAAACTGTAACCATACTTTGATGTCGTCAATATATACCGTTTGTTCTAAGAGTGTTACCCAACGTGTGCCTTTTTATATACAAGTTTCACTTGTTTCATTTAATAATAATAATAATAATAATATTTATTGTGCATTACAATACAATTAAATAAAATAATACACAAATGGACAAGGTTAGCTCGCGCTCTCTACCACCTTGCCATTAGAAATAAAGAAAAATTGTTAAGGGACAACTACTCGGTGCTACTGAATTGTTTTATCTTTGATTTAAGGGGTAATGGCAGCGAGTCTATAGGTGGTAATCTGGTAATGCCAATAGACTTTTAACAGAGCTTTAAATGTCAAAAATGACAATTGCATTTCACGAACTACTTCAATTATTACTTTAATGTAAACTATGAGTTATTTTTTTTTCTTTGTTTACTATTAACAGCTTAAACAAAAAATTATTGTAAAACTGAATGTGACAAGCAATTTTCGATAAATTAAATTACACGCTCTCATGGATATTATAGAATTTTTAACTTAAGTCATATCATCACCTGCTTGTTATAACATATTATGTAGGTACTTTATTCGTGATGATAAAAAATTAATTAATTATAAGACAGTTTTGGATACAAAAGTAAGAGAGGAAGACTTGGTTATTGTAAGAAATAAATGCACTCTAAAAATAGAGGAAGTAAAATGTGCGCGATTTGGAGATGTGACTTTGTGGAAACTTCCCTTTAAACAGGAAATGACACTTACTATTAAATGTCTCTGTAACACAGAACATTGTCCCATAGCAACATTTTTACTAAGACATAAGTTTACGTTAATGAAGCATTATGTGATGGGGCACATTTTTTGTAACACACGGTATGGCGTCACTTAGTTATAAAATTATCGGTCCTCAGTGATACGTTTATTTTTATATCAATTTTGGTGGTCTTGAGACATTAAAAAATGACTAAATTTTTGAAGTAGTCATGTTTATTACATTAAATGTATACAACCAAACACGTTAACTAATCATCTTTTCTTTTCTGTTACAGTTCTTCTTGTGGTCTTCCAGACCAACGGCAGCCACCCGCCGGTAAAGGGGTGGCGAGTTCGTCTCGAGGTATGATATACAAATTCTAGTACTTTTTTTACTATTGTAAAAAGCAGTGGTTCTCAACCTTTAGTCAACAAAACAACATCAATTGTCAATTCGCAAAGTATTTGAAAACTAAATATACTTCGAATAACAAAAGATGTGCATTTTTGCAAATAATTGGATGTTGTTGCAAAGTAAATATTTATTATTTTGCTTATGATTTTGCATTCAAACATTTTTGGTCGTGCACAAAAATGATTGAGAATCACTGCTTTTTATACTATTTTATATTTTACTTTCCGAAGGATTGCTTTTGATTCCAATGTATTATGGGTTTATATATTATCAATACAACTTCAATTCGATAAATTCATAGACTCTAGTACTTATTAACCAGTAACCACATCAATTATATATTTTTACATTATACAGGGTGTTTCAGACCACCCGTAGGTACCAGTACTTTTATTTGAAAATGCGACGTCTGACCAACATGGGGGAGGTTTGTTATTTCAAATGGAGCACCCTGTATATTTTCGACATTTTTTGAAATAGGAAGCAATTTTGCCCTATTTTGTATAATGTTTATAACCTCAAATAACTTTGGGTCGAAATAATTTTTTTTAATTGAGTGTGAATCATTTTTTTAAAACACAATGGTAGTGGTATATTAACCACAATAGTGCAGTTGTATTCGAAATTGCTTCCTATTTCCAGAAATGTAAAAATATACAGGGTGTTCCATTTGAAATAACAGACTTAGGGTCATTTCCGGCGAAACCGGAAGTGAAACAATATTGTACATATATGTTCAAATAATCAGGTTTCTTACACTACATATCATATGTCTGGAACTTCATTTAATTAAATACAAAACCAACGAAAAAAGGGGGTGTCCAGAACTCAGTTATATGCGAATAGGGTTATAAATAAATGTTGTTATGACTTAGGTCAAATGGATTAAAAAACTATACTGAAAATCAAAAGAAATTTCAAATAAAAGCGTTTATCAAATATTTCTCTAATTATGCAATAAAAACCAAATGGTTCCGTTTAAGTTTTTAAAGTTAGTTCCGGATTTGGCCAGTTCTGGTTTAATTACGAAAACCGCTATAGCTTCAGTCGATTCTGTATATTATGCACTTTTATCATACACTTTTTCCTCTCCATCTTTGTCAGACGTCGCATTTTCGAATAAAAGTGCTGGTAGGGGCGGTCTGAAACACCCTGTATATGTTTGATTTCAAACACATATTTGCGGCGGTGAATAATAACACAAAGAAATTTTAATATTTAGTCTGTAAATGTATGTAAGCATTTGTTTTTACAAAACCTACTGTAACATTTATAAAAGATTCACCAATAAATAGAGATGCATGTGTAACTTCGTCATTGTTATAGTTGGGAGTGTTAATGAAAATATATTTTTGTAGTCCAATACGTAACTTGCTCGTTTTTATAGCTATATGTTTAAATAACAAAAGTACGTAAATTTGCAACTCTAAGTGAACACGAGCTGTTATTGCACGTGTTGCCCTATATATTCAAATATGTGCAAATTGTTCAAAGAAATACTAATTCAATTGTATTTTTCAGCCGTTCCCGTTAAATCTGTGTAAGTATTTTTTACTGTATATTTCTGTTAATTGAAATTGTTTTGATGTAATCAATAGTAACCGTGTTCTTTTTGTGTTATATTGTTACACCAATGTTGTTGGGCTTTAAGCCAGTGTTTCTTAAACATTTTGCTCTGAGGAACCGTTCCAAAATTGAAAGCTTACAGAGGACTCCAATGAATTGTTGTGTAGACGATATTTTTGTTTTTAACTTAGCCTGGCAACTACTTTGAATGATTTTCAAACATCATAAAGAGGCTCGGGAACCCCTTCAGAAGGATCAGGGACCTCCGGGCGTCTGCGAATCACACTTTGAGAAACACTGCTTAAAGCGTTCAAAAATTACTGAACATTTGAAATAATCATGCGTAATGCATTAAATGTACATATTAAAAAAATGCGAAAACTTATCGTTTTTTATTTCCCGTTTCAGTCGACAACAAGTCCGTCCAGTTATTCAGCCGGCGATTCGTGAGGGTAAGACACACAAATTCGTATACTTTTTAAATATTTTTCAAGGCATTGGTTCTCAACCTTTTGTTAACAAAACAACATCAATTGTCAATTCGCAAAGTATTTGAAAACTAAATTTACTTCGAATAACAAAAGATGTGCATTTTTGCAAATAATTGGATGTTGTTGCAAAGTAAATATTTATTATTTTGGTTATGATTTTGTATTCAAACATTTTTGGTCCTGTGTACTATGGTTGAGAACCACTGCTTTTCATATTATGTTATACAGGGTGATTCATAAATAAAACTTCAGTAGGTAATTTTGTATCGAAATATATATAAATTTTTTCCTTAAACGTCTTCTTTCCGAGTTACATCCCCCTAAATGTTCCAGTCCGTTGCTCTGCCATTCCAGAACAGCTCGAATGTATGTCCTTTTATTTTTTACACAATAACTACATGTTTTACGCGAAGTAAAGAATGAAAAGAATTTCTAAAAGAGCCAAGCTTTAATAGGGATCTTTTTAAATTGGAGAATTTCAATCCTCCAATAAGTGTTGTTTAAAAAACCAACAGAAGTGGCACTTTTCAGCTCCTTTGAAGACAGGAGATTACTAAAAATACAACTATAGTAAACCTTTTAACAGGAATGGAATAACGTTTTAAATCGTTACGTTATTGTATAACGTTATTTATTATTTGTTTTCGTTACATAACGTTATAAATAACATTAAAAAAATGAATTGTTATGTTATATAACGTTTTATAAAATGAAAAATTAAGGGGGGTCTTTTATAGATAATTTTTTCCTTAGATGTCTCCTTTCGGAGTTACACCCCCCTAAAGGGGATCGGTAAAATTAAGTTTTTATTTGATTTCTCAAACTTGGATAAATGTAGGAGAATGATATTAGGTAAATATTTTATACTTATTAAAAGGTTTCCCATAGTAATATTTTCAATCAACTTCCGTCTTCACAGGGGGCTGAAAAGTGAGACTACTGTTGTTTTTAATCAGAACTTTTTGGTGAGTTGAAATTTTGCAATTTTTTTTTTTTTTTGTAAGTTTGATTTATTCAGAACTTTTTTTTTATTGTTTAGTTTTTCTCGCAAATCCTACAGTTTTGAGTAAAAAATTAAATGAGTGATTATGATGTTTATGTTCATGGGTAGAATTGACGGACGTTTTAGTGTTGTCGCCGCGTTAACGACAAAATGAATTACACCTGTCAATTCTACTCAAAATGAACATAAACGCACCATGGTTACCACCAAAATGAATCGTTTTATATTGGAATATCTGATGGTTCATGTTCATTCATATAATTTTTTACTCAAAAACTGTAGGTGTAATGAGAACAGTTAAAGAATTAAAAAAACTGCTAAATAAATCAAGTTTTCAAAAAAAATTGCTAGATTTTAACCCACCAAAAAGTTCTGATATAAAAACCAACAGGGGTCACACTTTTCAGCCCCCTGTGAAGGTGGGAGATGATTAAATATATAACTATGGGAAACCTTTCAATAAGTATAAAACATCTACCGAATATCATTCTCCTACATTTATCCAAATTTGAGAAATAAAATAAAAACCCAATTTTACCGATCCCCTTTAGCGGGGTGTAACTGCGAAAGAAGACCCTAAAGAGAAAAAAAAAAATGAAAGACCGCTCTTAATTTTTAAAAAGGAATTACCTCCCGATTTTTTTTTGCATTAATTAAGAAACAACCTGTACAAAAATAATTATTATTTGTAACTCTGAAATTATTTTTGGGATCTGTAAATGTAAATTTAAAAAATAGTACAAAATTACATTGAGATATTTTATTTTCAGTTATAATATATTAAGGGAACATTATTTTGCCGGTAAAATTATTGACAAAAGTTTGTTACTTTGGTAACATCCTGAGACAAAAGACATGACAAAATCCTGAGCCGAAGGCGAGGGATTTTGTCATTCATTTTGTCGAGGGATGTTACCTATAAGTAACAAACTTGAGTTAAAATTTTTCCTGCAAAATAATGTTCCGAAATATATTTGATTAGACTATTTCCCAAATAAGATACCAAAAATAATTACAATTTTCGTTTATTATTTGTTAACATTTTCGATAGCGTACCAACCTCTGTAGCGCATTTAAATCGTAACTCCTTTCCTTGCAAAAATTTTCAAATTGTTTCCATATTGACATTTTGGATGCAACAGTATTTTTGGGAGTTATATTTGCAACAGTTTTTTGTATTTCTTCTATGGAAGTTATTCCGAAACGGCTCATGTCAAATAATATATTTTACAACTGTCAAACATCTGTAAACAAACAACCAGGTTGCTAAGGATATAATTGACATGACAACGGGATGTTTTCGCTATTTTGGAGGTGAAAAAATCCCTAGGGATTTTATCGCTTAAAAATGAACGTGATTGGTCAAAACATTAAGGCGTGACTATAATTTGACAAAGTGATTGGTTTATATCAGTTTATATGACCATGAGGGGAATAGTCATTTTAATTTCCAAAATACAAGCAAATATTATACTCTGAAAATAAAAAGATCGTCGTAAAAATTTCATTTATGGAGAATAACGATACAAAATAACTTTTAATGAAACATTATCGGTTATTGAATATCGTTACGTTATTTTATAAAAACTTATAGTTGAATCGTTATTATAACGTTATCGGGTATCGTTAAGTTACGTTTTCCATTCCTGCCTTTTTATGAGTAAAAAACATCTACTAAATGGCATTCTTCTTCATTGAGAAATAAAATAAAAACATATTGTTACCGTTCCCCTTTGGGGGGAGGGGTATGATTCCGACAGAAGACGTTTAAGAACAAAAAGTACCTACATTAAAGCCCCCCTCTCTAATTTTAAATAAGAATTTATCCACCGAAGTTTTTCGCATTGTTTATGGATCACCCTGTACATACCGGATAATTGGTTTTGATTTTTTCGTACTCGTTTGTATTATCAATAAGTTTTTAACTTCCAACTAAGTCAGATTCTTGCAAAAATGATTTACAGCAATTTACATTTTATGTTTTACTTTTGCACCGAATAATGTAACTTTGCGCGAGAGAAACCTACTTCGTCCCCATGTTGAGGCTTAAATTTGGGACACATTGTATATTTTCTCGGTCACGGACCAGTTCTCGTGTAAGATGTAAAATTACTCTGTACAATTTCGATATAGGCACTGATTTCCATTATGTTTACTAATGATTTTTTTTTTTTTTGTTTCAGCTTCACGTAAAATAGTGTCTATGGCCCAGACCATGTCAGAAAAACTAAACGAATGGTTCAATGGTAAGTACCTACTCTTAGATGCAGTCAGTTCTATATTTATTTATTACTCTAAGGCAGTCAACTGTATACATTGTGTTCCGGCGATCATTACCGCTTCACTCATCTTATTTGGTTTAAAAAGTGTCCACAACGAATCTGTTTCATTATAAATTTAGAAAAACACATGCAAAATTTTGACTTAAAGTGCCCCCCTGTGCTCACACTGTTGTTTTAATTCCTGGGTTTACAAACAAACAAATGATACCGTCATTTAGAAATTTACTTCTTGTTTTTTTTTCATAGATGGCTTGATAAGTTATTGGTAAAACACGGATTTTCTTGATTATCAGAGTTATTTATATAAATAGATATGGCAAGTGATATCTCTCGCTAGAAAGAGGAAAAAAAGCACCTCGAACTGTTCCTAAGCCAACATGAGACAATATGTGTTTAGGGGTAATATCTCAAAAATGGAAAGTGATAAAAAAAATCTAAAATAATAGTTACATTCGGAAGAAAAAGTACAAACGCAATTGATCTGACGATTAAGACAAAACAAATATTCAAAATGTTCATATTTTTTGCTATAATATCTGAAGTATGAGGAATGTTGTACTTTTAAAAGTAGATTGTAGCTCCTCTCATACTTGGGAATATTTCATCTAATTTAAGCAAACCTGTATTCTCTATCAAAGGCTTTAGTCAAATCGATAAAACACAATTGTTTTTCACTTAACTGTCTTAACGTAAAAATCAGGTCCTGGGTACTTCTACTCGCTCTAAGCCGCATTGCTTCTCTTCTGAATTTCTTTCCAAATTCTTCCTTTATCTCCTTTAACACGTTCGCTGCGGCGCAATATCCTCAAAACTTTGTGGGGCGCGTTACGGGGTGTAAGTGTCCCATAGGCAAACCTCAGTTCGTGCGGTACGGGGCATATGTGTCCCGTACAGCTGTACGATACGGTACGATTAAATGCATTTTAATTAATAATAGTGTTAAAAATGTGATTGTATATTGATATAATCTACTATAGAATAAACCAATAAACATAATGCGAGCGCAGGAATTAGCAATTATTGGTAAACCTATTGCTACAAATAGAAATTGAATATTTTGAAAAATACGGGAACTAGAGCCATCGTTCCGTAGAAAAGTTTTGTGAATTGCAGTGCCGCCCCATGGGAAGATCGATACGGGACACATATGTCCCGTAACGCAGCGAACGTGTTAAAATTCCTTTGTATAATTTTTCTGCCACACTTGGAAGTTATATGCCTCTATGATTTTCGCATTTTTCACTATCACCAGTTCTAGGGTGACCAGTTTGTCCCTATTTTTGGTTCAATGTCCCGATGTCCCCAAGACGTATTTTCGGATATATTATGTGTACCGATTTCCAAATACTAACTAAAGTTTTTAGTTGTCATATAACTAACGAATAAAGTTCACAATAAAATGTTAATATTTCCTAAAAGTCCTTTGGAAAATCTATTTTCTTGTCTATGTGCGTCTGCTTAGAAGAAACCTTTCAACTGTTCAAAGCATGTATGGTAAAATAATATGAGAAGAATGTTTCTTGTAAATAATAAAGATGAAGATGATTAAAAAAATTATATTCTGGCACAATGGTTTATTCATTATTATGCAAATATACGCATATAAAAAAGTTAAATTTTCTTACACGATTTCTTAAATACTTACATACAATTCTTTGATAATGAACATGTCATTGTACACAAAATAATAACATTCACCAAAGTAAATAGACACTTCTTGGAACAATCTGTATTTTGGAAATGTTTAAAAATCGGTGTAACCGAAGAAACCCATTTTTTAGTTTTTTAGTCATCATGTCCCGATTTTTAGTTGTATCGATCTGGTCACCCTACCCAGTCTTGAATATCAGCTTATTGAATTTTATTTATTTATTTTCAGACCAGGATCAATACAGGGACAGGTGGGGGATGGTCCCATTTGTAAGTATTAAGTTTCAGAGGACTTTTTTTAATATATGCTTATTGCATACAATTTGTTTGTCGTAAAGTCCAGCAAATTTTCCTGTTCATTAATAAATAAGACTTCGAAATTAAAACTAAATCTTGGATTAAAGTTTTGTGTGCCTTTGAAAATTTCCCTTAACTTTTGGGTTTTACTAAAATTCTGTTGTTTGTTGTTATTTGCTGGACGCCAAAGTGACTGTGTTTAAAAGGTTTAATAACTTTTCTCTCGTTCTAGTGTAAAAACGAGCTCATCGAGCATAGAATGAAAAAAGTCGACGAGGACTACAGTCCCAGTAAGTATTATTTAATATTTAATATGTACCTATAATTGTGACCGTCCACCCAGATCAAAAATTACTCAACGAAAACTAAAAAATTATTTCTTGTTTATTTTAAGCTGTTTTTTAAAATTTAAATCATGGGAGTTGAAAACATTTTAAACGACATTTGTTTGTTGCATGTTGATCCATTAATTAAATTTAGTATTTAAATATTCGTCCGATTTGGATCATCAGTTTTTAGTTGTTTATTCAAATTTATTACTGGTTGGCATGTTAACGATATTCTAATGATCAGACATGATATTTAATCACTTAAGAACGCCGTATGGATCATGACTGATTGATTACTATTGTTATTTCAGAGGCCAACCACGTGCTCCACCACCTGGCCGTGGATTTGATGGTGTCAGTTAACACCGCCGTCAGTAAGTATTAATCAAACTTAATCTGCATGCCCCTATTTTTTATAGCATAATAAATAACATCCAATTTGGATTAATATTGTAGTTGTAGTTAACTTTAATGCAAAAAAATACAATGCACCTGGTATAACAGAATCAGTAGCGTGGCGTGAAATTTTAGGCCGCCCTCACTTGAAAATTAAAAGGGGCCCACAATTTTTTTCAATTACGTTTAGAGAATCCTTCATTAGATGGGATTAAATAAACTGTTTTCTTTTGGCTTTCGCTGATTCAAATTGGTCAATAAACAGTAGTGTAGCGTCACAATATTTCCCCCCACCCGCGAATATTAAAAAGGGCCCCTTATTTTTTCTCCATATACCTACAGGGTAGACCAAATTCGAATGTTTTTCTCGGTTACCATAGTAGTCGACACAAATCTGATATTGTCGCTTCAGTTATTTTTTGACATGATTAGACCTGCGTTATCGGATTTTTTGTATCACTTTCCATTTCGGCACTACGTAGGAAAAATGAAATTTCATCGTTTTCGGAAAACTCGCTTCAAACGCTTTATTTATAATATTAAAACTAATTCTTATACCGATAGGTTTTGTACAAAAAAATTTTTGCGCTTAAAGAAAAAACTAAATATTTTTAACTACCGTGATTTTTGAGATATGAAGCAAACTTATATTTTTCTAAATGTAAACCCTGGTAGGCCATGACTTTATATGAAAGATCATTTTTTCAGTTTTTAAAAATACACAGTTTTATGTATTTGTAGTAAAAAATAACCGACATATATAACTGATGTTTATAGTTAATAAACAACTAGACGTCATTTCCAAGTAAGTCCTGCAGTAGCATTTACGTTTTTACCACTTACAATATAATCTTCTAACATACTTTTTCAAACCGTTCAAATTTAGCCATGTTCACGATACCACAATAAACGGTTTTAAGATACATTCAACTATTCCAAAGTCAACTTGACAGCCCATAAGAAAAAATGTATTTAGGGGTAATATGTCAAAAATGGAAAGTGTTTAAAAATTTTTAAAATACTAGTTACATTCTGAAGAAAAAGTACAAACGCAATTGATCTGACGATTAAGACAAAAAACTTATGAGACATAATAAGGAATTCAAAATGTTCATATTTTTTGCTACAACTTCTGAAGCACGAGGAATTTTGTACTTTTGAAAATTGATTGTGGCTCCTCTCATACTTGGGAATAATTCATCTAATTTAAGAAAACCTGTATCTCTTATAATAAGCGAGATACCCATGCTGGCAATACTATTTTGGACATCCTGTATATTTAACCCATTCATTATAAGCTTTATATTTTAAAAGAGTATTTAGTTTTTAAATAAAATAAAAAACGTTTAAAAAAAATCTCAATTGAAGTAGAAATGTCCAGGGAATAATAATAGGTTTGCATTCAGATAGGTATGTTACGAGTTGATAATTTTTGTAAAACGTGAAAACAAAGAAATAGTTTTTAATATCAAAGGTTTGTTAAAAAATTATTTGAAAATCTTTTTCTGTGTGTTAATGCATATTTTGTTTTTCCAGGATCGTTGGATTCGCTTGATCATGTAAGTTTAACACTTTTATTTATTAGACTAACACAAAATAGACAGCTCGCGAGATAATCATCAACAAAATAATAAATATACGTTGCGTTTTTTTTTTTTAATTTCCTTATTTAACGACAAAACAAAAGTCTGGAAGCAAATGGATAGCCCACCTTAACCTATGGAGTCATTAAATGATATTGGACAGTTTTGTTTTAAAATTTTCCATGTAATATATTAAAATGTTTGCACAGCTTTAATAAGAACGAAATTAACTTTAAAGTGATGCCCCGCATAACCCCTGATGCTATTTGAAACAATTAAAGATGGCAGCACAACAGAAAAACAAATAAATAATACATGTTGCAGTAGTGCCAAAAGATGTTCAATTGTTTATAATATTAGCCTACCAATTTTGGAGTAAAATGATTTAGTACTTACAGAGGTGCAAACACCAAACTGGTACACCTGGTATATATACATTATATATATACAGTGTAAGGCAAAAGTATGCAGTACAGTCAATATAATAGCAACAATATTTTTTTGAAAAAATCCTCTCACAGTTGCAGTCTGTTTTTTAAAAACAAACAATTTTTTAATTAGACTTGATTCTTGACTTTCATTTGTTTTCGAGTAACGTCGTCATTAGCATTTTTGTTTTAATGGTAACCCCCATATTTTTTTCTTGATTCTGATAGGGCTTCTTATTCTCTAAATCTAAATGACAGTAAAAACATTTTTACACCTTGCATTCAAACCAGGGCTCGAAACCAAAAAAATTTTTGGTTAACGGTTAACCGAAATCGAGAACTTTATTTTTATAACGGTTTTTGTTGAAAAACCGGTTTTATTCGTAAAAAACCGGTTTAGAAAAAACGGGTTAAATTAACCGGTTTTTAAAATTATTTAGATCAGGAATGCAAAGTATGAAATGATATTATTTATTTATAATTTTATAATAAATGTACAATCAAGAGTTCAGTAATGACTTTTGGTAAACTAATCGCATTTACTACAGATTTTGTATTTTTCATCGTAATTTTTATTAAAAAAAAGACATTAAAAAAACCGGTTTTTTATTATTTTGGTTAAAGGTTACCGTTTTTTTTGCCTTTAAAAATAACGGTTTCGGTTTCGGTTAAAAATCACTTTTTCTGACAAAAAATAACGGTTAACCGGTATTTTAAACCGGTTTAAAAAACCGGTTTCATGCCCTGATTCAAACAAAATACAACTGGAAATAAACGAACCTAAATTTTGTTAGTAACAAATATTAATCAAACACTATTTTTTTTTAGACGTCAAGAAGGACCGAAAACAATTATTTTCTTATCCAAGAAGCCGCGATGAAGAGGAAGGCTGCCAGCCAACCTGGTAAGAATATTATTATTTTATCATCTTACATAGCTTGCATGAAATAATCTAAAGCTGTTTTGAAATTTCTTAATACCTACATTTTTCTTATCATCATTTGTTTTTGTTATTTCAACATCAACTTTCGTATTTTAAATACGGCTTCTAATTGGCTGTGACACCATTAAAAGGAGATTTTTTTCTCGTCCCATTCCTTGTTCCAAAACTTTGCTACATTATCAGGACACTTTTTTGCGTAGATTTGAAATTTGTTTATAAATTTCACCTATCTTCGTTTGTTTTTGTTATTTTAACATAAACTTTCTTATTTTAAAGACGGATCGTAGTTGGCTGTGACACCATTAAAAAGAGCTTTATTTCTAGTTTCATTGATGTATGGGTTGTTAGGATTATCTTAAAAAATAAATAAGTTGTTACAATATTATTGTATGTATTGAGTTTAATTAAAGTGGCCATTGAAAAACAAAAACAAAACATTTAAGAAATAAGCTATCTGTACTTAATTTAACACAAACAATTAAAACTTAAATAATTTAAATAAGTTGTACATTTTATAATAATTTAGGAGTATCATTTTCCACTTATTATGATGGACTTGGGAAAACATTATTATCTACAAAGCACAGAATTCAAATTTGTATTGTCCCTAAGGAGAGAGTTACGCTTTGAACGCTTGTTGTAATAAATTTAAATTCAATAGTAATACTAACTGAAGAATTACTAATTATTGGGACATGTAAAAAACATCTTAAAATGATTAAGTTTTACATTTTTTGTGTTAAATTAACAACCCATGCATCAAGGAAAAGAGAAAAAAAAACATTTCTAATGGTGTCACAGCCTACTACGACTTGTATTTGAAATAGGAAAATTGATGTTAAAATAAGGAAAACAAACCATGATAGGTGAAATTTTTTAACAAATTTGAAATTTATGAAAACAAGTGTCCTGATAACGTCGAAAAATATTTTGAGTAAGATTTCAAATACGTAAGTTGTAAGCAAGAATTACAAACGTAATTTTTTTTGTCAATAACGCAAACTATTAATATTTTCCACGATTTTTTTCATTGAATATTTTTTATTTAGTCGTGAGTCATTCTACTGTTAGGTGTAGGACTGTTGAGTTGTGTTGTGCTGACTTTTTTTTCATGTATTTCTGTCTTGTGCTAACTTTTTTGTCTTTCCATTCGATGTTTCTGTCCGCTGTTCTTAAATCATAGATAATTTTGGCCCATTTAACCAATGTTGTTTCTCTTACTGTTAACGAAATCCCCATGCTGTTCACGATAACTGGGACACCCTGTATACGATGGTAGTTGAAATAGACCATCTGGTATGTAGTTGATTAATTCTCCTGGAAATCCGCCTTGTCCAGATGATTTTCAATTTTTTATATTAGCAACTGCTTTTTCTACTTCTTCTGGAGTTATCTCGTCGCAGTGTAAAGTCGTCTTTGTGAGCATCTTACTGCAACATTCTATCCATTTCTTAACTGTAATAAGATTTGGCTTGCTTCCCTCTTTCTAGCCTGTTCTGCTGTTGTTTATTATCAGTTAATAACCACGATAAATTGTAAAGTCTTTAATGTTAACATGTTTTTTTTCTTTAATTTTTAGAACCGCCTGCAAAACGGCAAAGGACTGTGGCCGGTAAGAATATTTTATTAAACCATCATACTTAATTAGCCCATAAATAATCTGAATTTAAAATTTAAAATGTTAAAATAAATAAAAATTCAAAATGCTGGATTTAAATTATTTGCGGAATTTGCTTTGGTGTAACAAATTGCTTATAAGATTTGTTCTTTTATGTGGATTAAACAAGTACAATTTAATTGTTTTTGATTATTAAATAAAGATAAATTAAAAAAATCTATTGGATCTAAAATTTGTTTTCTTATATTTTTAGAAAAAGAACCTGCCGCAGCAATTACTGTTGAAGAACAAATAGGTAAGAATATTTTATTAAATCATGTTACTCAGCACACAAATAATCTGATTTCGAAATTAAACAGTTAAAATAATTAAAAGTACAAAATACTGGATTCTAATTAATTGCTGAATTTTTTGGATGTGACAAATTGCTTAAAATAGTTGCACATTTACAGGGATTAAACGTGTAGAATCAGATTTTTTTATTTCGATTACTAAATAACGATAAATTTAAAAAATTCTATTTCAATCTAAAATTTGTTTTCTTATATTTTTAGAGGCATATCTGGCACCGCTGCCGCTAGATGAGGATGATGATGATGGTAAGCATATTTTTGTTAAATCATGTTACTCGGCAAACAAATAATCTGACTCAAGTAAATATATGTTAAATATTTAAAAATACAAATTACTGGATTCTTAATTATTGCATAATTTTGTTTGATGAAACGAATTGCATAGAATATTTGCATGTCAAACGAATTGAATCAAATTTATATTTTTTTAACTACTAAATAATGACAAAATTTAATAACGCTTTAATCTTAATTTAACATTTGTTTTTTTTATATTTTTAGAAGAGCCAATATGGGAAGTGGTGTCAGCAACAGACACACCCATTGATGGTAAGCATATTTTTTTGAATCATGTTACTCGGCAAACAAATAATCTGACTCAAGTAAATATATGTTAAATATTTAAAAATACAAATTACTGGATTCTTAATTATTGCATAATTTTCTTTGATGAAACGAATTCAAGCGGATCAAACAAGTTAAATCAAATTTATATTTTTTCAACTACTAAATAATGACAAAATTTAATAACGCTTTAATCTTAATTTAATATTTGTTTTTTTTAAATATTTTTAGAACCTGAAGTCCACCAAGCCGCAGAGGCCATTGTGGGTAAGCATATTTTTGTTAAATCATGTTACTCGGCAAACAAATAATCTGACTCAAGTAAATATATGTTAAATATTTAAAAATACAAATTACTGGATTCTTAATTATTGCATAATTTTCTTTGATGAAACGAATTCAAGCGGATCAAAAAAGTTAAATCAAATTTATATTTTTTCAACTACTAAATAATGACAAAATTTAAAAACGCTTTAATCTTAATTTAATATTTGTTTTTTTTAAATATTTTTAGAACCTGAAGTCCACCAAGCCGCAGAGGCCATTGTGGGTAAGCATATTTTTGTTAAATCATGTTACTCGGCAAACAAATAATCTGACTCAAGTAAATATATGTTAAATATTTAAAAATACAAATTACTGGATTCTTAATTATTGCATAATTTTGTTTGATGAAACGAATTGCATAGAATATTTGCATGTCAAACGAATTGAATCAAATTTATATTTTTTTAACTACTAAATAATGACAAAATTTAATAACGCTTTAATCTTAATTTAACATTTGTTTTTTTTATATTTTTAGAAGAGCCAATATGGGAAGTGGTGTCAGCAACAGACACACCCATTGATGGTAAGCATATTTTTTTGAATCATGTTACTCGGCAAACAAATAATCTGACTCAAGTAAATATATGTTTAATATTTAAAAATACAAATTACTGGATTCTTAATTATTGCATAATTTTCTTTGATGAAACGAATTCAAGCGGATCAAACAAGTTAAATCAAATTTATATTTTTTCAACTACTAAATAATGACAAAATTTAATAACGCTTTAATCTTAATTTAATATTTGTTTTTTTTAAATATTTTTAGAACCTGAAGTCCACCAAGCCGCAGAGGCCATTGTGGGTAAGCATATTTTTGTTAAATCATGTTACTCGGCAAACAAATAATCTGACTCAAGTAAATATATGTTAAATATTTAAAAATACAAATTACTGGATTCTTAATTATTGCATAATTTTGTTTGATGAAACGAATTGCATAGAATATTTGCATGTCAAACGAATTGAATCAAATTTATATTTTTTCAACTACTAAATAATGACAAAATTTAATAACGCTTTAATCTTAATTTAACATTTGTTTTTTTTATATTTTTAGAAGAGCCAATATGGGAAGTAACAACAGAAACGCCCATTGTTGGTAAGCATATTTTTTTGAATAATTTTACTCGGCACACAAATAATCTGACTCAAGTGAAAATGTTAAAATAAATAAAAGTACAAATTATTATTACAATAGCAAGTTTTACATTTCAAATACAACACTCCATTTATTTTTTTATGATTCTTGACCGCCTTCATTTTAGCTTTACATCGATACAAAATACTACAGGTTTTTATGCGGCCTTGTCTCTATAAAAAAATAATTTTCAAAATGTTTCAAGGTTTTAAGTCTTTCTTTAAAAAATTCTCCTGAAGTCATTTTTTGAAGCAAGAGTTGTAATTTGGTAAGGGCCTGCAGAAAACATTGCTCTATTAGCTAGATACGAAAAAGTTTTAATTGCGCATACAGGGTGTTTTTTTGTATTTAGATAGATTTTCCATTTTTTTTTTTTTTTCCTTGATGTTTTGTAGTTCTCTAGTCCATTGGTCTGTTCTTTTTGTGTTTGCTATTTTTGATTTTCCGCAGCTCTCAATTTCAATTTTAATATAAAATTCGTTATTTTTCATATTTCTAGAACCAGAACACGCACAAGCCGTTGTTGCACAACCAGTCATCTAAGCATATTTTTTTAAATCATGTTACTCAGCACACCAATAATCTGATTTTAAAATGAAACGGTTAATATAATTAAAAATACAAAATACTGGATTATAATTATTTTCAGATTTTGTTTTCGATCTAATAAATTGCTTAAAATATTTGCATGTCAATGAGAAACAAATTTTTTAATTGTTGTGTACTAACGATAAAATAAAAAAATATCTTCAATTCAATCTATAATTTGTTTCTTTTTTTAAATATTTTTAGGGTTCGTGCCACCTCCCGGCATTCAAAGGACAGTTGGTAAGAATGTTTTTAAATTATATTAGCACACCAATAATCTGACTCAAGTAAAAATTTTTCTGTGATGTAACAAATTGCTTAAAATATTTGCATGTTTACGTCGATTAAAGAAATAGAATCAGATTTATTTCCATTCGATTATTAAATAATTACAAATAAATAACAATTCTGCATTCCTTATCTAAAACAGTATTTTTAATGGTTTTAGATTTTTGCGACCCACGGGCCCAGGCAAAGGCTCTAGCTTTGGCCAAAAAAAGTAAGTGTTATGTTAATTTTTTATGTAGTTTCAACTTTGGCATTATCAATAAATTTTTTGTCAATACTTCAATACCTACCGAAATTCTTACAAACCGTTTTGTTACAGAGGAAACTTTAAAAACAGGGGCCAAAGTTATAAATATTACTGGTAAGTTTAAACAATATTACTGTGGTCAGCGGGAAAAAGCACTTAAGTCAAAAAGTGCAATCTTTCAGGAGCAACGTTTTTTTATTTTACTGATTATCATGTGAGTTTAAATTTTACTTGTATGGTATATTTTACTTAAAATTAAGTATTAAATTGTCACAATATGTCAACATGATGAAATTTTTTAATAAACAGTAAATACTTGACTTAAACTGGCATGAAATAAGAATAACTTAAGTAGTTTTTCACAAATGTAAACAAATGGATATATTCAGTTTAACTCGTTTATTCTTAAAAAATATACTTTTTATGTAGAATTTAAAAAAAATTAATGGAGTAAACATAAATGCTCATTTTTAAACATAACTTTTATCTTTTGATTACACAAAATTTCATTGCAATGGAAAAATATTATTAATAAAAATGTGTGAAATGGAACTAACATTATAAACAGGAAACACAAGTGCCGAAATTGCAAATTACCAGTATAAGAACATAACAATATGAATGGTATAAGGTTATTAATAAAAAAATTGCACTTTTTGTTTTAAGTGCTTTTTCCCGCCGACCACAGATTTATTCTTCATGGATTGTACAGCGTCGACCATAATAGTTACCGTTAAGCCATTGTTCCACAGAATCTTTTACACTTTTTCATGTAATTATAAAACTTGAAAGGTTCTGGAGAAAAGGATACAAACAGCATGCCCTATAGTTTGACAAAAGTTCAGACCCCCAATTTTCATAAAAAATTTGATTTTTAAAAATTCAGGGGGTGGCTCATGACACCCCATGGATTGGCCACATGATAATAAAGTGCATATTTGATGCTCTACTGCAAATTTAGACCCCAACTGAGATAAAATGAGCCACCCACAGTGTTTAAAAAAAAAACTGCGACTCTTTACGTATAGAATATCAAAAGATATATAAATCGCTGGTATTTTCTCAAAAATTTGCACCTTAAAGAATAAACAGGCTTTAGCATAAGTACAAATAAATTTGGTGAATTCTAACCCACTTATTAAGCAAGAGTCCTAGAAATGCTTTATTAGGAAGTATTAATACATACAGATATTAATCAAATAAATTTCTTGTCAAGTGGTTTAAGTCAGCGATTCTTAACCGGAGGGCCGCGAAAACTTGGAAAACGTTTTTACTTTTTAAAATATTGAAATTTAAAAAATATATTGCTCCTTATTTTACTCGCACCATCGTAATATTTTTGTTACTACAAACTAGAAGGCCACAAAAATATTTTAGTATATTTAGGGGGCCGCGACTACTAATAGGTTAAGAACCACTGGTTTAAGTCACCCCACGTGACTTAAGTGAAAATCTTACATGGGTCTATTGTTTTTTTTAAATTGAGATAAACACGCCCGTGTTATTAGACTTTTTATATTACTTTCCATTTTGGGACTACACATGAAAATTTAAATTTTAACGTTTTTGGAAATTAAGTTTTAACTTTTTGTTTAATTTAGTCCTTCTACTGTTAGGTGTAGGACTGTTGGTGTTGATTGACTTTTTCCACGCCATTTGATGCTTCTATTCGTTGTCGCTTTTTTAACTTTGTCTTGCCAGGTTTTGCTCGGTCTACCTCTTTTGTTTTTTCCCTGTGATCGTGCTTCATAGGCTTCTCTGGTTAACCTTTCTTTCATCCTATAAATGTGACCCAACCATACCAGCTGTCTTTCTTGTATTTTTGTTTCAACTGATTTCATCTTTAGTTGTTCCCTATTTGTTCCATTTCTGATTCCATCTTTTTTGTTTTTTCCTTAAATTTTTCTTATAAACCTTTTTTCTACTGCATTCACACTTCTACTATTTTTGATTGTGAGTGTCCACGTTTCACTTGCGTATAAAAGGGCCGGAGTTACTACCTTTTTGATCACTTCCACTGATGTCCGTTTTGGGACTTCTCTATTTCCATAAAATGTTTGTTCTTAAACTGTTAAATATTCTTCCCACATTTCCTGTTCTTTTGCTTGTTTCCTTGTCAATCCCTCCATTTTCCTCTATGATCACTCCTAAATATTTATAGCTATTTACCTGTTCGTTCCAACCTTAGCCCATCTAAAAACATGTTATGCCCTTTGTTAATCATATACGTAAATAAATAAAATAAAAATGTGACTGATAGTCCCTTCTTACTTAGAACCCTCCATACGCCTTTTCTTTTGATTTTATTGAATGCTTTTTCCAAGTCCATAAAACATAAATGTATTTCCTTTGTTTTTGGTTAGGTTTTTTTCAATTGTTTGTCCTAGTATACAAATTGGGTTTTGTGAACTCCTTCATCTTATTTCCATTTATCTTCCAGCTGTTTCTTCTTTCTGTTCCTTTAATTTTCTGTTTAATATCTCTTGCTATTTTTTTCTTACTATTGGATGTTTTAGTTTTTAGTCTTTATTTTCTCTTTTAATAACTTCTCTTCTTTTGACGGGTTTTTCCTCTTTTTGGTTTTTTTATTTCCATTTTTAATACGTGATGGTCACCACCAATTTCCGCTTGTCTTGTTATTTGAACATCTTTTGTCAGACCAAATTTTTATTTACGTATTAGAAAGAAGTCAATTATTGATTTTTCATTTCTATTATGTGCCACCCTCGTATATTTATGTATATCCTTATGTTTGAATTTTGTGTTTGTGATAACCAAATCATTTTCTACGCATAACTTATTAATTTATAAAAATAGAACAAGGTTCATCATACACATTTTCTCATGCTTTTTTTTTTTTTTAAATTTTAAAGAATGTTACCATCTAGTCTTAGACTAATAAGTAACTTAGTTCTATTCGCAATATACTATAAAAAAAGTTAAGATGTAAGTCACTCATTGGCGTTTTTTATCTGTTCTAGCATTTGGCAAGTGCCAAATGCTTAATTTTAAAACATTTTAAAACTTTTTTAACGTCTTTGACTCGAGTTATGAAGCGAAACTGTACTTATTTTAATGGAAACCATAGTGGACCATAACTTTACATAAAAGAGCATTTGTTTAACTCTTCAAAAATATATACGTTTGTTTTTGCTATTATTTCGAAACTCAAGAATGCATGCAACTTATATAAAATGATGCTCACTGGTTGCATACGAGTGGTGCACAACAATTTATGATAAATATTTTTATTTTGTGCGTATCTCAGTACACATGTCAAACTAATGATGTTTCTTTTACAGCCATAGACCAAATCGTCCACGCTTTCGAGTTGCGGGTCGAGTCGCTTAAACGAAAAGGTAAGCTATTAACGAATCATTAGTAAGAACACGCTCGCACACATAATGTAAATAAATAATATATAGACAAATAGTTTTGACAATATTTCACAGATTCACAATTGGTTTTCATTAATCTTTTAAAGTTTTCATCTTCAAGTGTTACAATATGCAAAATAGCAAAAAATCCATTCTGAAATTAAGAAAATTCAAAAAAGTTCACATTTTATATTTTTGTTTTTCATTTTGAGTTTCAAGAAACTCTAGGTATGATCGAAAAATCAAAATTACTTAGGTAGTCAATTGTTTAAATTGGAAATGGGTTAATAAGATAATTTGTTAAAGAAAAAGTTGCAGATATTTTTTTTGCCGTAATAAATGGGGATATTTATTTCGGTTAATTCTAAAACAAATAATAGTTTAAATTATTTTTTAAATTAAACTTCTACTCCAACATTAAAAAAGCAGGTTTTTCCTCTTTTCCATAATATACAAGGTGGACCAAATTCGACTGTTTTACGGGGTATCTGGGTACCATATAGCCCATAGCAGTTAGTGAAAATCTGATTTTGGTCTCTTGGGTTGTTTTGAGATAAACATGTCTGTGTTATCAAATTTCTTATATCACTTTCCATTTTGGCACTGCAGAAGAAAGATGATATTTCAACGTTTTTGAAAACTTATTATAACTTCTTTATCCATAATAACAAAACTAAATGTGATACAGGTTTTTTATAAAAAGTTTTATACTTAACAAAATTAAAATTTTTTTCCTCCTTACTTTTAATACGTTCGCTGCGTTACGGGACATATGTGTCCCGTATCGATCTTCCCATGAGGCGGCACTGCAATTCACAAAACTTTTCTACGGAACGATGGCTCTAGTTCCCGTATTTTTCAAAATATTCAATTTCTATTTGTAGCAATAGGTTTACCAATAATTGCTAATTCCTGCGCTCGCATTATGTTTATTGGATTATTCTATAGTAGATTATAACATTATACAATCACATTTTTAATCCTATAGTTAATTAAAATGCGTTTAATCGTATCGTATCGTACAGCTGTAAGGGACACATATGCCCCGTACCGCGCGAACGGAGGTATGCCTACGGGACACTTACACCCCGTAACGCGCCCCACAAAGTTTTGAGTATATTGCGCCGCAGCGAACGTGTTAATCAGCAATTGATAATTGTTTCGCTTAGCTCCTTAATAATTGTAATTATCAATCTTTCAAATAAAAACAGGCCAATTGCTAAAAGTATACGGGAAGTGTAGAATAAATCTGACTATTTTTGTAATTTACAGTTTTAATTTAGGCAATAATACATTAAACTAAAACTAATTTCATTAAAACGAAAAGTACCTTATTTAATTGTGAGCGATAGTAAATAAACGGTTCGGCTTTTTAGAAATCATACAATAAAATTAAGTTTTTTACAATTGGCTCCAAATTTATTTATTATAATATCTATGTTGACATCTATACCTCTATGAATATGCAATAAAGCCAATCCCGTTAAACCTTGTGTCATATTAGATCGTAACCACCCTTTTAACCTTTTTAAAGCCAAAAACTCCTTTCTGCCGAAGCAACACTAACAGAAAGAGTGCATAAAATTTGCAAAATGATTTTTAAAGTGGAGTATATTTCGGCGTTACATTTTTCATACAGTGTGTCCAAAGGGGATGGAATATGCTATATATTTCAGTAAATATCTACTTTAGGAAAAAATGTTTTGAATAAAATTTGTTTGGTACTTAGTTCTCCACCATAAGACAAAATTAAATATTTTTTTCGAGCGCAATGAAAAACAATTAATTTTTTTTAAATGACAAGATACCCCTTCTTCTCATTTGATAGAGATTTTTTTCTCTTCTCAATGATGGGGTCACCTTAAAAATAAAGTTTATGCTAAGAGGCCGGAGAATATCGAACATTTAAAAAATCGTGTTAGAGGAGAGATGAGATCTATTATTACACCTAAAATGGTTGGGAATGTTATAAACGGGTTTAAAAACCGAGTTTATCATTGCCAAGCTGTAAATGGTTCACAGTTTAAACACCTATTGTAGATTTCGTCAAAAACATCTAATCTTATGATGTTTTTGTTAGAAATGAATAGGTACTAAACAATTAAAATTATTTAAGAGTACTTTTTTTTGCGTTTTTCTCAAAAAGTTGCTTAAGTAAGGGTTCTTAAGTTTTGCATCATTGAAAAGAGAAAAACAATTCTGTCAAATGAGTATAATATAGGGGTACCTTGTCATTTAAAAAAATTCAATTGTTTTTCATTGTGCTTTTGTTATTCGAAAAAAAATTATTTTGTCTCATGGTGGAAAACTAAATACCAAACAACTTTTACTCAAAACATTTTTTCCTAAAGTGGATATTTACTGAGATATATAGCATCATATTCTATACCTTTTGCACTGGCAGGTACATTTTCGTTTAACTTAAATTTCTTTTGCCAAAAATCGATTTCAGATTTAAGCTTTAATTTTATTAGGTCGTCGTTTTTAAATACTATACTTAAATAAGTGACCACTGAATTTATAAATTTAATTATATCTTCTCTAGACTTAGTTATAAACTAAGGCGGGAACGCAGGAAATAAGATATTTGTAAAACTTAATTTTTTTAAATATCTTAGTCTTAGGGGGGATAATTACCCCATTTACCCCCCCTAGATCCGCCACTGAGTTGGAGTAATATCTCATAAATGGGATGTGATAAAAAAATCTAAAATAATATTTACATTCTCCATTAAAAAGTACCGTGTGAAAGTACAGGGTGGTCCAAATTCGATGGGATTACATTTGTATGTCGTTTAATAGTCAAGATAGAGAAACGGTTAAGTTAGTAAAAATGTGCACTTTTTTGGGGCAAACTCGAAACAGTTCTCAAATATATTCTATCATTTCCGGTTTTTCTTGTTTGTACTTTTAAAAATAGACTGTGGCTCCTCTCATACTTGGGAATAATTATTCATCTAATTTAAGCAAACCTGTATCTCTTATAATAAGCTAGATCCCCCTGCTGGAAATGTTATCTGGAACACCCTGTATGTAATTTAAGCATGTTTTAAGTTAACCTTTTTTTTAAATTAAATGTGCAAATGCTACATACAATAGCATCTGAAAAACATAATAAACAAGAGACTATAAAAAAAAAGAAATTGAACTTTTTGAAGAAGTTATTTTAAAAATGACGTAGATTATATATTAAATTAAAATATGATTAAATTTTTGAGCTGCATGTTTTTGAATATGTTCGTTTAATTTGATTTTTGTTATTGGCATCTTCTTTTTTTTAATAAGTGATTAATAAAGCTAATAGTAATAGTAAAAGTAGTAAAAAATAATAAGAAATATTTGATAAACTTATTTATAAACATACATATTTACCCACGTACCTCTATTAAAATATCTTATTTTTACAGCCTTACAAATAAACCCAACGGCGGACGTGGAGCCCCTCAATGAGGCTCTAAAGGCCGCTAAGGCTAAATGTAAGTATCTCGTCTATGAATTATTTTTTAGAAGCCCTAAAATTTCGTTTCAACATTGCATTATTGCTTTGCTAGGTTTTGTTCAATGCTAACTCTCGTTAACGAAGTCACGTAAACTCATACTCTTTACAGTCCTGTTGCAAGGATCAAATTTGATTTCAAAGACGATTTTAAGTGCAATCCATACTTGGAGCAATTTTCACAATAAACAATTTTTCAGTGCCATTCAAAACGTATCAAAAAATTGGAAACAATTTTTTTTATCGACTTCAAAAAATTTGATTCTTGATAAAAGTTTGTGCATGGCTTAAAACTCATTTAAGGACTTAAGGAATCTTTTCCACTTGTTGCATACTTTTTGAATGACGCTGTAAATTTAAACTGGTCCAATGGTTTGATTTTTATTATATTATATGTACAGGATGAGTCACGACGGACGCGACACAGTTTTATGGCGAAACGACATATATTCTGCATTTTCTGTGCCAGTTAGATTATGTAAGTCAATAAGGGCTACATTTTAAAAATATTTTCTATTTAAATGTAAGAATGGTAAAACTACATCTTCATTATAAAAAAATGTTAAAAATACGTAGGCAAAGGAAAAAAATTTTAACTTTCTTGTTTTTTTCTTTCAATTGTTTCAAATTGCCGCTGTCTACCTTCATGGCCTACTTGAAAATATTACTTTACCCTAATAATTAACAATAAAATCGCGATATCTCGAAAAATATCAATTGTAGGTGGAAAACAGCCTTAATGTTTTTGAAAGACAATTAAGATTTCTAAAAGACTGTGTAAAAAAATATAGGGTGTTGTATTAAAATCGATGTTTTAAGTTTCACAAGTTTGGCCAAGCGTAAAAAACGCCCTGTGTAATATTTTTTTAAATGTAAGTGGTGCAAAGTGTTGAATAATCTATTGTCAATCTAATCTCCAAGCATATTTTTTCAAACTTTTCATTTTTGAAAGTACTGTATTTTCATGAAAACGGTCGACTTTAGACTTAAACAGGGTGTGTAAAAATTGGTAGAAGGGCTTCACGGGGCGATGTTCTTCGTAAAATTCTAAGTCGAAAATCTTAATACGAAAATGTTGTACCATGCTTGCTGTGTCTGCAAGAGGTCCTCAAAGTTTTGACATTTAGTCCTTTAATAAGCGTTATTATTTAATACTTGCAAATGAAAAAGCTGCAATTTGGAATAAAAATAGATTTTGAATAGTATTTTTTCCTAGATATTGTGTTCTTCGTTTCAAAAATTGGTGTTGAAAATATGTAAATCACTGATTTTAATGACAGTAATACATAATGGCAACATTTTCATTAACTGTCATCTCTGTTTTTCTCGCAATTATTTGTAGTTTGTGTTAGACGATACCTAAAAGTTTGCAGCTATGTTTACGAACTGAAGGCTTTCAGTTCGAACAAAAATTGTAAATACCTTAAGTAAAAATTGCTGATAAAAAAATTTCCAAACGCAAATCAATGTATGCAATGTTGCCAATTTTTTTTTTATTTTAATGGTTCCTGAGGCCATAGGAAGCATGGTACAACATTTTTGTATTAAGATTTTCGACTTAGAATTTTACGAAGAACATCGCCCCGTGAAGCCCTTCCGCCAATTTTTACACACCCTGTATAACCTTTTACATTTTTTTAAGTAAATTTAAAAATATAAAAATATACAGGGTGTTCCATATGAAAAAGTATAACTTTGATATGCCACTCTCTTTTGAAGCATCCTCTATGTTTAAAAATATTTTTAACACGTAGGCCTTACCTATAGACTTACATAACCTAACTGGGACAGAAAATGGAAAATATATGTCGTTTCACCATAAAACTCCGTGGCGTCCGTCGTGACTCACCGTGTATTTCTCATTATAAAAACTTTCTTCGTAAACTCTTTATCTTCTTTAAGAACGTCCAAAGATCGTCCCAAAATTTATTTACATATTATTTTCACAATTCAGAAAAGCAATTTCTTCGACAAAAAAATAAAATATTTTATAATTTTTTCAGAAACCAAGTAGACAAATTATTTAAAAATTTATTTACAAAAGAGCAAGTTGTGGGATTATGTCCGGGCCCCTGTGAATCTTGGGCCCAGGGAATATAACCCCTTCCCCCCTCTCGACACCCCTGGTGTATTTACTTGTTTTGATGTAAATTTTGTTAACAAAGTTTGTCATTATAAACATACACACATACATGAAATTTTTAAATAATTTTCTGAATCTTTGAGTTGCTGTGACCTTTTTAATATTGCATATGTCAACATAATGGTGATGTGTTGTCAACTGTAGTTGTTGGCAAATAACTAAATAACTGATGTTTTTTATTTTATTTTCAGTTGCTGAACTACGAGCCCGATTTGAGTGAAATAAAAATTAATTTTTTTTTTCATATTCCTTTTTAATTTTTCTATTTCACTTTATTATTTCTCTATACTTTTCTATTGCACTTTACTTTTCTATTGTACTTTCCTATTGTACTTTTCCTATTATTTTAATTTTTTATTTATCATCGACAACAACAGTCACTCACAACATGTAAAATTCTAAAAGAGACGTTTGATGGCTTTGACACACTAGCCAAACCACATGGTAATTAAGACAAAAAAAAGGAGGGGGCAACAGCTGGCAAATAAAATCAATACAACAAGTAGTAGGATCAACAAGATACAACAACGAGTGATTAACACACTGACTGACACTCACAACAACTGAAAATCAAAAATTGCAATCAATGGTCCTTAAACATTACAAAATCCATATGGTAATTGCGACAAAAGGAGGTGGCAACAACTGGCAAATAAAACCAACACAACAAGTAGTATCTTCAACAAGATACAACACAGTGATTAACACATTGACTATCACTCACAACTGAAGATCAAAAATTGTAATCAATGGTCCGAAAAATTACAAAATCCGCATGGTAATTGCGACAAAAGGAGGTGGCAGCAACTGGCAAATAAAACCAACACAACAAGTAGTATCTTCAACAAGATACAACACAGTGATTAACACATTGACTATCACTCACAACTGAAGATCAAAAATTGTAATCAATGGTCCGAAAAATTACAAAATCCACATGGTAATTGCGACAAAAGGAGGTGGCAACAACTGGCAAATAAAACCAACACAACAAGTAGTATCTTCAACAAGATACAACACAGTGATTAACACATTGACTATCACTCACAACTGAAAATCAAAAATTGTAATCAATGGTCCGAAAAATTACAAAATCAACATGGTAATTGCGACAAAAGGAGGTGGCAACAACTGGCAAATAAAACCAACACAACAAGTAGTATCTTCAACAAGATACAACACAGAGTGATTAACACATTGACTATCACTCACAACTGAAAATCAAAAATTGTAATCAATGGTCCGAAAAATTACAAAATCCACATGGTAATTGCGACAAAAGGAGGTGGCAACAACTGGCAAATAAAACCAACACAACAAGTAGTATCTTCAACAAGATACAACACAGTGATTAACACATTGACTATCACTCACAACTGAAAATCAAAAATTGTAATCAATGGTCCGAAAAATTACAAAATCAACATGGTAATTGCGACAAAAGGAGGTGGCAGCAACTGGCAAATAAAACCAACACAACAAGTAGTATCTTCAACAAGATACAACACAGTGATTAACACATTGACTATCACTCACAACTGAAAATCAAAAATTGTAATCAATGGTCCAAAAAATTACAAAATCAACATGGCAATTGCGATAAAAGGAGGTGGCAACAACTGGCAAATAAAACCAACACAACAAGTAGTATCTTCAACAAGATACAACACAGAGTGATTAACACATTGACTATCACTCACAACTGAAGATCAAAAATTGTAATCAATGGTCCGAAAAATTACAAAATCCACATGGCAATTGCGACAAAAGGAGGTGGCAACAAGTGGCAAATAAAACCAACACAACAAGTAGTATCTTCAACAAGATACAACACAGAGTGATTAACACATTGACTATCACTCACAACTGAAGATCAAAAATTGTAATCAATGGTCCGAAAAATTACAAAATCCACATGGTAATTGCGACAAAAGGAGGTGGCAGCAACTGGCAAATAAAACCAACACAACAAGTAGTATCTTCAACAAGATACAACACAGTGATTAACACATTGACTATCACTCACAACTGAAAATCAAAAATTGTAATCAATGGTCCAAAAAATTACAAAATCAACATGGCAATTGCGACAAAAGGAGGTGGCAACAACTGGCAAATAAAACCAACACAACAAGTAGTATCTTCAACAAGATACAACACAGAGTGATTAACACATTGACTATCACTCACAACTGAAGATCAAAAATTGTAATCAATGGTCCGAAAAATTACAAAATCCACATGGCAATTGCGACAAAAGGAGGTGGCAACAACTGGCAAATAAAACCAACACAACAAGTAGTATCTTCAACAAGATACAACACAGAGTGATTAACACATTGACTATCACTCACAACTGAAAATCAAAAATTGTAATCAATGGTCCTCAAAAATTACAAAATCCACATGGTAATTGCGACAAAAGGAGATGGCAACAACTGGCAAATAAAATCAACACAACAAGTAGTATCATCAACAAGATACAACATAGAGTGATAAACTGTACAAGAATGTGTTTAATAACTTTACCGTTTTGCTAAAAGCTATATTGTGATAAACTGTACAAAAATAAGTTAAATAACTCAACCATTTTACTGTAAGCTTTATTGTAACAAACAGTCCAAAAATTAGTTTAATAACTCAACTATTTTGCTAAAACTATATTGTAATAAACTGTACAAGAAGAGTTCAATAACTCAATTATTTAGCTAAAAGCTATATTGTGATAAACTGTACAAAAATGAGTTTAATAACTCAACAATTTTGCTAAAACTATATTGTAATAAACTGTACAAAAATGAGTTTAATAACTCAACTATTTTGCTAAAAGCTATATTGTATGTAATAAACTGTACAAAAATGAGTTTAATAACTCAACAATTTTGCTAAAACTATATTGTAATAAACTGTACAAGAAGAGTTTAATAACTCAACTATTTAGCTAAAAGCTATATTGTGATAAACTGTACAAAAATGAGTTTAATAACTCAACAATTTTGCTAAAACTATATTGTAATAAACTGTACAAAAATGAGTTTAATAACTCAACTATTTTGCTAAAAGCTATATTGTATGTAATAAACTGTACAAAAATGAGTTTAATAACTCAACAATTTTGCTAAAACTATATTGTAATAAACTGTACAAGAAGAGTTTAATAACTCAACTATTTTGCTAAAACTATATTGTGATAAACTGTATAAGAAGAGTTTAATAACTCAACTATTTAGCTAAAACTATATTGTAATAAACTGTACAAAAATGAGTTTAATAACTCAACTATTTAGCTAAAAGCTATATTGTGATAAACTGTACAAAAATGAATTTAATAACTCAACTATTTTGCTAAAACTATATTGTAATAAACTGTACAAGAAGAGTTTAATAACTCAACTATTTAGCTAAACGCTACATTGTGATAAACTGTACAAAAATGAGTTTAATAACTCAACTATTTTGCTAAAACTATATTGTAATAAACTGTACAAGAAGAGTTTAATAACTCAACTATTTAGCTAAAAGCTATATTGTGATAAACTGTACAAAAATGAATTTAATAACTCAACTATTTTGCTAAAACTATATTGTAATAAACTGTACAAGAAGAGTTTAATAACTCAACTATTTAGCTAAACGCTACATTGTGATAAACTGTACAAAAATGAGTTTAATAACTCAACTATTTTGCTAAAAACTATTATTGTAATCAACTGTACAAGAATGAGTTCAATAACTCAACTATTTAGCTAAACGCTACATTGTGATAAACTGTACAAAAATGAGTTTAATAACTCAACTATTTTGCTAAAAACTATTATTGTAATAAACTGTACAAGAATGAGTTTAATAACTCAACTATTTTGCTAAAAACTATTATTGTGATAAACTGTACAAAAATGAGTTTAATAACTCAACCATTTTGTTAAAAGCTAAATTGTTTAAAACCGCACAAAAATGAATTAATTAACTCAACAATTTTGCCATAAGCAATATTGCATTTAATCGTCCAAAACAATTAAATAACTTGAGTATTTTGCTAAAACTATATTGTCATAAAATGTACAAGAATTTTTTTATCAACTCAACTATTTTGCTAAAAGCTAAATTGTTTAAAACCGCACAAAAATTAATTTAATAACTCAAATATTTTGCTAGTTTTGTTGTATAGCAACAGTTGATAGATAATTAATAAGGTATTATTGTGCGGACCAAAGGAGAAAACGAGAATGTGTGAGTAGGTACATGTTGTGGATGTGTTGTTTTTGTGTGTGTTAGTGTGTGTGTCCCCCTCTGGTTGGGGGGACCTGGCAGAACATCTCAGGTGCCGGGAGCAGAATTCCACCAGAGTTGCCCCGCTTGTCGTAAAAGGCGACTAAAGGGGTAAGTGTGAATAGGTGATTGTGTGAGTATATGTGTGGGTGGCTGTGAGCAGAGCCGTAGCATAAATGTTTGCTTCGGCTCTGGGTGTGTATTTTTTGAGTGTGTGTGGTATGACTGGTATGTATGAGATGCATTTGTTAATTATTGTTGTATCAAATTTATAGCGATTTACCGTTTACAAAGTAGTGTTAACGGCTATTAAATTATTGCAGCGGTAATTATTATAACTTTAACACATGCTTCGAGTTAAAAACTTAAAAAACCAGAAAACCTCCTGATTAACTTGAAGATATACTTTTATGTCCGTTTTTTGATAATGTAGGAGAAGCAGAGTATTTTATTTAAAAGTTGACGATTTATGCGGGTGATCTTTGAAACATCCTGTACAGAAATTTATATTTTTGTGTGCTCGACAAATCGGGATAAATCAGTTAATTACATTACTATGATAATACTTTAAAAAGACTGGTAGGAGATTCGTTAAAATTGTTTTTGTGAACACCAATAATTTTAAAACAAAAAATTGAAAACGCCCACTTTACCAAAGTTTCACGTTGCTACAAGCTCCATTAAAATTTTAATGAATGGAGCTTCTATGTATACAACCGAATATAATTTACATTAATTTTTAACAAAAAATAGTCTTGTGCGTTGAGTTAAAATTTTAATGGAGGACATTTATGTATGATAGACATTAAGTTAAAATGTGTGACAATCCCCCCTATCGGAAGGGGCGACGCCTGGTCACTTTCAATTGTGTATATACACACACCCACACCTTTTTCAGACTCACATCTCGCACACCGACACTTATCACAATCACTCATTCATTCGCTCAGTGTCACATGCACTCACTAAATCCACCATTGATGGATGCATACATGAGGTTGGATGTGTCAGTGGGTGTAAAGTCTCGGGGTGGTAAGTGTGTCGAAAGGGATGGTCGAGAAGGTGAAGATGTGCGATTGTATGTGTGGGCGAGTGCATGCATGTGTGTGTGTATGGTGCATGAGAGAGATGTGTGGGAATGGCATAATGCACGGGTGTGGGTTTGGGTTGTGTGCGTGAATGGGGCTGTGAACGGGGATGGACAGTTTTGTGTTGCTGATAGTTGGCGGAAGGCGTCTCGATATACTCATTCGGCCACCGATAGCCCGGAACTGCGACTAGGGACCACTTCGAGGGATGTTGCGGCGGTGGTCAAAATCAAGATAGGAACTTAGTTGATGGTGTGGGGATCTGATACTTTCTAACTTGCTTGAGCGGCGCAAGTAGTTATACGATTGGCTTTGTCACCGGTATTTCGCGGATTCTTAATCTATATTACGATTTATTTCTAGTTATTCAAAAAATGTATGGAAATGTCACTTCAACTCATAATTATTGGGAAATTTTTCAACACAGCCTAGTGTCACAACGAATGCACATAGAATGTTTGTGGTCATCATATATCATATACCATATCACATCATTTCATATCATACTATCAGTCAGTGCATTGTTTAAACCTTGCCGCGGTGATTTTTCTATTATTGGATTTTTATTTTTACCTTTTCTTGATAATAACTTAAATGTTACTGGGTTTGTAAGGTGGAAATTGAAACACTAGCTTTTTATCTTGCTATCACTACGTTTCGATGCGGTATGGCATCTTTTTCAAGTGGTTTATATTTATGTCATATGCTATAAAGTTTTGATATATTAATACAAATTTACATATAATATTGTGTTATTTGTTGTTTACCTGTATATATAAGTTTTTGCACAAACTGGTGAAATTTTTGTGGTTTTTGTAGTTTGATATGATTCAATAGATTAGAAAAGATTAAAAAGACGATCACAAATTTACATAAATTAAAAGCATGGTCCAGCTGAGACCGGATGTACTGTGTGTGGTTTTTAAAAATTTTGCTGCGTAGAGGTCGCTAATGACATGACAATAATTTGTACAGGGTTGGTTTTGTTA